>BMAO01032920.1:0-347033 GCA_019973975.1 Trichonephila clavata
TTTATTTAAATTTTGCACATAGTTCAGAATTTTCTCTTTTTTTATATGTATATGTTTTTGTGGATAAAAATTATCTATGAATTTCATACATTTTGCACTTTCTGCCAAAGACCATTGGTTTCACATTGTAGACTTTATCGTCATGTTCTAAATACTCATATGGGCGTAGCATAACACTACATGTGTTATGCTAAATTTTGTAGATAGCCATTTAGAAAACTATATAATTATGAACAACATTTGTAAAATTTTTACTCTAATGAGGAAAATTTCAAAATTTCTCTCAGAACCAGCTATTTATAAATTCTTCAGTAAATAATTTAGATGACTCACATATCCTAACATGTAATTTATTTGAAACAACACTGTTTGAAAGGCATTTTCACTCACATTTCATAACTCAAAGACATGATTTGATATAAAAAAAAAAGCTGTTTAGTTATGTACTTTTATACACTAGAACCTATATTTAAAATGATAATTCAATGTATATTATATTAAACAGCTGTTCTGTACAAATAAGGATGGAGTTGACTATAATATAGATTAGATACTGTTTATAAAAAAATCAATATATAAAAAAATAAGTTATTGAAGAAAACATGTTTCAAAAATTTCACTTATATTCTTGTTAATTTTTGTAATGTATATATGTATGTGTACAATTTCCAGAATAAATATTTCAACAATATGATTTTGGTTTGTTTTATATTTCTTGTTGACAGTGAATAATTGAAAAAAGGTATTGAAAATAAAATTCTGTACATCAAGTAAAATTGCTAAATTATGATTCTATTGGTCCTTATGATGTTATTTTTTCTTCTGAATGGGTGCTGAAAACTTCTCTAAAAGCTCTTTCCATTAGGTTAAAAACTAAATGTTTTGTTAATGCAAAAATGTACTGTTAGAGTTGTTTTTACATTCTTCTAAGGACTAAAATTTTTAAGTATTTTAATTAAAAAAAACATTAACTTAAAAACTATTATATTTGTTTTCTTTGGTGATAGGAAAGTGGTAAAAATGATCAGTTGCTTTAACAAAAAACGAGCTTAGTTTGTAATATAGCAATGCATTTTCTTTATTTCCATGTGGATAGGTTTCTATTTAAACAAAACAATTGATATAAAGAGTACTTACACACCTGGGCCTAATGAGTGTTACTTTAGTCAAAAGGTTTTTTTCTTCAGGTTACATAATATGTAAAAAAGCTATTTCTTTCTGGCATTGTTTTGAAATTTTTACTTAGAAAAATCTGTTATTTATCATAATGTTTCCTAGATATTTCTAATAACTTATTATTGAAGGGCTGAATTTTTTTAAATAAAAGTTAATTTTCTGCTTGTATATGATTTTAAGGAAACAATATAATGCTTCTAGAGAAACATAAATATAAATAATGAATCAAATTGCTTCTGGAACTAGTTCAAATACATACACATTTGTTAAACGATAACATCGAATTTATTTTTGCAGTTTTCAAAGATTTATATTTGCGGTATAAGTTCGAAGACATGCAGTTTGTGATCAAATAATAGTTGCATTTTTTTTTTCGAAAAGTAATATTTTTGTTGATACTTGCGTATTGTCGCCACCGTATTGGCGACATTATATAAAACGAAGTACATGGTTGCTAATTCAGCGCGTAGGACACATGCGAAATCGTTACTGCCAATTTGGCGAGTTATCTTTAACTTAGGCACTTTCGCGATAATATGCGAGTACCTTTTTGTTACACACAATAAATGTAAAATGAATTTTGATTTCGAAGTTAAGTGTAAAAATTTCATGAAATGAAAATAAAATAATACGTAAGATGTAGAAAGTGAAAATTTACAACTCAGGTATCACATTTTTAAATCCCTTAAGAATTGGGTTAATAAATATTTTTCTGTTAAAAATTCATATTAAATACAACATTACCGAAAATAAATGCTATACATATTCATTTTATTGTTTTAAACTCATATTTGATACATTAACAGATTCAAATACGAGTGCATTATATACTCATATCGATCTTTCATTCTCAAAAATTTGATCCCGTAACAGGTTCCAAAATGAGAATGTACTTGTGTCTCAATATGAGAATATGCGATTCTCAAATCTGAGTAAGCGTGCATCGGAGCTATTTTGAGAATGTGAAGTACTCAAAAGTGAGCTGTTTGCTCTCAGTTATGAAAATCGTTTCTCGCAGTGTAGTATCTGATAAGAATCAATAAATCAGTTTGAATTGGAATAATGTCCTTTAAGTCCGCCTACACATCTCGCCGGGTTTTCAGATGGATAAGAAGTGTAAGGCTTCTTGTTTACTTTCAGTAAATCTTTTGTTTTTGAATTGGATAGGATTGATTGATATTTGGTAACAATAAATTATTTAGATTGAAATCATGTCTGTGGATCATTCAGTTTCTCCCACACACCTATCCGGGTTGACAGGTAAACAAAGGGTTTCAGAGACAAGCAGGAACCAACCGCTATCTCAAGTTAATTACACTGCGAGAAACGATTTTCAAAACTGAGAGCAAACAGCTCACTTTTGAGTACTTCACATTCTCAAAATAGCTCCAATGCACGCTTACTCAGATTTGAGAATCGCATAATCTCATATTGAGACACAAGTACATTCTCAATTTCGAACCTGTTACGGGATCAAATTTTTGAGAATGAAAGATCGATATGAGTATATAATGCACTCGTATTTGAATCTGTTAATGTATCAAATATGAGTTTAAAACAATAAAATGAATATGTATAGCATTTATTTTCGGTAATGTTGTATTTAATATGAATTTTTAACAGAAAAATATTTATTAACCCAATTCTTAAGGGATTTAAAAATGTGATACCTGAGTTGTAAATTTTCACTTTCTACATCTTACGTATTATTTTATTTTCATTTCATGAAATTTTTACACTTAACTTCGAAATCAAAATTCATTTTACATTTATTGTGTGTAACAAAAAGGTACTCGCATATTATCGCGAAAGTGCCTAAGTTAAAGATAACTCGCCAAATTGGCAGTAACGATTTCGCATGTGTCCTACGCGCTGAATTAGCAACCATGTACTTCGTTTTATATAATGTCGCCAATACGGTGGCGACAATACGCAAGTATCAACAAAAATATTACTTTTCGAAAAAAAAAATGCAACTATTATTTGATCACAAACTGCATGTCTTCGAACTTATACCGCAAATATAAATCTTTGAAAACTGCAAAAATAAATTCGATGTTATCGTTTAACAAATGTGTATGCATTTTGAACTAGTTCCAGAAGCAATTTGATTCATTATTTATATTTATGTTTCTCTAGAAGCATTATATTGTTTCCTTAAAATCATATACAAGCAGAAAATTAACTTTTATTTAAAAAAATTCAGCCCTTCAATAATAAGTTATTAGAAATATCTAGGAAACATTATGATAAATAACAGATTTTTCTAAGTAAAAATTTCAAAACAATGCCAGAAAGAAATAGCTTTTTTACATATTATGTAACCTGAAGAAAAAAACCTTTTGACTAAAGTAACACTCATTAGGCCCAGGTGTGTAAGTACTCTTTATATCAATTGTTTTGTTTAAATAGAAACCTATCCACATGGAAATAAAGAAAATGCATTGCTATATTACAAACTAAGCTCGTTTTTTGTTAAAGCAACTGATTTTACACTTTCCTATCACCAAAGAAAACAAATATAATAGTTTTTAAGTTAATGTTTTTTTAATTAAAATACTTAAAAATTTTAGTCCTTAGAAGAATGTAAAAACAACTCTAACAGTACATTTTTGCATTAACAAAACATTTAGTTTTTAACCTAATGGAAAGAGCTTTTAGAGAAGTTTTCAGCACCCATTCAGAAGAAAAAATAACATCATAAGGACCAATAGAATCATAATTTAGCAATTTTACTTGGTGTACAGAATTTTATTTTCAATACCTTTTTTCAATTATTCACTGTTAACAAGAAAAATAAAACAAACCAAAATCATATTGTTGAAATATTTATTCTGGAAATTGTACACATACATATATACATTACAAAAATTAACAAGAATATAAGTGAAATTTTTGAAACATGTTTTCTTCAATAACTTATTTTTTTATATATATTGATTTTTTTTATAAACAGTATCTAATCTATATTATAGTCAACTCCATCCTTATTTGTACAGAACAGCTGTTTAATATAATATACATTGAATTATCATTTTAAATATAGGTTCTAGTGTATAAAAGTACATAAATAAACAGCTTTTTTTTTTATCAAATCATGTCTTTGAGTTATGAAATGTGAGTGAAAATGCCTTTCAAACAGTGTTGTTTCAAATAAATTACATGTTAGGATATGTGAGTCATCTAAATTATTTACTGAAGAATTTATAAATAGCTGGTTCTGAGAGGAATTTTGAAATTTTCCTCATTAGAGTAAAATTTTTACAAATGTTGTTCATAATTATATAGTTTTCTAAATGGCTATCTACAAAATTTAGCATAACACATGTAGTGTTATGCTACGCCCATATGAGTATTTAGAACATGACGATAAAGTCTACAATGTGAAACCAATGGTCTTTGGCAGAAAGTGCAAAATGTATGAAATTCATAGATTAATTTTTATCCACAAAAACATATACATATAAAAAAAGAGAAAAATTCTGAACTATGTGCAAAATTTAAAATAAATTATGAGTGGAAATATTAAAAATGAAGATTAATGCTAACAAGCAGAAATGAAATTAATGCAAATTAAAAATAAAGCATTCATAATTTAGAAACAAGATAAAAGGTTTAAAAAATACAATTTTATAAATATTACACATGAAGGATAAAACAACAGTTCAAAAAATATCACACATTGGAACAATATATATATATACAGGAACTAATTTGTTATCAGTACACTACACATTAAATATCTTTTAGAAGTGGTTTTGAAATCGCTGCAAATAAAATTTTGCCATCCGATAGTTTTCAATCAATGATGACAGTTTCCCACAACGAACTCAAAATGAAAATAATTTAAAAGAATGGCTTATTCCTGGCAAAAAAGGAATTACATTAAAAAGCAAAAATGTAAGTAATTTTTTATAGAAAACAAATTAGAAAAATATGAGTGCCAGGATTTAAAGAAATAGAATACAAGGTATTTAGAAATGCCAAGAAAAGAAGCAGAAAGAAATAAAGAAATTGAAACCGGAAAAATAACTGCGTCTAAAAGTGTGGGGTGCTCAATATTGTTATAATTTCTTACTAGTTCTATTCCAAAATGCAGAGTTAGTGTAAAAATTTAGTACAAAGGCCCCCACGCTTTTACCACAATGACATTAATTCTCTCGTTAATCATTTTATTCTTATATTGAGATTTTACTTCGATAAAAGCGTGTTTTTTAAAAATATATTTTAAATTTTTGGGTCTTTGTGTGTGTCAGACTACTGATTTCAGCACTTAGTATTATCACAACAAATGCCAAATCTAATAATAACTTGCCTAGTTGGCAACCCCCATTGGTACTTGTGTCTTATTGCAACCTATTGGTGACATTATATGAAATTAAGCCCTTGGTTGCCAATTCAGCATGTACCACACATAGGAAATCAGGGTGGCCAACTCAGCGAGTTATTTAGAATTGGCGATAATATGCAAGTATCCTCCAATTTCCTGTGAGTTGTATGTGCTGAATTGGCAAACAGGTGTTTCATTTCATATATGTCGCCAGTTGGTTGCGATAATACATAAGTACCAAGATTTCTTATGTTTTTCCCACTTGTGTACAACATACCTGCAAATAGGAGTTTTTGTACCCAAGCCGTATTAATTTTTGGTACTTACATATTTTTGCAACCATATTGTCGAAATTATATGTAATAAACACATGGTTGTCAATCTGGCGCATACGACTCATGCAAAATCAGGGTCACCAACTTAACAAGTTATCTTGAACATTGTCATTGTTGTGGTAATATGCATTGTAAAATTTGGCGTATGATGTACACTTTTAACACAAAAAATAAGATTGAATTTAACGTGTGCATGTTACATGCCAGGTATAAAAATGAAAGCTTTAAAAAAACGTGAGCATAGGAAAAAAATTAGATTTCTACATAGATTGAAATGTTGTTCATTTAAAAGAAATGGCGTTCCTTATGAACTTGAAAGGTTGCACTTCTAGATGTATACTATTTTTTACTAAAGCTTAGAATAAATGACTTTCAAACTTTAAGAGCATGGCTCACATACATCTCAGGTTTCTTCATGAAAAAGGGGGTGCACATTATACAGCAAATAAACATAGAAATTAAAAATTGCTACTTGAAAGTATAAGTGCGTGTTATACGATGGTATGCATGATATGCCAGATTTTACGGTAAGAATATAATTTTTCTCTACCTTTCTTTAATGAGAAAAAGTATAAAATATATTTATATTGGGTTAAATACAAAGAATCTGATATATATACTTCATTTATTTTCATCCAAATAAACAAAACACTATAGTCACAATAAAGGTATTCTTGAAATAGCCATTTTAAAGTTCAATATGAAAATAAAACTAAAATTATTCCAATGTTGCAAAGGAATACTTAAATTATTATTTGCCTATAAGCAAGTGCCCAAAAAATCAAACAATATGACTTATTATGAATCAAGTAAATTTCATTAAGATATGTGACTACCCAAAATTCGCAGTTTTGGTGAAAATTTTCAAAATTACTTTTGTGTTTTTATTTTATAGCCAATACATTTCAGATTCCATAAAACACTCTATTTTTGTTTCTACGATATCTAGAAGCAAATTTATAGCATAATTAGTAAACTGGAATTGGAGTTAACAAAACCAGATGCTGATCCCTACATAAAATATTTTTAAGATATTGAATTTAAATTTTTAGAACATGTTTTATTTAGTTGTATCTGTGTTATGAATCAAAATCTAATCTCTGTGTATATACAGTGGACCCAAAAAGTGTTCGTACACTTGCAATTTCATATAAGATTTATTGTTTCCGACTAATAAAAATTAATATTTTGGAATTGTAATTTTTTTATATCTGCAACTTGTTCTTGGCGGAATGACATAATTATTTTTTTTAAAAAATAGTATAACTATTATTTTTGAAAATTAAAAATAATCAAAAAGCTACTGAAAAATTACGCCACTAAAGTCTTCGTACACTTAACAAAAATCTCAACATAGCTTTATATATATATATATAAATATTGTGTGTATTTCTTTCTTAATTTAGAACTTAGTAGGATATCTTTTAGTGTCCACAACAACTTTTAAATGTCTTGTCTTAAATGTCTTTAAATTTAATCAGTTTTTTGTAATTTCTGCATCGATTTACCTCAATGCTTCAGTGATTATTGTTTTTACTTCCCATTATGTGTTTATATGTCATGTTTTCTTTTTACTTTAAATCTAGTTCTTCCCAAATATGCTCTGCTAAGCTAAATAAATTGATTGAGGAGGTGTTTTCAAAATTTTGGGTACAGTTTTAGAGACACCAGCAGTGTACATTGAGAGCAGTTCGCCTGGCGTCATTATCCTGTTAAAAAATGAAGTCGTCTAAAATATCCAAATTTTGAGAGGATAATTTAAAATTTCTCTTTAAAATATTTAAATAGAGCTCATGATTCTAAATACCCCCATAAAAAAATATCAAATTACCTAATCCTGAAGCCTATTTACACCCACCCTCCCCTGCAAGAATACCTCTGTGTTAAAGCATGGAGTTGGAGGAGCTCTTGTTCCACATAAATTCACGGAATTAAATGCCTCATTTTTTCCTTTAAAACTATTATATGCCCATCAGAACCAAAAATGTTGAATTTTCTGTCATCCCAATCACTTTCCTGACAATTTTGAATTTTCTGAAACTTAGTCACAAGAATCTAGTAGGATGAATGAACCATGGAAGTGGAAGTGTTCTTGTATGGGGGCGTAAATCAGCTACAGAATTAGGTAATTTTTTATGGTATTGAGAATCATGAGCTCTAGTTAAATATTTTAAAGAGAAATTTTAAATTGTCTGTCCAAAATTTGATATTGAAAATGACTTCATTTTTTAACAGGATAATGATGCTCTCAATGTACACCGCTGGTGTTTTTATAACTGCCCCAAAATTTTGGGAAAACACATCCTCAATCAATTTATTTAGCCCAGCAGAGCATATTTGGGGAGAACTAGATTTAAAATAAAAAGAAAACATGACATATAAACACATAATGGGAAGTAAAAACAATAATCACAGAAGCATGGAGGTAAATCGATGCAGAAATTACAAAAAACTGATTAAATCTATACCAAGATGTTTAAAAGTTGTTGTGGACACTAAAAGATATCCTACTAAGTTCTAAATTAAGAAAGAAATACAATATTTAAAGCTATGTTGAGACTTTTGTTAAGTGTACGAATACTTTTGTGGCGTAATTTTTCAGTAGCTTTTTGATTATTAATTTTTAAAATTAATAGTTATACTATTTTTAAAAAAATAATTATATCATTCCATTAAGAACAAGTTGCAGATATCATAAAAAAATTACAATTTCTATACATTGATTTTTATTAGTCAAAATCACTAAATTTATAGGAAACTGCAAGTGTACGAACACTTTTGGGGTTCACTGTATTTATGTACTTCATTGCATTTAAATGAAAAAAAAATCATTAATTTTTTAAAAAATCGAGTTTTTGCATAAAATTTGGCATATTTAAAAAACTTTTAATTCCTAATACATATCAAGATGTTCCATTATTTATGTGCTGTGTAAATATTATTTGAATACATTCATTAGAATTTTGTGTAAAAGATCCTCATTGCTATTTTTCATGAAAATTTTACTAAACTCAACAATTTTTATAATCTATAAAACTCCAGAAAACCCCAAAAATGTTAAAAAATTTTAGTTAAACATGAAGCTAAAGAGTTTGAGCTATAAATATGGTGAGTTTAAGAAATGTACAACGAGTAGAACATTTTTCATATTGTATTTAAATCTTTAAAAGCATTGTCTGAGAAACTATGTTTTTTGGCTTCACAGTAAAGTTCACAAATGGATTTCTTTTTAAGATATTGAATTGAAATTTTCAGAAAATTTTTATTTGTATTATAGACTATAATCTCTATGTATGTATTTATGCATTTTATTGCACATACAATTTGTGAGAAAAAAACATGTTTTTTTAAAAAAATTGACAAATTTCAAAAAATATTATAAATTTTATCGCTCTAGGCACAGATAATGTTGTTATTTTTGTGCAGTTTTAATATTATTTGAATATATTAATTAGAATTTTCAATACAAGGTTTACTGCAACTGCAATTTTTCACTAAAAATTCCCAATCTATCCAAAATAATTTAAAATTTTGTGGAATTGTATTTTAATTCCTGACTAATATAGGGGCTTTCGATTTGGCGATTTTTCTTTGGATTTTTATATAGATATTATGGTGAGATGAATTCATTCTGGCTTCGTGAAACCTATCGCTAAGTGAAGTAGCTTGGCGATCGATTTTGGTCACCAAAAAAATTTGACATCGCCAAGGCCCCCCCCCCCCCCTATACTACACTTTAATCTTAATTCCTAGTTCTATGCACATCCTTTTTAAAGAAAAAAGTGTTTTTTTAGTTGAAAATGTGTTTCAATAAAATGCTCCAAACGTAGCCACATACCTTAAATTTGTTTTTTTTAAGTAATCCAAAGATTTTTTTCACATTTTTTCGCTAAATTCCTATAAAAGCCTTATATTAAAAACAAGGCACATACTTTTTTAAAACAAAATAAGTGAAAACTTTAATTCAAAAGTCAAGAAAAAGACTGTTTTGACTTAAAGTCATAACAAAATCAAAACAATATAGTACTCATGTGTTCGTCCGCGAGTAGCGTGGTAGAAAGGAAAAATAGTTCGGAAGATTTATGGGAACTAAATTTGTTGTTGGACCCCTATCTTTAAAATATGCAGCCAGTATATTAAAAAAACTTCTTTAATCCTGAATATCTTTTTTAATTTGTTTGATAGTGTTAATTAACGATTTTTTGAAATTTTGAGTACATGTAATGTTTTATATTCGAAAAGTCGGGGGTTCAAATCTGATATAAACAAACTCATTTCAGAATGAGTAAGTCCATGTGCTCAGTTTTGAGTATTTCTTTTTTCTCCTTGTATGAACAACACAATTCTAATTAAGATATATAAACTTAGGTAGAGTGCAGAGGTGAGATATAGGCTACGCGTGTATAATATTACAGAATTTCAACTGAATCTAAGACAGCTTAAACGCGCACATTTACAACTACGCCTCACACTAATAATCATTTACTTAATCGAAATCACAGTACCTGTTGTTTTAATGCTTCCGTTCCTTCATGTCGTATTTCAGGCACTAGCTCAACTGGATGAATTGACGATGACTCCCCACTCCGTAATAGTGAATTTCAATATTTTTAATCCGTTTCTCTTTGCACTCATTAAAACGTATCAATCTCGCTTAACTTGTCAACAACTACGTGTCAACTTCTCCTCTCTTTACTTTACTTTAATTCACCTAACTTGACTTCTCACTTCTTCTTACTTAGCTCCCTTCAACTCGCGAAAACCGAATTTATATAATATTCCTTATTTACATAAATCACGTTTGGTTTCTCGATGAAGGTTGGTTGAAATAAATATTTTGATTGAAAGGGAAAAAAGAATTAGTGAAAACCCGTATAGATCCGTCACAAACAAATAAAATACATTTTGACATAATAATAAATAAAATACATATTGACACTGATACATTACACTTATAAATGTATCAGTGCTGCATAATGTGTATATTATAAAAAATTTAACAATACTAAATTATGAACAAGTTTAAATAATTACCAGTGACCCTTTGGGCTTGTATAAAAAATTATATACAAAAATTAGCTCTTATCTTTATAATTTGTACGGTTTATGTTATTAATCCCTCTTCTTATTAAAAGTTACGCGATTCACTTGCCAATGCCAACCGTTTTCTACGTAGGCGAGCGTATGTGATATATTGGGGGGGGGGAGGAATAAAGAAGCAAATCCTTTGAAATATATAAGTAAATTCTTCACAAACATTGTCAATGTCCTTTTATTGCATTCCAAAGACTTCGGAATAATTTTATGGATAGCACTGAAAAGATCATACTTCGAAAAGACGTCCAGGAAAATTAACGCTTTGACTTAGCGAGGCGTTTAATTAAGCCGGTGGAACTTAAGAGGTTATCATAGTTTTAGATGAAAGCACAGTATTATTGAATTCCAATACAATGTTATTGCATGAGGGGGGTTCGATGAAAATTATGATTAAATATTGGGTGGCGAGAATATTGAAACTTGAAGAAGCACTGGGCGCTTCGTATTACATCGAATCATTGGATGAAGTATTAATTTTAGGTGCCTTCTTTCCCGTGATTCGAAATAATTTCGCCGAAACTTGGAAAAATACTATAGATATTTAATCGAGAAATATAATGTGTGTATAGTAGATGTATAGCCAGTATTAATTCTAAGAAAAAATTGTGTAAAAATACTTTAAGTTTCTTGTGAAACATCTGAAGCTTATTTAAGAACAAAATCCAGCAATTTTAAACTGTGTATACTAATATCAGTATTTATAATTTATACATGCTTAAATTAGCAATACTGATGATTTATATCCATTGACGAAAAAGATAATTTTAATTTTTTGAAAGGATAACATTCAGGTTTGCGCACAAATATAATGTACATGAATTTGTTTATTTTGTTTCTATTTAATTTTGTAGAAATTGCTGGTTTAAGGCCATCATTATAAAGTAAGTATTTGAGGTTCAATAATATGGGGAGTGTGTTTCTTCTTCCATTAGATTAAAACAGGGGTCGGCCAACTGCAGCTCGCAGGTGCTCTTTGCAAAGACGCTTGTGGCTCTTCAGAAGTTACATGCATTATTAAAAAAGCATTGCACATATTAAAAATTATATTTTTTCCTTATAATTATCTATTGAAAAACTACAATTATACATTTGGCAGGTTTCAGATTTTTGTATTAAATTTTTTTCCACAGACATTGAGAATCAGTGAAAATATGAAAATGAGTTGTAAAGTCTGATTGATAGGTAAAAAGGCCCCCATGGGGAGACACTCCTGTAAGTGATTTCCTGTAAAGTTTCCATACATAAGCACTCTTGAAAGGGGATATCACACGTACACGTTGGGTGCAATTTTTGGTCCAATTCGTGCAATTTTTACTCCGTTGCCATAGCAATGACCGAACAACTTTTTGCCAGTGAGCTGAGAAAGTTGTTCTAAATGAAAGTTGATTGAAATTCCAGCCAATGGGGTTCTTCGGCACCCTACGCCATAAACAAGATGGCGGTAAGGGTGGTAGCTTTGCATCAAACGCATTAGATAGGGTGTGTAATATTTTAATGGTGTACAATATTTGAACGGCATGTAGTATTTTAAACAGAATGATGCTCCATTTCTGTTTTCCCCCATAAACAAAAAAGCCCAAGCGAAATAAAAGAAATAATATTGGATGGTCGTTTTCGAAGCAGAAAAATCAGCGAGTAATGTTTCAATGTAGAGAAAGAGCGTGGCTGACGTCACAGCATGTCAATTGTCTTACGGTAACCCTTCCCCCTCAAATTCGGCGAAAAGTTGTGCCAAGAAATTGCGCGGAAAATTTACGTGTGATACCGCATTTAGTTATTTCGTTTCACTTACACAATTTGGATTTTCTCTTCGAAAGTTTTCTGACTCCCGAATTAAAATAATAATTTTGAAATGTTTCGAAAAATAGTAATGGTTTTGTTTTTGTTTAAGTAATTTATGCATAAGATTCCACAAATAACTTTTCCAACTGAGATTATGACTTTTAGAAAACAATAATCAATATTATTTTGATTCTGTAAACTCCCAATAAATATTTATAAAAATAGTGTGCTGCAAGAGTATGGGCACTATTTAAATAATAAATATACTTTCTTAAATTTGAAAATCTTTTATTACAGAATTTCTGAGGGCGCATATACCCTATCTGGCCAAAAGTATCCGGATACCACTTTAAAAAGTGGTTCTGGCGAGTGACGCAATTTGATACGTAATTGAAAGATATAAAAGTGTTGGTAGTGGTTTGTCATATTGTATTTATGCGTTTGTGAGGCAATGAGTAAGTCACAGTAGCTTAGTGAGTTTGGTCGTGGCAGTATAGTAGGATACCACCTTTGTGGGAAATCAGTTTGTGAGATTGTGGACCTAATCTACTGTGAGTTATGTAATTGTGAAGTGGAAACGTCGAGGCAGTGAAACGGCAGAAAAACGAACCGGTAGGACGAAAATACTTGGTGAACGCAGCCGCAGAACTCTGAAAAGGGTAGTGAAACAAAATCGCAAGTCCTCGTTGGTGGAAATTTCTCAGGAGTTCCAAAGTTCATCAGGAATTAGTGTTAGCAGCAGGACTGTCCGTCAAGAGTTAAAAACTTGGGATTAAATGGTCGTGCAGCCGCTCACAAGCCAAACATCACTCCACAGAACGCGAAGCATCGATTGCAGTGGTGTAGAGCTCACCGTCATTGGACTGTGGACATATGGAAAACTGTTCTTTGGAGTGATGAATCTCGCTTTACAGTCTGGCAGTCGGATGGACGCGTCTGGCTTTGGCGGATGCCCGGCGAACGTTTCTTTAATGACTGCATTGTGCTGACTGTTAAGTTTGGTGGTGGAAGAATAATGGTGTGGGGGTGTTTCTCGTGGTTTGGCCTGGGTCCGTTAGTTCCTGTGATTGGAAACATGAACTCTGAGATGTATGTGGACATTCTGGACAATGCTGCACTTTCAACTCTATGGCAATATTTCGGGGAAGGCCCATTTCTCTTCCAGCAGGATAACTGCTCCATTCACACTTCGAGGCTTGCACAGACGTGGTTTGACGAAATGGGTGTTCAAAAACTGGACTGGCATTCTCAGAGCCCCGATCTAAATCCCATAGAACACCTTTGGGACGAATTAGAGCGTAGATTACGTAGCCAGCCAAATCGACCCTCCTCACTGCAAGCACTCACTTCAGCTGTGATGGACGCCTGGAAGGCAATTCCAATGGTCACCTATCAAAAATTGGTGGAAAGTCTTCCCAAACGTGTGTAGGCTGCCATCCATGCTAAAGGGGGACCAACATTATATTAATATGTGCTTCAGGACACTCTAAGTCCATACCACTGGGTGTCCGGATACATTTGGCCAGATAGTGTATTATCCGCCTATGGGTAAAAAAATATCCTGCTACCAATGAGTGTGAAGGATTTTTTACTGCACAACTCTTTGTCGGAATTTTTACTTTGAAATATGCCTTGACATGTTAATTACAAATAGGGATTTATTTTCGATGATTTTGACGGTTTATTATACAAATAAACGTGCACATTTACATATAATAACAGGAACAAAACACGCACTCAGAGCTTATGTACTCTTATCACGGAAATTTTGAGAACTTTCTTTATTCATATGAATTCCTAGTCTTTGCATACTGATGGGACGGACACGGCGGCTGATGCAACATTGAGTTATCCCGCCACACGGTCAATTCGACGCGGAAATTTTTAAAAACTGTATTTCTCTTTAGAAGGTTTACTAAAAAAACTAAGTATCCCGTGATGTCTTGAGCGTTTCAGGACCACAATAAATTTAATAATTTAATCTCAACTCAACAATAGAGAAGCATGCATAACAAATTTCGTTACTGTAGTTCTAATAGTTCGAAAGCGGTAATTTCTCGTACTTAAACGCCCCAGTAAATCCCCGCACCTCTCATAGGAGTCAATTAACGTACAATTCATTCTTAGTGGACCTCCTCTATTCAAGAAAAGAAACTTGGTTACTAAATCTCAATTATGTGGGTCTAACAGTTCGAAAACAGGAATTTTTATCTACAACGCCCCTTAAACCCCTCGCACCAACCCCCTTTGGGTTGATTTCCACAAAACCTGTTTCTAGCGCGTCTCTACTCCATCTGCTTGCCAATTTAAATTTGTAAGTATAATAATTCCGTACAGATCGTGATAAGTGAGTGTGACTTCCCTTTCCCTTTCGTAGGCAAACATATTAATTGTGTACAAAAAGTCCTGAACACACTCATTTTTTAGCGTAATTTTTGTGTTTGACTTCCTTTTTCGTTGTGAAATTATCGCACTATCTTAAATATTGTTATTGATTTTAATGTATTTTTTATGCTGATTTCAAATCTACTACTAGTTTCTTAATGACTAAAATATTTTTTGTAGTAAAGCTGCCTGAACACAATAATGTGAAATATGTGCAGAATAAAACAATACAAAATAACATAATATGCAAAGCAAAATAACACGAAAATTTACAAATACGGTTTATTTAATAACCATTTTGAAAATTAAATTGTTGTCAGATGTTAGAAAATCAATATTTTATGGGCCAGCCGTTTGCTTTAATTACGGCTCTACATCTTTTTGGCATGGAATGCACCAATTTCAAAAGATCTTTCGTGACAATATGGTTGAAGGAAAATATTACAGCTTCAATTAATTCACGTTTGTTTGAAGGGGTTTTTTTTGAAATTTCATAACCAATTTTAAACCATAAGTTTTCTATCGGATTAAGGTTGGGAGACTGTCCTGGTCAGTTCATTCTATTCACAGTATGGTCTTTCAACCATTTCTGGACGAACTTTGCACGATGACAAGGGGCGTTATCGTCCTGAAAAATCCATGACTGATTCCCAAAAAGATCTCTCGTAGTTGGTAGCAATTTATTTTGTAGTATTTCAATGTAATCCATGGCTTTCACTGTTCCGCTAACGATGTGAAGTCTTCCAACACCATGAGAAGACATGCAACCCCATACCATCACTTTTGTCGGGTACTTTACTGTGGGCTTCAGACACTGAGGGCTGAATTCCTCATGAGTGCGTCGTCTTACATAGGCACTACTTTGGTTGCCAGAAATACAAAACTGACTCCTCGTCACTAAATATTACCTTTTCCCAGTCTTTAATAGTCCATAATGAATGTTCCCTTGCCCACGTCAATCGCATCTTGCGTTGAAATTTAGTCAGTAATGGTTTTGGGCGCGCTTTATAGCCTCGTAACCCAATTTCCAGCTGTCTTCCTCTAACAGTTCTTGGGCACACACTCACATTTAATGTCAAATTCCATTGTTTCAAAATTTGCGAGGAATTAAACTTTCTGTTTGAAAGTGAAATTCTGTGCAATAACCTGTCTTCACGTAAAGAAGTTTTTCTTGATCGTCCTGATCGCCTCCTGTCTTCAATAAAATTTGTTTCAGAAAATCTTTTCAAAGTTCTCACAACAGTAGAAAGGCCACATGGTACTTTAGCAGCAATTTGGCGCATAGAATAATCTTCTTCCTTCAAATTTATTATTTTGTACCTTTTATTCTCAGGCAGATATGAAAATTTAGCCATAATTCCAATATTTTCCAGAAACGCACTTCAAATTGCTTCCAGTACACTATTTTCCACAAGCAGACACACAACTGCATTCAATAGAATAAACCACGTTTCACCTTTTTCTTTCAACCCTTTATCGCTACTGCTCTCTGATTGGTTGAAATAACGGAGCATTTCATTGGTGGAAAACACACTCACTCATTCTTACAGTGACCTTGTGCTATCTTGTCAAGGTTTTTTCAACATATCAATGAAACTATTTACTTCAGATGAAATCTACAAACAGATTTTAAATCAGCATAAAAAATACATTAAAATCAATAACAATATTTAAGATAGTGCGATAATTTCACAACGAAAAATGAAGTCAAACACAAAAATTACGCTAAAAAATGAGTGTGTTCAGGACTTTTTGCCACCACTGTATGTGATAAACAGAATAACAAGAACAGTTATACAGAAAAATCCCGTGCAACGACGGACAATGCAGCTATATAGGATGTAAATTAATACACAGTATTGTTTTTATAATTCATTACTAAATTACTTTAAAAATCTTAAAATGACTGCTTTCTATTGGATAACATTAACAATTGGACAATTTTGTAAATTATTAATCGAAAATGGAAATTTGATCTTATCCTTGAGGGGAAAAAAGAGTTATACACCAAAAAGCTCGTACAACACCGGGTTAAACGAGGAAAAAGAAATATTCCTAATAAGTAATAGAATAAATTTAAGATAAAAAGAGAATTTTAATGGCATAAATATAGAAATCAATCTCCTAGAAGTGCTGGCGTCGAGAGGGAAAGGGGATATTTCAATGGGAATAAAGTGATGGACTTGGTAATAGCCCGTGCAGCGCTAGGCTAATCTGACGGAAAACAGACCCATCCGATGGAGCAAAGAGGTGAAAGAAATTTCGAAATAGGGTATTTTAATGATATATTAACAAATGGAAATCACAAGCACACCAGGAAGAGTGCTTGCACCGGGATAGGAAGGGGAAATTTTTAATCGAATAAAAATTTTTAATCCATATATATGTATATATATATATATATATATATATATATATATATATATATATATGGTGTTATGACACGGAGTTCTAGGGGTATTCACAATGAACTACACTGTTTTTAACTAATGCTAACGTTTAATGTGGACAATTACAGTGCTACTCACTACTATACAGATATATTATTGACAGCGTTTAGACAAATGCTTCTTCTCTTATTCAACAATAGTTTCTTAGTCTCTTCACTTCATCATTATCACACCACGGTTCACAATGGCGTATGGCATTCAGATGATGGATGTGTCACCTTCACGTGACTATCCTTCCAGCATCGGGCCACTTGGTCCATACACGGCCAGTTAGATCCCGGTTGCTTTCCTTTTTTCTTAGCAGCGTTGGCTCTGACCTCCTCGTCGAGACCTCTCGCTCGCTAATCCCTCTCTAGTCAGTTCGCTCGCTGGTGGCTCGCGTCGCCAGCGCCCGCTATAGTGCCGTCTATGTGGAAATCCCACATATATATATATATATATATATATACGCTAGCTACATGGCCCGGCGTTGCACGGGCTTTTTTGAGTGTATAAATATTGTTACGTAGATCGGGGTTCGAGGATTTTATGCAAAATCAGACGTAAAACACAAGACAGTTCTTTAAGAGCGATGAGAATTTATTGTCGGAAATTAATCCTTGAAATACAGGATTCAACAGTAAAATTCACAGAGTAAATTTCAGAAGGATTTGACACCTTCAACAGCACTCAGACACAATACGCAGTGTCTAAAATACACGTATGTAAATGACTATTCACAAGCACAGCCGAGCTGATCGCTAATCAAAACAATGCTCACTACTCGCTGGTTGAAATCAGACTGACCGTTGCGGCGCGTCTCTCTCTATTTATAGCAGAGGCCGAAATTTCTGGAAAGATGCGCTCGCGCCACAGATCGTGAAATTAGTGGATTCCTCTACTAATTTCTAGAAGAATCCAGAGGGTCCCGAACTCGCCAACATGGTCGCCAATGTCACCAAATTGGTCGCCAAAAATGATGCCAACTTGGCTCTATCGCCAATATTTCGCCAATTTCCCATTGAATCGCCATTATAACGTACGGGACGGCGTTGCTTGTGAATATTACAATTTTATCATGAATTAAATATAGCGTAGAGTAATATAAAGGGATTGCACATACAAATACAAATTATTTACATTATTTTATACAAAATTCGTAAAATTGTCCCCTGCTCAAGGACTGCACGTCTCGGGCAGTACAATTCCTGAGTAAGAGACATCTATATACAGACATAACCTATTCACATAATAATCGAAAATAAAGTAACAAATACTCAACAGCAAAAAACAAGTAAATTCAAAATAAAACACAAATTACTACACTAAAATAAAACTAAGAAATTAGAAAAGAGTTAAATAAATCATATTATTTACAAAATAATTAGTGACCATGGTCTGAACTTAGAGACCATATTCTCCTTGGCCAATAGAAGGGGCTAGCCTATTATAATGTATTACCTTCGGTTTTGTGTGTGGTGATTTCTGTATCCTAACCACAACGTCATTCAGTCTTTTTAGGACTGTGTAAGGACCTTCCCAGTTGGTCTGCAACTTCGGAGAGAGTCCTTTGCGACGTTTAGGATTCCATAACCACACTTTGTCGCCTTCGGGAAAGTCGTGTCCGGTTGCTCTTGCGTCGTATCAGGTCTTCATCTTCTTTGAAGCCATGCCGATTCTTTCCCTAGCCAAATGATGCATTTCCTCCATCCGTGCCTGGAGTTTCTCGACATACTCCTCAGGCGCCAAAGGAGCATCTGGTGGCCGGCTGAACAAGAGATCTGCAGGCAAACGAATATCACGTCCGAAGAGCATCTGGGATGGGGAATAGCCAGTGGTCTCGTGGACGGCACTCCTGTAGGCAAGCAGGAAAAGAGGCAGTTTCTTGTCCCAGTCCTGTTGATTACTGGATACCAGGAGAGAGAGGCTGTTCAGAATGGTTCGATTGAAGCTCTCTACCATGCCGTCAGACTGAGGATGTAAAGCTGTTGTCCGGGTTTTGTCAATGCCGAGTATTTCACACAGTCTCTTGCAAACTGCAGAATCGAAGTTCCTTCACTGATCGGAGTGCAGTTGTAGAGGAACTCCGTATCTTAAGATCCAGTGTTGAACTAGAACCTCTGCAACAGTCAGGGCCTCTTGGTCGGATATAGGATAGGCTTCAGGCCACTTAGGGAAGTAGTCCATGACAACCAGGATGTTGTTGTTGCCATCTGATGATCTCAGAAGTGGGCCTAAGATGTCAAAAGCTATATGTTCAAAAGGCGCTCCCACATTATACAGCTAGACTCGTCCTCTGGTTCGTTTTCTTGGACCTTTACGTGCAACACAGGAATGACATGTGCGACACCACTTCTCAACGTCACTCCGCACATTGTTCCAGTAGAAGTGCTCTCGGACTTTTTGTAAGGTCTTCATAACACCGAAATGACCACCAGTTGGACTGCCATGAAGTTCGTTTATGACTGCCTATATTCTTGTCTTTGGGAATATTAATTGCCACCTGAATGCTTTTCCGTCGTCAGACTCCCATTTTCGATATAAAACACCATTTCTCAGGTGCAGAGAGTCCCAAAGAGCCCAGTATCGCTTCGTTGTAGAATGGAAAGAGGCGATGTCTTGCCAGCTGCGCTTTTCATCAGACGACTCTTTGAATTCTACTACTGGTTTAGTTTCAGGATCAGACAGTTGATCATTTCGGACGCTCTCGTCACACCACGGGTCCAATTCCGATGTTGATGGCGATGTAACTTGGCGGATTACTGGATCTATTACGCCAAATTTCTCTTCGACTCTCGAGCAGTATTTACAGCTCTCAGGACAGGGTCTTTTCGAAAGGGCGTCTGCATTTCCGTGGGTTGATCCTTTTCTATGGCGAATTTCTACATCATACTCCTGTAACCTTTGTATCCACCTGGCTACTTGGCCTTCTGGATTTTTAAAATTCAGTAGCCAGGTCAATTATGCATGCTCTGTTCGAAGTAGGAACCGTAGACCGTAGAGGTAAGGATGGAAGTGCTCCACGGCTTTTACGATAGCAAGCAGTTAATTCCTATTCACACAGTAGTTTCTTTCTGGTCTGGACAGACACTTGCTAAAGTAAGCGATGACACGCTCCTGACCATCTATTTCTTGGGACAACACAGCTCCGATGCCCTCATGACTTGTCTCTGTATCCAGAAGAAATTGCTTCCCAGCTTCAGGATATGCCAGGATTGGAGCAGATGTTAGTGCTTCCTTGAGCTTGCTAAAGGCGTTGTTACACTCGTCCGTCCAGATGAATTTCTGTTTTGCTTTGGTCAGCTTATGGAGTGGTCTGGCGATTGTTGAGAAATCTTTCACGAATTTCCGGTAATACGTACACAAGCCCAAGAAACTACGGAGCTGGTGAATATCCGTAGGGCTTTTCCAGTTTTTCACGGCCGAGATCTTATCCGGGTCTGTTCTTACACCTTCCGCCGAAATAATATGCCCGAGATAGGTGACTTCACGCCGGAACAGGTGGCACTTGGATGGACTTAACTTGAGGTTAGCTTCTTTCAGCTTTTGTAGCACATGCCTAATATTGTTAAAATGTTCTTCGAAGGAACGCCCCACGATTATGATGTCATCAAGATAAACCAGGCAGGCCTCGTACGAGAGTCCTCCGAGGACTGTTTCCATAAGGCGCTCGAACGTTGCAGGTGCATTACACAAGCCGAAGAGCATAACCTTAAATTGCCAGAGTCCTTGTTCTGTGGTGAAGGAAGTCTTTTCTTTATCGTCAGGGTGGATTTCTACCTGCCAATACCCACTCTTCAGATCTAGGGTAGAGAACCAGGTATTGCCGGTGAGTGTGTGAAGCGTGTCATCTATTCTTGGAAGAGGGTAGCTGTCCTTCTTGGTCACGTCATTCAGTCGACGATAGTCCACACAAAATCTGGTATAGAGCCATCTTTCTTCTTGACCAAGACCATGGGAGATTCCCAGGGACTTGACGACGGCTCAATGACATCATTATCTTGCAAGTCTTTGATAAGTGTTTGGACTTCTTCCTGTTTAGCAAACGGTAGTCGTCGGGGGTGTTGCTTAATAGGAGAATGCTCTCCTGTATCAATTCGGTGCTGAGTTAGTCTAGTTCTTCCAAAGTCCTCAGATGTTCTTGAAATAGGCTTTCGAAATCTGCAATCAGCTCTCCTGCAGCACATCTCTGTTTCTCGTCTAAATCCGTGTTTCGTAGTAAATCCCTGACGAGATCTTCTGAAGAAAGGTTTTGGCTATTGTACTTTCGGTCTACACATGTGACAGGAGCACAAGCTGCTGTTACCTCTCCTTCCTGGATAGTTCTGGTTTTATCACTGATGTTAGCCACTCTTACTGGAATGAATGACTTCGAGAGGTCTACTACAGACGATCCTATCAGAACTCCTGTTTTTGCACAGTCTGGGTCAGGATAATCAATTAGGCCGAATCGGAATTTCCTATTTTCTTCCACTAAACCAGGTATTATACATTCAGTTCTTGGTGATAAAGAGATGTTGGATTTTGCTATAATTTTCTGGTTGGATTCAAATTGAGTTTGTAAGCCAAAAAGAGTGATGTCTTCAAATTTTGAATGCATATTGTTATTTTCAAAGTTCAGTTTGAAGTTATTGTTCTTCAGAAAATCTAGTCCCAGGATACAGGGATCTGTAATATCTGCTACATATGCTGTATGGCGATAGTCGATATTTCCAAACCTTAGAGTGATATTAGCTTTCCCATGTATACAAATCTTGTCACCAGTCACTGTTTGCAAGGAAACGCAGGGCGGCGTCCAGATAATTTTAACTTTGGAGTTTCGAGCCAAATCTTTCCTGATTATTGACACATTGGCTCCAGTATCGACAACCATACGGCACGAGATATTATTAATTTGTCCAATTACATAAAGTCCATTTTCACCGCTATTCACTGCAGTAATTTGGAGAATCTTGTGATGGGACTTTTCATTATCTGGCGACCTCCGTCCCGCGAGATGGCCGTATCCTAGTTTTCCTGTTTCGAAGAGAAGGGTCTCTCTTCTTTTCTTGCTCGGGGATAGTTGTTTCTCAGATGTTCCGCTCTTCCGCATCTCCAGCACTTCAAGTTGCGTTTCTCTTGGTTCTGACGTTGAGCCATTAAAGTGTGCATTTCTTCTCTCAGTTTTTCTATGTCGTTTATCCATGGAGATTCAGAGGTCTCATCTGCAGTCACTCTAGCTCCTCGAATGGATTGTCGGTCTCTGCGACTGGCTTGAGTGGCGGCCTCCAATTTCAGGGCATATAACAGGGCAGATTTTAGATCCTGAACATCTGCCATTCTTATAGCCTTCTGAATTTCTCCATCCTTCAGTCCGTCCACGAAATGCTGCAGGGAAATTATTTCTCGAACATTTGCTGGCTGGTCGAAGAAAGCCAAGTTGGCGAGCCTTTCTATTTCCGAGGAATACTCCTGCAAGTTTTCTCCGGTTTTCTGGAGTCTTGTTTTCATCTGCAGGCGTGCGTAGTCTTTGGAGTATTTCTGGCCGAACCGAAGACCCAGAGCATTATAGAGGGAGTACAAATTTAGCCGCTCTGTGTCGGGAAGAGTCTGCAGTATTACAGCGGCTTCTCCTCTAAGGGATGCTGCAAGCTGACATGCTTTGACGCCTTCATTCCATCAATTAGCTTCTGAAATTATGGAAAATTGAGTCTTGTATTCCTCCCAGTTAGTTTTTCCGTCATAGGTGGACAGTTTCACCGATATTGGAGAGGCAATCAGAGGCACTGGAGAAGTAGGCACAGTTGCTGGAGCAGTAGGCAAAAATTTGCTTTCGTTTGAAGTATTCCCGCACGCTAGAAACTTCTTTTCAAGATCTTCTACTCGCTGCGATACAAGGATAAAATTTCCAGCCACTTCTTCAATTCTTCCTTCAACTTGCTCTTTAACTCTTTCTATTTCTTCCTCTACTTCCTCTACTTTCTTTTCTATCTTCTCTTCAACTACGGCGATCTCTTCTTTCATTTTTCCAGATATTCTGTCTCCCACACTGTTGATTTTCTCTTCAACACTGTCAATTTTCTTTTCTAGAGAACTCTTCAGGTCTTCTTGACATTTCTGCATTCTCTTCTTTAAGTCATTCTTTGTCTATCTTGGCTTCTCTACATATCTACTAGACCTTTCTGCATTTCTTGTTGGCCTTTCCCCATTCATTCTCTAGTCCCTTTTTGACTTTTCTTCATATCTTCCATTCCTTTCCTACTCTCTTCTTGGCCACTTTTCAAGGCATTAATGCCTTCCAACAGAGCTTTCATTTGCTCATCCATCGCTCTTGTTATTGGCATAAAATCCCGCTTCTGACACCAAATTGTTACGTAGATCGGGGTTCGAGGATTTTATGCAAAATCAGACGTAAACAACAAGACAGTTCTTTAAGAGCGATGAGAATTTATTGGCGGAAATTAATCCTTGAAATACAGGATTCAACAGCAAAATTCACAGAGTAAATTTCAGAAGGATTTGACACCTTCAACAGCACTCAGACATAATACGCAGTGTCTAAAGTACACGTATGTAAATGACTATTCACAAGCACAGCCGAGCTGATCGCTAATCAAAACAATGCTCACTACTCGCTGGTTGAAATCAGACTGACTGTTGCGGCGCGTCTCTCTCTATTTATAGCAGAGGCCGAAATTTCTGGAAAGATGCGCTCGCGCCATAGATCGTGAAATTAGTGGATTTCTCTACTAATTTCTAGAAGAATCCAGAGGGTTCGGAACTCGCCAACATGGTCGTCAATGTCACCAAATTGGTCGCCAACTTGGTCGCCAAAAATTATGCCAACTTGGCTCTATCACCGATATTTCGCCAATTTCCCATTGAATCGCCATTATAACGTACGGGACGGCGTTGCTTGTAAATATTGCAATTTTATCATGAAATAAATATAGCATAGAGTAATATAAAGGCATTGCACATCCAAATACAAATTATTTACATTATTTTATACAAAATTCGTAACAATATTTTATTGCCTTAAAAATTTCCCTTCCTATCTCGGTGCAAGCACTCTTCCTGGTGTGTTTATATATATATATATATATATATATCTTTATATATAAAATATACATATATATATATATATATATATATATCTTTATATATAAAATATACATATATATATATATATCTTTATATATAAAATATACATATATATATATATATATATATATATATCTTTATATATAAAATATACGTGTCACAGTGTTTGTCCGCGATGGACTCCGAAACTACTCAAACGATCATAATATAATTTTGCATACCGTGTGTCATTTCGTCCAACTTAGAACATAGGATGTTTTTTATTTCAATTAATCACGCCATAATTTTTTTATTGCCGGAAATGTGAAGAATCCGGAAAAAACGTTGCCAGATTCCTGTGTGTCTGTGGAAGCAGATATTGTAACAGAGGGTGAAAGTTTTCGGTATACTCTCGACGTTATTTAAACAGCTATCCTATTTTTGTTTTTTAAATCAGACAAAAAATAATTACGGAATCGGAAAGATCATTTCTTTCGCCACGATACGGTATAATGTTTTTACGAATCAATGATATTTTCTTTTTTTAAGATTTATTTTTAAGAATGAGTTAAAACTGATGCGTTTTTATGAACATTTTTTTCTACATCGTTGCGTATGAATTTATTTTCGTGTTATTAAAACGATATTTTTTACTAAATAATGTCATACTTTTTTCTTTTGAATCAGTCATTTAAAAAATGAAATGCTGAAAACTTTACTTCTACGCGATTTTTTTAAAATGTACTCAAAATTTTAACTCAACAATAAATAACTTCGTCATTTATTAAAATTATCTTACGAAACTTTTTTACATTTTCGTCTCCGGTACTAAAAAATCGCAACGAAAGAATTGAAAAGTGAGTGAGTGATTTATAAATTCGCACTGTTCGCCTATTCCAGGGTATTTGGCGACGGACCTCGAAATTTTCAACCATGGTCAAGTGATGAGGCCTAAGCTTTTACCCACCTTGCCTAAGTACCACACCACACCAACGCAAGAACAAATTTCGAAAAAAGAAGTTTTAATGTCATAGTTTTAAGAAATTACTCACATCGCGCATACACACACATAAGTGCTATCGTCCTCAGGGAAACAGGAAATTCCCATGGGGATTATAAGTTACTCACTCGGTAAAAGCCCGTGCAACGCCAGGCTAAGCGAAGAGGAAAGAAACAAAGAAGTAAAAGTAATTTCGAAAAATTATATTGGAAGTGCTGATTTTGTGAAGAGAAGGGAAAATGCTGAACGAAAAAACCATATTGATACGCACTCATGGGCCTTGCACTCACATCGTACGCGTCACACCCACACAAAAGTGCTGGCGTCAGAAAGAAAGGAGGAAATTAACATGGGGATCAAGTTATACCCTCGGTAAAAGCCCGTGCAACGCTGGGCCGGGTCAGCTAGTATATATATGTAATAAGCCCCATTAATTATTCTTAATAACTTTTAATTACCTTTGGTCCATCCCTTCAGGACCAACGTTTTAGAAATAAGTTAACCAGCCGTCTAACGAGAGGATTTTAAACTACATCCATCCACCCATACAGATCACGTGATTTAAGCTGCCTATAAATACCGAGACTCCTGGAGACCAATTTCCTCTTTCGCTTCTGTATTTTGTCTGCGTAAACATGTAGCCAGCTGCAGTGTGTTTTTGTGATGTGTTGTCCTTGTCTTGCTTTTATGTGTTCAAGATGTATAATAAATCGTTTTAATTAATCACCGGAATGCCTCGTCAATTCCAGCCAAAGCAAACATCGATCGTAATTAATAGTAATCTTATAAGGAATACCTTTCAACGGCCACGTCTATTTCATATATATATATATATTCCATTTTCTAGAATAGATATTAATATTCTGTTTAAACTAGTTCTGAAATAATAAAAAGATGACATTAAAAAGATGGGATAATAATTTTGTCAATTAAATATATGCAAGTTCAGAATTGGAAGGGTATATTTTATAACAAATCAGCAAATGAATAATAAAAACTTAATATAATTTTATCTATAAAAACATTTTTACTATGTACCCTTAATGGATTCAAGAGAACAAAACGCTATCTTTTAAACGAAATATCCCTCGTCTCTTTATTCTAAAGTATATTTTCTGTTTAAATGAATCAGAATGATATTCTGTGCTGCAACATTCGTTCATTGATGTCTTCAGAATAATAAGGGTTCAAATCCTCGTGCCTCTGCAGACCCTCCGTGTAAAGGGGGACAATGTCGTTAAATCTGGGAAGCTCAAAGTCCTCCCTTTGGCGTTGTGTGATAATTAGGAGAGGGAGCCGCCCATCCGGAAAATTGGTTAGTGACGCTGATTGCGGTGCCGTAGAGCCTGGATTCGAATCTCAGAGAAGGCATGAATGTTTGTGTTGTAATCCTTCCTTCTTTCCTTTGTGTTGTTTGCCCCCGTGTGATACATTTTGTGGTGCACGGGGTTTATAAATCTTCAATAAAAAAATTAGGAGGGAGGTGCCGGGTCAGGAGTCATCCTCGTCACGAAGAACCGTGGTGTTGCTTTACAGTTCGACGTTAATGTAACTCAGGGTGATTAGATAATCACAGCATTATATAATACAAGCTCATTGATTACCACATTTGAGTTCCAGATATTAAATTCTTATAAAATGATGGAAAACTAAATAATATCTGGATTTTATTTTCTTAAGAAAAGAGACCGTAAAGTTTCAAACAAATTTTACGTTTAGAAAAACTATTAAGTAAGTCTATATTCGCGTGTCTCTTTACATGCAGTCAGACCCCGATTTATCGGATTAATCTAAACCGAACATTTTATTCGTTAAGTGGGGTTATTCGCAATATCGGGTTCAAAAAATATGATTTTTTCCCACTTATCTTTTGGAAATTTTGTAACAAATTACAACACACAAAAAACATCTAAAGTTAGAAATTACACACTTTTCATTTAGCAGCTAAAAATACACTGCTGGACACCGTTAAATTCAACACCAAGAAAGACAAGAGATAGCACAACAAAATTTATTCTGTAGATAACATGTGGACAAAGTATCAAATAATTAAATTTATAGACTTCTGTCAAGTGTGGTTCCTGCCAGAATCAGTAGCCAGAGTAGCCGCCATTGTTGGAGATCACCGCTGCCACACACCTCGACATTGATTCAAAGAGGCTTTGGATGTGTTCTTGGGGTACAGCAGACCAAGCAGCTACCACACATTGCCAAAGTTGATGGCAGTTGGAGGTGTAATCTGGGTCAATTGTTGAGCAACCATGGGCCACAGGTTTTCTATCGGCGAAAGATCCGGAGAGCGAGCCGGCCAGGGAAGCAATTCAATCTGGTGATGGACGAAGAACCTTTGGACAATGCGTGCCACGTGTGGTCACGCATTATCCTGTTGAAATGGGGCTGTGGCCAAGCCCTGAAGGTAAGGAAGGACAACTGGCTCCAACACCTTGGAGATGTAGCGCTGGTTGTTTAAAGTACCGGCAATGCGTAATAGAGGAGTGCGAGAGTGATATCCAATACCGTCCCATACCATAATACCCAGTGCAGGACCAGTGTGGCGCTGCATATCGCACCTGTTCGTTCAGCATCCTCTCTCCACGGTGTCTCCAGACTCGAATTCGACCATCGTGGTGTTGCAGACAGATGCGTGACTCGTCAGTAAGGACAACTTCATTCCATTCTACCGCCCACATCCTTCTTTCATCGCACCATTGGCGGCGGAGACGTCTGTGGCTCTGCGTCAAGGGTAGACCAAGCAATGAGCGTCTTGCGGACAGACCACTCTGCTGTAAACGGCTTCGAATGGTACGCGTAGACACTGAATGATGCGTTACAGACTCAATGTGCTGTGCTCTGGTTCGTGATGTGACTGAGTGATCCATCACTGCCATGCGCACAATTTGCCTGATCCAACGGTCCCATATCCGCATTACAGGTGTTTGGTTTCGTCCAACACGACTACCGATTTCCCTGAAAGATAATCCACAATCTAGGTAGGCCACTATCCTTCCTATGTCGAACTCAGATACTTGATCAAAAGCTTATCGCTGTTTTCTATGAGACATAACTGATCGTTTTTCGAAAAAACCACAAGAACACAGTTGCCGAACTTGAAATCGTCAAAATCTACAAGCCTTAAATAGCGCTTTGAGGTGGTGCCACAGGCGTGCGTGATGTGTGTCTGCGCTGAAATTCTAATCATTTGCATATCTCACTTCCGCTAATGCATGTTGTAAATTTCATGTTATTTGCTTGCTTCGTTCAGGGTGTTGCATTTACGGTGGCCAGCAGTGTACTATTACAGAATTATTACACACCAGTGTGTGCATTAGAAATTTTAAACTTTTGACAAATACATGTTGGACAATCCTTTTGATTCCTGACCCGAAAGAGCTCTTTTTCGAGAGTTCCAATATTAATTTCTGCATCAGAATCGGTATTGATTGGCTCCGATTAATCAAAAATTTCCCCAACTGCAGTCCCTTCCCTCAAGAAAGAGAGTAAGTGGTAAAAACTCTTAAAATATACTTTGCATTGTGGAGTGGGATAAGGTATGAAAGAAATTTCCTGTCCAATTAAAAACTTACTCAATAATTTACATTTATGATTCAACTGCACTAGTAAATTCTATTAATGATCCGCACCCTTTCCTGTTGAAATTTTCTGCTTTTAGAAAACTGATTTCCTGTTCTGAACAAAAAAGATATGTCAGTTGGAAAGAAATTCAATATATTCTAAACCTAACTAATAAAAAAGATGATTTTTGACTGGTGTAATGTTTCGTTAATTCGGGTTTTATTATTCATTCAATGGAGATTTTTTGCCTTCATTATAATCGAGTGAAAAGGAAAATTCGTAAAATTGAGGCTCGAGGAATAAGAGTCCTACTGTAAATATAGATACACCCGGATTCAAAAACGTTTCTTATAACTTCACGAAACTTTTTCCACCAAAGATGTTTGACCATTTTTGAAATGTACTGTAATTTAAAATAGGTTGATTACTCATAAAAGTGTAGAAAAAGTTTATGTAAAACGATATAAAAATTAGTATGTGTTATCACATGCAATTTAGTTAGTTGAGGCTCTTTCGTGTACTTATATTGTTGACACAAAAATATTTTCAGTCTTCCTAAAAGTAATTTGGTACGATTTTTATTGTATAAGAATATTTTTCGTAAGAATATTTATACTTACTTTCTTTAAGGGGTCTCAGGGGTGTTAACTTTTTCTGAAGGGATGAAAATATAAACAATATTCAAATACATATAACTCTTTTAAATTTAAATTAAATAATTCGAATCTCTTACTCATTATTTATAAAGGAATGAAACTTCATAAAAGTGTAAAATGTTTAAAAGATAATCATAATTCTAAAAATGATAGGCATATGAAAATAAGAAATTTATTTTAAGAAATTTTAATTAAGTTTTATTGCGCGCACCCTATTTTCTAAAATAGTAGGCTTTTTGATGGATGAAACTTTATAGAATTATAAAATGTATCATACACTTTAAGCCCTATTAGATTAAGAAATTTTTGCCTTTTGTATTTGAAAATATTTGAAAAATATTGAAATTTTTTAAAAAAAATTTGAAAATAATTTATTTTTATTTTTTAAAAAATATAATTTATTATTTTATTTATTTAAATTTACTACGGTGTAATAAGGGTACATTTAACTTTATAAATCAACTTATTGCTAGTAATTAAAGCTACTACTTTTGAAAATAGCATGCGCGCAGTAAAACTTAATTAATATTTCTTATAAAAATTTTCTTATTTTCATATGCTTATAATTTTTTAAAATTAGGATTATATTTTAAACATTTTACACTTTTCTGAAGCCTCATTCCTTTATAAATAATGTGTAAAAGATTCAATTTATTTAATTTAAATTTAAAAGAGTTATATGTATTTGAATATTGTTTATATTTTCAGCCCTCCAGAAAAAGTTAACACACCTGAGACCCCCTAAATCGTCACGATCCTTCGAAAAGGGTTCGAATAAAGAGATCAGCCATTTTTCAATGAACACAGCTTTATTTACTTTATCACTGAATAGACTAAATCAACTTGATTGAGAATCTAAACCCGAGGAGCAATCAAACTTAATAAATTAATTATAATAAAAATAAGAGCAATTATATCTAGTATTCTGAGCGCTATTGCTTCACACTTGATTGCTATTTCTTCTTAAACTAACTATACTACCACCGGTCGCTAACGCTATACTTTCTTATTTCTCAATTTTCAACCATCTTCTCGCCTACTCTACGACTAATGCTTAAATAGAAGCTCTAATTTGCATAAAGCTCAGTCCTCCCTACAGAAAGCGGTTTACAACTGAAATCACAGTTAAAAAGATTATTTTACCCAAGAGGATCAATAGAAGAGCGAATAGACCCTTTGCACTATCACAATTAATGCATTTTGTTGTAATAAGTTATAACGACATTTTTAATAATGTTTGATTATTTAGTTGAATGAGTTAAAACATAGAAATATTTTTAAAACTTTGAATTCGATACATAAATTTCATTGACAAGGAATAATTGAATGTTTCATAATAATGGTTTTGAATAACCAACAATTAATTTTAAAACCGTGACATTCATTTACTTAATAATCCATCAAGGAATAAAGAAGTCATGCATCTTAATACAGTGCGATCTTGCTCAAAGTGAAATCATGGAACTTGAGTTCAATAAGAGGGAGCTACAGTTGCGAAATCTAAATTATGATTTTCAATTTAATGATTAAATGGCAAAGATCATTTTAATTCTGTAAATTTTTCTCAAACTAAATCATACATTTACACAGGGGCGGCAACCTTGTAGCTGAGAATTGGCAAACCAGTCTACCCATTAGGATTCAGCGTGCTACACAGTAGGAAATATTTTTAAAATATTCAGTTTCCGTAGCAAAATGCATACAGAGCTATGGAATAGAGATCAAGAATACAGATTTACAGTTTTATTAATTTTGTGCATCATTTCAACCTATTTCTTAACATAAAAATAAACAGCATAAAATATAGCTATTCCTTCAACACATATAAAAAAAATTCTAATTGTACGTATATTATATATCCTTTAAACTCACACATGTTTATTAAAATGAGAAATAAACAACATTCAAGTATTCCTTCGATATAATTAAATAAAAAGTAAATATTTTTATACGTATTACTTCATATCGCAATACCAGGGGAATAATTCGTAGCTTTAAATTTGGCACATGATTCTGTGAACTCTGAGTGTTGTTCTACAATCTTCTTAGTGCACTGAGAGAATAGTTTTCTATGAGAAAACATTTGTTCATATAGCCAAGTAGAACCGAAATCCAATCCAATCCAATCCATCCATCCAATTTAAAAAATTGTACTGTGCCCCTGACGCGTCCCATAAGTTGCCGACTCCTGCGTTTAAATAGAGTCAATATTCGTACATATTGACCTAGTTTTGTTGCAACTTCATACGGTAATACATTAACACCCCTGAATTTATGCGACTAACAACCGAATAAGTCTCAGGGTGTAATTTCGCATATAAATACAAATAAATTATTTTTAGTTGGAATAGGAGACAAAAGAAAATGAAAATTTAGGAAAAAAGGTGTTTAATAAAACCTTGGATAACGTAAATACAAAATTGCAAGCCAGAGTCATATTTATATGTATAGGGTTTTGATATAAAATCTAACACACAAATGGTCTCTTTGGCTCGAAGGTTTTTTTTCTTTCTCCTGCAAAATTTTCTTTATTACGCTAATTTATTTTTATTCCTTGTTTTATCTAAAAATATTCTCTTCACTGGAGTCTGTATTTTCTAAAATTTGCAACCCTTTACCAATTAAACTGGAGCCTTCTGTCAAATTCGTCGTTCAATCTTCTGACTGAACTGTGTCTAAAAACTCAAGTCCCTTAATGTCTTGCTCTTGCTCATGCATTTCTGTTAGCTCATCCATTGTCAGCCTGATTTTGGGAATCCAACTTCATCAGGCTCTGGTTCTGATTCCGTCTAAGTTTCAGTGACGGAAAAAAAATCGCCAACACCCCCATAATCGTGGACACCCCACTATGTGCGTCACTTTTTTTTCTAATGGGCTGCGGATTGGTGTTAAACCATTGCAGACCTAGTTTCCTCTCCAGAGGGAGGCACCAGAGCTCTGGCAATGTGAAACTGTACTTAGGATTTTAATTTTGCCGAGAGCACCCAATCCAAACGAGCACTCAAGGGGTGAATGCCGCATAATAATGTGACACGACTGCTGTTGATTTTCTTCATTATGAAAATCCACTGACTTGCACCGGTGTCGAACCCGCAAACTTAAGGTGGTATCACACGTAAATTTTCCGTGCAATTTTTTGGCTCAACTTTTCGCCGAATCTGAAGGGAAGGGTTACCGTACATAAAACGACAGGCTCTGATGTCAGCCACGCTCTTTCTCCACATTGAAACATTACTCGCTGATTTTTCTGCTTAAAAAACGACCATCCAATATTATTCACTTCTTCGTTGTCACTGAAGCACTTCCCACCAAGATTGTGCTTGATGTACCAGAAAATGTGGAAATCATTAGAGGAGCAGGGTCAGGGCTGTAGGGTGCATGGTCCAAAACCTCCGAGCCAAAAGATTCCTTTACGTCCCAAGTCGTTCGAAAAGTGTGAGGCCTTGCGTTATCGTGGAGGAGCAAAACACCTTTTGACAGCATTCCCCGCCGTTAAGAACTGAAAGCGGCCGTGAACTCTTGACTGACCAGACGGCAGACTTCTTTGAAGAGGATTTTTAAGACTTAGTTCCAAGGTATGACAAGTGCATTCATAAACTCGGCAGCTATGTTGAAAAATAGGCAAAAGCATGTACAATCCAAAAATAAAGGCTTTTTTTTAAACAAAATATTATAGCTATTTCTTTTTTAAAAAAAACATCCCTCGTAGTATATATACTGTAAAAGTTTTAATATTTTGTTGCAATACAATAAAAGTTGCAAGAAATTACTGAAAGAAAGCTGTCCGGTGCCGAATTTACTTTTTTTAAATTTGCTCCATACCCATACATATGTATTCTTTTCATTCATATTTTTATTTTGAGTCATGGAACCCACCCATGATTTTGGGGGAACCCAGGGTACCGTTGAATACAATTTTAAGATCCTTGAACAAATGTAATGATTTTCAAGAGGGTCCCAAAATACTGCTTTCATTTGTCTTTAGTAATATAATTCATTATGCATTTGGAAAACTTCTAATACTGGTTTATTTTTATAAGCTAAAACTGCAACAAAATTCTTCAATTATAAAATAATGAAAAAATTTAGCATGCAGCATTTTTAAAAGATTTTTAAAGTTCGTCGAAAGAGTGAGTACGACCAAAACTTTTAAATTGGAATCCTTTCCACTTCAATGACTATAACATAAATTTTAGACATGGCTCTTCTATTTACATCCATCTACGTCATCTTTGCTTACGACACCCAAAAGAGAAATAAGATTGATTTATTTCTCTAGAAATGTTTACTGCTTTTCGTAGTTTAAAATAAATTATTTTGCAAACATTTATTACCCTTTTTGTTATTATAACAAAATGCAAAAGAGGGAGCACAGAACAGCGCATGTTGATTCCTCACACTTCCTCGAGACAATTATAATTGAGTTGAGGTGTTTCCAGTCATCACTGATAATCATAGATCAGCTTAGACAAGAAAAAAAGAGGTTTGTTCCAATGAATTCGAACTCTATAGTATTTCTTAGCATAACTAGGTAAAGTACAAAGTCTTACGTCTATTATACAGGGTGTCCCAAAACGACCACATAAAACTCTGCACAGCTAGATTCCTCGTTGGCAGTACATAAAAACTGCCCAAAGAAGCATTCCTGTACGATCCATAGTTTACGAGAAAAATACGAAAAACAAAGTAGGACGTCACTTCCGGTGCAAGAAAAAAACACTTTATCGAACATATCAACAACAGTATATGCACAATTTAAGGCAGATGTTCCAAATGTCCACCGTGCATGTCGAGGCAGGCTTGAGCACGCCGTGTGTGTGGAAGGGCTGTCATCATACGTCGCAGCATCGTGGGGTCCACCGAAGTACATGCAGCATGCAGACGAGCCATTAAGTCCATTTGTGTTGCCACTACGTCTCGATACACTAGTTCCTTGAGATGGCATGTCGCAGTAGTCACGAACGGAATACATGGCCACCCTACGAAGACTACCGGCAGATGCAGCCTTTTAAATACCAGTTCAACGGCGGCTTAACGTCATTCCACGGCGCGCGCATGCGCGACGAAAGTTTTAAACATTATCGTCTGGAAAGAAATGCAAATACAGTTGTTGATATGTCCAATAAAGTGTTTTTTTCTTGCACCGGAAGTGACGTCATACTTTGTTTTTCGTATTTTTCTCATAAACTATGGATTGTACAGGAATGCTCCTTTGGGCAGTTTTTATGTACTCCCAACGAGGAATCCAGCTTTGCAGAGTTTATGCGGTCGTTTTGGGACACCCTGTATACATTAACTGACTTGTCTAGTTTTTTCATGAAATTCCTAGTTATTCTATGAAATAATTGAATTATACACTTTAACTGCAACATATACGCAATAAAAAAATTATTTTATTCAATTATACCTACATACATACGCTTACACATAAATAACAATGAGGCATTAACACTACACTGTCAGGTATTAAAATTAGCAAAAATTTCTTCATTTTTTTTAGTGTATAAATCTGGACTTGTTTTAAAATTTCTTTCATTTAGGGTGGGGGAGGGGGCAATCTTCCTCATAGAACTAAAATGATTGTAATTGAAAAATTTTCCTGAAACTTTTTGTTTGTTACATATTTGAATATGTAAAAATCCTATCCGTTTATTTTCACGGGAGCTGCTTCTAAGAAACACTTCCTTGCTTGGGAAAAGTTATTAAATGATTTTAAAATCATTCTAATATAATATTTTAAATTTAAAAGTTTTTTTTACGTTGAATGAGTTGAAACAGAATTTATATAAATCGCTCTTCTTGATACTTTGTGGTTTTCATTTTTCCGATTCCCTTGGGTGGTTTTGGGGATTCCCATTCAACACACACTGAAAAGAATACATCTGAAAATAATATTTAATGTTTAAAGATAAATTGTTATTAAAAAATGTAATTTAAATTACTTCCATTAATTACTTGGGATGCAGTGCAGTATATTTAGAAACTGGGATATAAGCTTGCATTTTTTTAACACAAACTGTCCAAGTCTAGATTCTTGAAATTATTTGCTGTCGCATTTCATATTCTACGTTTAATTTCTTTTTTATATATTGTTTTTGTTTCCACTCATGTCGAGAAATATTTTTCACTTAAGGGAACCCGGACATCATATACTTTCAAAGAATAGATTTTTCAATTTAAGTTCTAAAAAATAGTGCATATTTTTCTTAACCTAAAAATGTATAATACTTATTTTTGTTGATAAAATAGCCCTAAAATATGAAAAATAAAAATGTAAACCAATGACTACGCCCCTTTTTACGTTTAGTTTTTTTCACTTTTTTCAAAAGCATATTTTTTTGCATTTAGGTACATTTAAAAAAAAAAAAACTATTGCACTATAAGTATAATATATGCATAATATACAGTGAACCTATTTTTTTTCTATTAAAATAGTGCTTAATTTTTTAAAAATTGTTTTATGCATAAAAAAAGCAGAAAAATAAAAAATTTCCAAATTTTAAAATTTCATAATTTTTTTAAAGAAACTATACTAAATTTTCACTAAAAAAATAGGTTCACTGTCTTTTGAGTATTGTTTTATATATGTGTAAAAAATATTTTGCAGAATAAAAAGATACTTTTTTAATACCTAAACATAAGTATGTATTATGAGTTCTCAAAAATTATATATTACTTAAATTGAGCAGGAAAAAAAACTTTTGCACTAAAAAGTTATTTTTGTAGTTCTACAGAATAATTAAATTGTCTTTATTAAGAACTTAAAATATCTAAGCTCTATTGAAAATTTTAAAAGATATATATCTCATAAACAAAGGGTCTTAATTTTGGCATTTTTCACTTTCGAGCATGTCCTGGTTACCTTAAATGCATTGTTCAGAATGGCATTAAAATGTAAATAGCTGTAGGAGAAATCCTGTGTATTTCGTATGAATCTGTAGTCTAAAAATTAAGAGTTGTTCTTCCCGAAATTTAATTTTTAACGTCCTATCTGTTGATATGCAAATAAGTAGTTCCCTCTCCTTCATTATATGTGCTTCTTCCACAGGTGAGTTTTCGGAAACTGTTTAGTTAGTAATAATAAGTATAGAGTTGTTTTGGAATCCGGGATAGTGAACAATACATTATACACTATCTAGCAGAAAGTATATATCAAGAAAAACAGCTTTAATATTATTTTATTATATTATAAAGTAGTTCATAAATGTTACAAAATAAAGCTATGTATAAATAAAATTTTCATTCTTAATGACTGCGATGAGTTTTAGATACTTATGGTTATTCAAACTTCGTAGAGAATTTTGAATCCATTTTGCGTAGACATTTATATAATTTTCTTTAACATTTTTCATTTTGAGGGGTGGAATCCCTGGGTTCCGATGAACACGGTTTGAACACTACCGCCTTACATAATCCTTCCCAATTTTTTTTGTCGGATTTTATTTTATGTTAGCCCTCCTTTTGCCCACAAAAATTGTATGCTTTTAAAATATTCTTCCGAGTACTTAGTTATTTTTCATAAATCATAAATTGATAACCCTTAGATTGTTCTTTGCGCTGAATATTGAAACCATATCTGTGTTGCCTCAATTTCATTCTCGGACCATCAAAAACTATCAAACGCTGTTTAAATTTTTTAATACGCACCACAGATGTATCCGTTATCTTACTATTGTTAATTGTTTCGTTGTCTAAAATTCCTCGCCCTTTTTTTAAGAAATAGGTATCAATTAATCACTTAACTTGTACACCCGAGTTAAATCAAGTGTTCAAATTAGGCCAAAGTATGCATACTTGAGATAATTCGAGTGGAATTTTTCACACTCGAATATAAGCGAGCGCTGTGTGCACTCTTTGTGAAACTGACTGCTATTCGTGGTCGTGGGTTCATAAATTTAATGTTTATAGTAGATAGATAAATATTTTATAAAAAAAATATATTCGTTCATTTGCTGGGCATCAGCGTTTGGAACGCATATAAAAATAATGGAGTGGGAAAAATTTAGATTTTTGAAGTAAACCAGCAGAAAGACTTATACAAAACTATCATAGAGGGATACAAATAAATATAAAAAAGAAAATCGGGTTTCGTTCCATCCACATCAAAAGAAAATTCCCACAAGATACTGCGTTGCTAAAAGGGACAGGCAAGGAAAATAAAACATGTATAATAGTTGCACTATTAGGCTATGTGCTGCACCTTGATTCTAAATAGATGCAGGTAAGCCTCCTACAACGCGGTAGATACGTTCCTCAAAAAAGCCGCGTTATAAGAAATCGCGCTGTAGGAGATATGAACACCATGTAAAGCAAATCACAAGTGACGTGAACAGAAAAAAGTGATTTGTGAAATGCGTAGTTTACCTTATTGATTTTTTTTCGATAATTCGAACAGTCAAGGGTTGCCAGTGTTGGAAAAAATCTACAGTGATGCTACTTTATGTAATTTTTTTATTTGAAGCGTAGTGAATATGTAACAACAAACGCGTTTTAGGAAAATTTATAAACCGCGTTACAGAAAAAAATACTCATTATCTGAAACACGTTGCAGCGAAATCGCGTTGCACAAGTACCGCGTTAAAGGAGGCTTACCTGTATCACATAAGAACATTTTGAATAATTTTTTTTGAAAAAAATAAATACTACTATATTATTATTATTTCCATTCAAAAGTTTCCATATAAATTTTTTTTAATGAAAAAAATATGTTTTTTCCGAAATTAATCCCAAATTTTAAAAAAAAAATCATTGATTTTGGTTTATTTTAGTGTTATTTTTATTTATTTTACTTTATCGCCAAAACAAAGCAATAAAATGTGTTTTTTTAAATAAATAAAAAAAAATTCTGGCGGTTTTTTTTTCTTTCAAAAAAAATGCACGCCGTTAAGGGGCGAAACTACAACGAAGTACGTTTCTGTACGTTTCCTCCAGAACTATTTACATTTTTCAAACAAAAATTCAAAAATCCGAAGAATGATTTATTGAGTTTCAATGAGTGGAAAAATACCACCCCGTTCCCGAGCCAAAAATAAGAGTCCTCCTCGTATCCATGGAAAAATAAATAAATAAAAGATGGATCAAGAAAAATGCGCCAAAAAATATAAAGGTAATAAGGCAGTGGCCAAAGCTAAGAAGGGCCGAGCCGCAGCACAATTTATCAAGATCCGCTACCTCAGGTATGTGGCGAACTCTTCCAAGGGGGTAGGAAAAAAAGGATCATTAATTATTAACAGCGGCCACTCCCTGCATTTTAGACTTAAACACTCTTCTAATAGTTCTTCTAACCATTTACGTTTGCTACAAGAGCGCATCTCTCTCAGTGGGCCACAAAAATTATATTCTCCGAAAGCAGTTTAGCATAAAAGGATGTGTGCTTGCAACGTGATTATTTTAAACAATATGCACAAGACTGCGCGAATAGAGGTCAAAGAATAAGTGCACATTCGGAAATGCATTTCTTGGTAGCACAGTAGGCCGGATTATGTACTTAGAAAGGGGGGTGAGGGATATTCTTTTCCCTTCCTTCTAACTTCAATCCTGCGTTTCTCAAACTGTGGGGGCGTGATAATCCTACAAGGCGGGCGCAAGTATGTCGAAAAATTAAAAATAAAAGATTATTTTTAAAATTATTAATTTACTGAAAGGAAGCAAAGAGCAAAATAATACATAAAAGCATAATAAATAAAAAAAAAATTGGCAGTTATAGAGACTGCCGATAGAAGTGAAAACTTAGAACTTTTAGTATTAAAATTTGAAATTTCATAATGTTTGAATTAAAATTATCAACTTCAATCTGGTTTTCACATCTATTGACACTCCGACCAACAATTATACGCATATGTGTATATGGTTTTTTATTATTCAAATATATTACGGGCTGTACAAGATCATGAAAAAAATATAAATGCAATTCAACTGAAATAACAATTAATATACAATCATATTATTTATGGATAGTATTTGTATTTGCTTAAATTTCAATGTACTTTATTTTTAACATTATTTTAATGTCATCATTAATTTCAACAATACTTAGACTTTTTGCACTTTCAATTATTTTATTTTGTTCTAAAAAATATACAATAGGCTTATGGTAACTAAAGTAAGAAAGGAAAATATTTGATTCAAATTTATCTGAGTATCGCGTGTGTTTAAAAACCGCATCGATCGTAGTTTTATATTTTGTAGTACTGAGTTTTCGATCATTGGACATACTTAAATGAAGTGTTTCATTTAGAAATTCAATGAGTGGTAAATTTTTATCATCTGCAAAGAAAATATTGAATTCTGCACTTAAAATCATCGGTACATTATAATGTTTTTCGCCAAATCTTTTTTCGAGTATTTCAGAACCTTCATTTGTATAAATCACCCAATTTTCGAATAAATGTTGTTGTATCTGTCAGATTTTCCAGGCGAAATATAAACGGCAACCATTAATATGTATTGCCCATTCTCGGAATCGCAACCAGCAATGCACAGTACATACACATTGAACTTTTCACTAAATCCATTCAATTTCCCTTATAAGATATACACATTACTATACGTCAGCTGTATAGCTACAGATATTCTGCTATTAAGCATGTCGGTGACGCCAACGCACGAGATTTCACCCATCCAAAAAGTGTCTGAGGTGAACAGCACACTGCGCGTGCGCCAGTCAGAGTATGTCGGTGACGCGAACTCATAAGATTTTCCCCTACCAAAAAGTGCCCAACACCGCTAAAGTTTTCACTTCAATAAAATACACATTTACACTGATATATACTTATAAATTTATCAATACTGAACAATGTATTTGATCATAAATTTATGAAAAGAAAACGAAGAGCTAGTTTAATAGTTTTTACTGACTCCAATGGGATTGACATATACAAAAATTATATTCAAAATTAATTATTTATCTTGATAATTTGTGCGGTTATGGTGTTAACTGTACACTATGATTTAGTATTTTATAAATGAAATAAGTTATTATCCATTTCAAAAGGTGAACATTTTTAACAATTTTATTCGGCTCTCAATCCGTTACTATATTATTATTTCTCTTGCTGGTTTTACAGTTCTGAGGCAACTCATTCAATCCATCACCAGATTTTTTTCATTGCCAGATAAAACAGCATAAGAGACTACTAATCTGAACTTAAAAATATAGACATAAATAATTTCTCTGACAAATAAAATTAAATACACTGCTCCCAACGAAGTTCTCGTTGAAAGAGGAATTATAACATACCCAAGCTCATATGTCTTCCTTCATCCATCAACACCTGTTACTATACGGTTTATAATTAAAGTCGTATTGTAGCTTTAATTACTTATTATTGCATTCAACACAATGTTATTGTATTGGGGGGGGGCTAGACGAAAATTATGATAGAAAATTTGGTCCGAAATTCTGAAATTTTGAGAAGCACAGCTGTCATACAGGGGTCTACAAACTTTTTTGACTCACCGAGCCCTTAAAACTTTAAAGTGCTCTCGGAGGAGACCCATCCCACACTCTTACAATGTATCTTAAGAGTTATAAGAACTCATAAATTGCAAATTTTTTAATTGTTTTTGGAAAAAAATATATGTTAAAGCCTCAACATTTCTGAGCATTTTGATGCCAAATTTTTGTTGACACTGTAAAAACTTCCGAAGTTATTGAGAAATAACTAGTGAAAAACTTAAACAAAAACCCAATCTCTTTCTTATCCTTAACTTCATTTTTCTCAAAACAACAAATTTTAGGTTGCGCGTAGGATTTCTCAGAAACTATTTATGATATTAATTTGAAATTTCATACACATATTCGAAATAAGGCTCTTCATAACTTATACAACAATTTTCAAAATAAAATTTATTAGATTTTTTTATTTCAATCTTAATTAATTTTTTTCTTAAAATTTTAAAATTTTCGTTGTAACTATATTTAAAAGTATTTTTTTTTCTCTAAACTTCTTAAAAGTTAGTATAACTTCAAAAGTGAACATTTTTGTACCAAATAAAATTAATTTTGTAAACTTTGATCCATTTTGTACATCAGAATCCTGCGCGGTGTAAAAAACTGATTTTCATATTTCTCAAAAATTGTCCAATTTATATTTCTTTATAACCTTTTAAATTTTTTCTCAAATTCTCTGAAAATTTGAGAAATAATGTAAATATATATGATTATCATATTTTAAAAATTTCAAATGGTTGTTTTGTTGTATTGCTATGGGGTTACATTGATTTGAAGAAGAATGTTTTTTCGAGTGCACGGATGTTAAGGGCCCTGAGAGTTCTTAAAATAATATTTCAACTAGATCAACATGTTGTAGATATTTTATGTTATGGCCATTTTAAAATAGTGTTATTGTTGTTGTTGTCATGTATGACAAAGCGCAAAGGTGTATATAACAAAATAAAAATATAGAAATGAGAGAGTCAAATATTGCCAAAGGCGTGAATCACTGCTGTGGCAACATCCATGGCACGATCTGAGTATAGGATGCCCATGCTGTAGTCATTGTCTATTTTAAAAAGGGCACCAACAATGGAAGGACATCAAAAAAGTGTTTGGGATCCAATTGCCTGCCTGGGCAGAGCCTACATTTCACATAGGATCTGGATCCATCAGCCAGAATCTTCATGCCCTTAAAATGCTTTGTCCTTAGTCTGGTTATTGTTGTTGTAATTTCTCGGCTATAATTTAATTCTGGCAGCGAGAATTTTTTTCGTGGGTTTGAGCAGAGCTTGCGACTGCGTTGGCATCAAAGACCATAGTCGAAGAAGTTACAGTCTCAAGTGTTCTGGCTTCATTGGCAAGGAAATCGGCCATCTCATTCCCTTCGATGTCAACATGGACCGGGATCCACTGGAGGGTGCATGGTTTGCCCAATGCACCAATGGAAAGTAAAAGAGAATTGATTTCTTGGGTGAGTCCCATTTTTCCTTTCTTGATGGCCTCAAGAGCAGATCTACAATCAGAGAGAACAATGATGCCGTCGGAATCAGCGATATCTGTCCATGTAAGGTAAATATCTAGGGCTGTCCTAATTGCTATGAGCTCACACGTAAAGTTTGAAGCAATTTGCCCTGCGGAGACCTTGTGCTTTGAAGTTGCATTATCTGGGTATTTAAGAAAGACATCAGATCCATCCTTATTGCACTCTGAGTCTGAAAAACCGTCAGTTACTAAACGAGGCCTCATAAGACTGATAATTGTGACCATGTCTTTCCTTTTAATTCTTTTTAAAATTTGTACAAGTGCAATAGTATTATTAAAACTATTTAATGTAATTTTAACTATAATTTACTCATTAATAATATTAGTTTGTGATCCAAGTGTCACCTACCAATGGGATATCTGCATTACAATTGTTTACAGAAACAGTCGAAGTCTGTTGAAATTATGTGTAGTCATATTCTGCGGTTCTGACGTGTTGAATGACAAACTGTGATTCATCTGACCAGGCATCTCTCTTCCACTGATCCATGAACCAGTCGCGATGTTCCTGGGCCCAGCGCAGGCGCAGTTGGCGATGATGCTTGGTCAGCAAAGGCATACGAGTGGGACGTTTGCTGCATAGCCCGTGTGTGTCCGCTGAACAGTGTGCTCCGATACTATTCTACTTGGCTCTGCATTGTATTGGGCTGTTAGTTGAGCCACTGCCTGGCTTCGGTTTTGCTTCACCATGCGAGACAGTCTCCGACGACCTTTTTCTTTGATAGCGTGTGGACGTGCAACACCATGTCGTCTACTGCTGGTTTCACCGTCATTCATCCACTTTCCATAAGTACTAACAACTGTAGATCGCGAACAACCCACGAGTCGTGCAGTTTCAGAAATACTTGTTCCGTGCCTTCGAGTCATTACCTTCTGCCCTCTATCAAAATCGCTTAGATCCGCAGCCTTTCCCCTCATACACAGAAGTAAGTGAAATAATGATTCTTCAGACTCTCCAGCAGCAGTTAAATACCACTTCTACCTGATCACGTGCCTTCCACGTCATCCAGGCGAGTTCATTGCAAAATGAAGGGGTGGTCATAATGTTTTGGCTCTTGAGTGTATGTGTGCGAGAAACCTTGTGTACTTTACATGAATTTGAAACCTAAAATTTAGGAGCTGTTAAGTAAAAAATTATGTAGCGACTGCATTTTCTATGGGTTGACCACGCAACAACTGGATATAGTGTAAATATCATATTTATCGTAATGGCAACAGTGTCAAAGTTTCGATTTGCACAAATAAATAAATAAATGCCAAGTATATTTTAACCTGCTGATAAGCCCCTTTCTCAATCATTTAATAACACTGCAAAAGCATATTTGTAAGCGATAGATTTATTCACGCTTCAAGTACAAAACAAGGTTATTATGTATAAATAAAAAAAATTCAGTTTTATTATGACTGGGATGAGCCTTACATATATACTTCTGGTTATACAAACTTTAGATAGAACGGAAATCTGTTTTACGTACACATTTATAATTTTCTTTTCGATTTTTTATTGCAAATCGTGGAACGTTTGGGTTCCTCGGAAACCAGCTTGATGACCATTGTTGCAATATATGCATTAAGAAGGGGAGGGGATGAAGGAATATTTTTTTTAGAATTTCAAAACCTACCTATGCGGAAAAAATGTTCTGTGGTATATAGATGAAGAGAAAAAATAAAATTAAAAATTCATTTTAACTCATGCTAAGTACTACCACAAGAGGAATGAAGTTTAGGAATTTGAGCTTTTTTTCATGTGTAACATCTTTACTCTCGGTTGCTGGATATTTGTTGGAGAGATTTCGTGAAAAGGAATGGAAATGCGTAACAGGAAGTCGGGGAAGAACGCGCTGTTTGATTTGACCAATTCAGCGCCTTGGGGTGTCTCTTCCCTATACTCGTCTCGGGGTCCAACTCTACTAGCAATTAAGACGTCCGCCTACCGCACACACCAACAAGTCTTATTAGACTTCATCCAGAATAAAGTTGTGATTATTACGCTCAAATGTCAAAGTCTCAAGACTCGTTGTGTGTGAAATCTCTCTCTGAGGATATGTTTATACATGTGTAAACTATATATTAACAATTATATTTCTTGTTAAGCGTCTGACAAAGCTCATCATTCTTAAAAAAAATAGGAGTAAGTAATACGGAATTATTTGAATAAATATTTAAGTGCTTATCATTTTTATACTTTGAGGTCAATTCATGTCGCTGTTAATATAAAATTTTTAATTGTGATTAAAAAAGATTTCTCGGTTAAAAAAAATTAATTAAGTAAACGGGGATTTTTTTTTTAATTTTCTCTAATATTTCTAATTTTTAAGCATGCGCTTGACGGTGTCTCTTCGCTACCTTCGTCTGGGGGTCCAACTGTAGTAGCAATTAAGACGCCCGCCTACCGCACATACCAGCAAGTCTTGTCATTTTGGTGGTCGCATACATTTCTCCGAATCAAACAGTTAAAAAAAATTACAGATTTCCTGCATTTTGTACTTTTACCGTATACCGAAGGTGGTTCTGCTCTTTTTTTTAAAAATTATCACTCGCTTCCCATGATTTTGAGTGGTGATTTTAACGTTAACTTCAGTTTGCCAGAAGCTGAGCCGCTCATAGCTTTTCTAAAAGATGAACTCAAGCTCGAAATGAACACTAATCGAAATGTTTCGACAACTAACAGTGATACTGTTATTGACGCCGTTTTTCACAACGACTTTTAAATACTTTGAAATCACAAGTATATGTGTCATGCTTTAGTTTTCATAAATCTATTGTATGCGCTCTTCCCCAAATTGAACAATAATAAATATTTTTGATAAAAAAACTGCATAACTCTTTATGTTAATTAAATAAAATTTTCATTAAAGATAATTATTCGATAGAAAATTATTTCCAGTCATAACCGATTCATTTCTTTCGGGATTAAAGTCACTATTGCGTATTTACCATGATAACAAGTCACATGTTACACATCATATGCGACTACTGTGTAAGACTCGTTTCTTTTTAAAGGTAAAAATCAAAGTCAATTTTGTTAAAGAAAAACAGGTATATCAGTCATTTTTAACACGTATTGCGATAAGAGGACACCTTCTAAATAGTTACAAGAAAAAAACACATTAGGTACATTTAAGAACTTTTTAGCATTGAATTTTTAAAGAGTTCGCTGTCGAAATTGCAGCGAAAGACTGAAAATAGTTTGGATTGGACTTGACTCCACTTTGAGAGGTTATGAATTGTTGCAGTGTATTTTGTACTACTCATTTATGAATAACCATCAGTTTTGCTCATTTAAATTGTAGAAAAATATTTTCTTTTGAGTCTCAAATCATCCAACCATACATAATTAAGGCATTTTCTATTTCTCAAAAATTCAATCCCTTTGTGGCAATATCAAAACGAATTAATTTAAAAAAAATTTTTTTTCCTTTCTTATTTCTTGCCATAAAACTTCTTTTCTGCATAGGTAGGTTCCGCGATTATTAATAGTCTTTTTTCCCCCTCAAAATAACCGCAATCCACTCTAGCATGCATTACTTGAACAAAAACCTATCAAACTCGTAAATATAATTTGTTATACATACACACACTAAAAAAAGGATAGTAAACTTTTGAACTTACTGAACCTTTAAATCAAAAAAAGTTTCCTAATTCAATATTCTTAAACATATTTTAATAATCCATGGGCAAAATCAAGAATTTCTAGACAAGAGAATCCCATTTAAACGCGTTCTTGTTTCCCATGCAAATAAATAAATAAAAAACGTGCACTTTTATCTTTTGGCATTGGGTTGGGAGTGAAAGCACTTTCCAGCCTTTATCTCCTTGCGGGACTCTTTAAACGACTTTAAAAATGCTTTTTATTGCCCTTTATAATAATATATTAGGTAAAAATATTTAAAAAAAATATATAACAATTCTAAATTAAGAATATGGAAGAATTACATTTATGTGAATAATAATTGCATTTAAAAATTAGGATTAAAGATGGATGAAAAAAAACAATGAATTCGGGACAGGGCGAGCCTAGCCAATCCAGTTGCAGCAAGGGAATCCAAGTTAGAGAGAATGAGTTGGTATCGAGTGGAGCTTCTGTGATTGGCTGACCAGAAAAGTCAGATATTTGTACATTTAAGTTTGGTTGAGAAGCTCGACCAATGTCACTGAGTACCAGGATTTGCAATTCCGTGTTATATTTTCCATCCCGGGATTTCGGGATTACATTATCCTAATCCCGGGATTAAGAATGGACTATCATTAAAAATACTTACACATTAGCATAGTTGAAATTGCATAATGAAACTAAAAATATAATTAAAAATTGGTGTAATATTAATTTTATTGAAACAAAAAAGTTCATCATAAAAAGCAAATAGAAATAGTCCGTAATGAAATTTAAAAAAAAAAAACATTTCTTTTGTCTTGTACTTCTGTAAATAAGCTTTTAAACAAGATATCAATCATTGGCATGGCCAAAAAATTTTAGCGCGTTTTTCACATGTTGTATTTCACAATGCAACTAATGAACTTTTTACTAACAGAAAGTAGTGTGTGTGTGTGTACTGTACAAAAAAAAATTTAAAATTATTAAATTTAAATAGGATTCGGCTCATCTAGGGCACAAATGCGACCCAATGCCGAAAACCCGAGGTCAATGGGTTGCTTATTGGCTGAGAAAAAGGTACGACAAAATATGGAACGAAGACGAAGACGAAATTTGCGTCCTAATAGCGCTAAAAACAGCTCGTCCAGTCTTTCATCGTTCTAACGGCTTCTTCTTATTATTACAAATTGTCCTGCCGAAAAAAATGCTCTCCCTTGCGCACGCGTGTTTGGATCCCATATCAGTAGGTATTATCCTCATTAAATAGGAGTAAGTGCTTTTCCGGTCTGCCTCCATTTTCAAAAAGGAAAAATTTCTTTTTGAATTTCTGATGACAGTGTCTCAAATCTAATAGAATGCATTGATTCATATACCTCTTTGATAGCTTTATATAGTTCTTGTGCTACCCTTAATGGTATTTTCTGTATAAATTGATCCAGTTATTGAATCAGAATGAGAATCCATTTAACTTTTACCTTATTTGAAATTGAAGTTCCAGTTGCATGAGCTGTTAGTAATGCAATGGGATTTCAAGTGTCTCAAGTCTTTCAAGCAGATCCGCTATTAATTAACGGCACTTAATTGAAGAAGAAACTGAGACAAAATCTATTCTTGTGATGTTGCTTATGCTATTGTGTAAGTATTAAAGTGAGCCAGTTATATCTGTGCAATATTCTACCGTAGGAGAGCTGTGCATAGATTTTTTTGCTTATAATTGCGCAAAACAATTCTACGTACATATTTCACAAACAAAATGTAAATTTTCTTAAAATTAAATTCTTCGAAAATTTTGATGAGAAAAAAATTTAAAATGTAATTTAAACAAAAGTTAAATTTTAGGATTAGTTATTTTAATCCCGGATTTTGAAATTGGAAAAAAAAAACCTCAGGATCCCGGAACTGTAAACCTTATTGAGTACTAACTTTGAAATCTATTTATATCATCTGCTCCAACTTCTAGAAAGCTCAAAGTTTAGGTGTCCTCTTTCTAATGAACAAAACTTACGTACCGTCTCTCTCTCTTTCCCATACTTAAAATCTTTAATGAATCTTTACTAAAATGAGAAACTAAGCTTTCATTTAAAATATCAAAATATTAATCAAACCTAGCAGTTTTTGAATCCTCTTTGATTTCCACTTTTATGGTCAGTTGATCTACGGCAGAGGTGGGCAGACTTTTCCAGGGCTACTTGTAATGTTTTCAAGGTGTTGCCATCCACCCAGTGGCGCAGGTGTAGTGAGCCACAGAAAGTGTCTAATACGGTAATTTTACGAACCTCTGTTTTACCAATTTCTTTGTTTAGCGAACTTTTTCCTGGAACCATTTTCCGATTTTCTTCGTAAAATTACCTCCAAATAGCGAAGTGTATTTTCTATTCAACGAAATTTTCTCTTATGATTCGCTTTTTTTTAAAACTATGGTATTTACTCTCATCTAAGCCGCACTTTTTTCTCAATGTTAATGCTACTGAAAATCGGGCGTGGCTTAGAATCGAACAGAAAAAAAATGGGTTGGATGGGGTGTTTAGAGCCATTACAGCTTCATGTATGTATCTAAAAATTAATAATACTGATAATATAATTAATTATTCACTTCTTATTAGTTTTCCTTTTAAATTTATTTTAATTTCGTAAAATTGGGTATCGATAAACCATTTTAGACTATTTTTCAATTTTTACAAAATTTGCTTCGATTTGAATCAATACGTTACTTCTGAAGTATCGTATGATGGAATGATTATTAGGTCAGTAAATGTCTTGGCAGTCCCCTGGTCGATCGCGATCGACTTAATGCCCACCCCGGAATTACAGTATTTTGGGTATCCGTTGTAAATTTTCATCCCTCCCAGCTCTTGAACTGCTTGGGAAGGGTGATTCTGAAGTGTTTTAAAAAAACATTTTTTTATGGATTCAATGCACCCATCCCATTGCTACGGATTGGCGCCGTCCTCTAAAGCAAGAGCAACGGGATTCATGATCTTGAACCCCGGTCAAGTCAATAGGATAATTCCTGAGGAGCTACTCTAATGGGAGGACCTATCTAATGATCTTCAATGGCACTGGGCTCGAACTCATGACCCTTCGGCCTCGAGTCCGTGACTCCTGCAGAATGAAGGAGAAAAAAGCACCCCCACTGAGATGTGTGCCACTCTCTTCTTCAAGTGACAACTCCTTTAGGAGCGTTTTTCTGAAGAGCGAATTTCAATGAAGCGTTTTTTTCATGTCGAGTCGGAAATCGTGCTTCCAATCGTAGTTTGGAATTGAAAACATTTTAGGCGCTTCTTGTGTTTAATAGGGTTTGCAATTCCGTGTCATATTTTCAATCCCAGGATGACATTATCCAAATCCCGGGATTATAATTGGACTATTTATTAAAAATATTTACATATTAGTCAATGTATTAAAAAAAATATACATTTACACATATTTACATACTCCCTTTTCAAAAAAGGACATTCCTTTTTGAATTTTTGATGACTGTGTCTCAAATCTAATAGACTGCATCGGTGCCTATACCTCTTTGATAACTTTATCTAGTTCTTCTACTACGCTTAAATATTGTTGTGTGTATAAATTGATTCAATTATTGAATCCATTTCAAGTGTTACCTTATTTGAAATGAAAGATTCAGTTGCATGAGCTGTTAGTAATGCAATGGGATTTAAAGTGTCTTAAGTCTTCCAAGCAGGTCCGCTCTTAATTAACAGCATTTAATTGAAAAAGAAACTGTGACAAAATCCATTCATGTGCTGTTGCTTATATTATCGTGTAAGCATTGCAGTGAACCACTTAGAACTGTGCTACGTTCTCCCGTACGAGAAATGAGAGCTGTGCATATATGTATTTGTTTTTTACCCCTATAGGATTTATAGTTGCACGAAAAAATTCCAAAAACATATTTCATAAACAAAATATAATTTTTTTTTAAATTAAATTCTAAGAAAATTTTGATGAGAAAACATTTTTTAAATATAGTATGTTTTAGTAAGAGAAGATACCATTACTTTAAGCAAGATGTTATACTTTAAAACACAGTTTACTCGAAATTTTTTAGTTAGTTTTTTTTTTTTTTTTTGGTTTTTTTTTTTGGAAATGCTCAAACGGGGTCAGCGCGATTGCTAAAAATGTTTTTGAAAATAATTAACTGAATTTTTTGTGTGTGTATGTTCTGTATAAGAGTCGAAGGGCTTTAACCTTCAGTATTTATCCAATCCCTGTTTTATTACAAAATCCCTTATAGGACTAGAATCACTGTTTTTTTAAGCAATTTCATAGAATAACTAAGATAAAGCGCTCCATAATATTTGTAAAAATTGAAATATCTCTTATCCTAAAGGTCGTTTCAAAAGTGAATAACATAACAACACAGCAGAATTGAAAAATTCAAAATTCGTTCATAAACTTTTGGTACAGAATGGGCCGCGTTTAGGTTTTTTTTTTTTTTTTTTTTTTTGTCAATTTTTGCCAATTTTTTCCCATTTTAGTAATAATAGTTTAATTTTCTCTTCTTAGTTTTAGCATATTTTTTTAGAAAGTACTAAGCAAATCTAAAATCCCCATATTTCCATTTTTTTTTTAAAATAAAGTTGTTTCAAGTAGTCGGATACCTTAACTAAAAATTTCATTCGCACACTTTTCCGCACCAAGTTTTTCTTTATTTAAGTATTACTATTGTGCAGAACTTCAGTGAGTGCAGATAAGTAATTAAAAGAGCGAAAATTAGGATCAAGCGAAAGTAATTAAAAAAAAAGATAATTTTTCTGTAGGAGATTGAAGATAAGAAGTAACGAAACGGGATCTATTTTTTGTTTCTGTAGAAAGAGCAGTTAAGTTCAGCAAATGTGCCAAAAGAATTTAAATACGAAATTTTAATGAAGTTAATTGACAAGAAAGTTGCCAATATTAAGCAAAGACAAGTAATTACGAGAAAATAAAAGCATTCATTGGGAAAAAGTACGAACCCTCTCCTTTTGTTTGCTTAGAGAAGAAAAGTAAACGGCCTTGAATAAGATAATTTTTCCTAGCCTTACATAGTATACGGCGTATATATAGTATAAGATATATAAACGATAGCGTATCATCACAACGGTATTGGCGACATTATGTGAAAGGAAACGCATGGTTGCCAATGGACTAAATTCATGTGACGTCATAATCACATGATAGTTTCAAACCACGTGTTTTTAGCCAATCAAGTTCAAAAACACATGTGACGTCATAATCACGATAAATGCAATTATCTATTTTCAGCCAATCAGTTGCCTTCAGTTCACTTCGTTGTTGCCAAATAACGCTTTTTACAGAAACTTTTTTTTTTAAATTAATATTTATCACTTTATTTAAAAGTAAATGTATAAAACAAGACTTTTTTTTCTTTAATTTTAAAATCTTTTTGCAGAAATTTATTTTCATAACTCTTGAGCATCTTTACCCAACTATGCAATTTGAAATTTTACCTAATTTTTACAAATAGAACAAAAAGTACGAGCTAGTTTATTGTCCGTTTTGAATTCAATGTAGAACACGTGTTTATATTATCATGTGACCGTCATGAATTTAGCATACCCCCCCTTTCAAATAAACGCATAAATAACCTAATAATTTAGATGCCGATTACTAATAGTTTGGCATAAATTCCTACTTTGAAAATGTTTTGCATAAAAAATAAAAAATTAACAAACAAATAACGTGTTCTTCATTGAATTTCAAACTGACATTCAACTTGTGCATGAAATTTAGATAAAATTTCAAATTTTATAATTTGGTTAAGATGTTAAAGTATTAAGGGTAAAAATTTAGTATTTAAAAAAAAATCTCATTTTATACATGTGTTTAAATTAAATCTATCCTGCTCTTACTTATTTCCGTTGTTATTGTAGAGAAAATTTTACTCTTACCTTTTTTTTCTTGGTAACTAATTTAATTTAAAATAATTAATATTGTGCAATTTAAAAGTACAATTAAAATGAACTTTAATCTTATTAATTGTTATTAATTTGTTTTTGTGTTAATATATTGATAATATAGTTTTTACTTGCTACATATTTTTAGCAGATGGTTTATTTTATAGATTTTTTTCTTGGCTAATGTAAGTTTTCTGGCAGTGGAATAGTATTTCAGTTAATGCGCTGTAAATAAAATGTTTGTTTTAGAAGATTTTCTGAATTAAAAAATAGTTGTCTCATATTTACCACTCATTTCACTTCCCTGACTCCTATTCACAAGAAATAAATCTACACTATTGTTGACGAATGGGTACATTTTGAAAAATATTTCTGTAAAAAACAAAAGTTGGCAACAGTGAAGGGCATGAACTGATATGCTGAAAACACGTGATAGCATTTATCATGTTACAATGAGGCCACATAACTTTAACAAAAGAATTTATAAGTTAAAGATGAACGTGTTATGATCATTGCCTTGCGAGATCCTCTCCCAAGAGTTCCCAGTTGAACCGAAATGAATCAAGTGGCGCACCCCCTTATCCGGAAGGGCAAAACCCTCAACTTTCGTATCCGAAACCGAATAACTTAACCACTAGACCAAAATGTTCACTTTAGTCCGGAGGTTGTGACTGGCTTATATAGATGATACTGCTACAAGGGCCTCTGTGAAAATATTTGTAGTGTCTGGCTGCTGTTGGTGGGAGATTATGGAATGTTGGCGCTATTTAGCGCGTCTTAGGCGGTGTGTTACTCTTTTTAGAGGGAAAGTGATTGATTCTCGAACGGTGACGGTAGGGGAAGAGAGAGTCCCTCGTTTTAGGAGCGCAGTGGATTGCGCTTGTGTTTTGCTGTATTTAGAAAGATCGAATTCTGTTCTTTGAAACGACGTGCTACGTCGTAAAGTAAAAAAAAAGTAATAAAGTACATTACAATATTATTGTCTGATATTTATAAATTCTACATTTCTCAATAAATGGATTGAGTAATTCACTTCTCCCACGAGAGATTTAAAACTAAATCCATTTTCAGTGAGTAACGCATGAAGTTAAATGCTAGCTCATAGCAATTTGACTCTTCCTTGACTGTTTCTTGCTTTTTAAATTTCCCTACGTTCCAAGCGGATGATCTAAATCTACGAAAAGTTCAATTCAAGTGTTCGAGCATTGGCTTTTACATTATTTCTGATCATTGACTTCTTGGCAATTTTTAAAATGTATACGAAAAGTAAACGTTGCGTAAAATTTGGAAAAATAACGTGCCTTTCGTTTTGGAAATCATTTAACTAAATTATAGTAGTTATCACATAGCAATTGATGAAAACACTTAGCAAGTGGCTAATGAACCAACTTTTTGTGAGATTTTACTAAATCTATCTATCTATATATATATACATGTATATAAATGGATGTTTGTATATATGAAATCGCTTCACTCCAACACCGTTCAACCGATCACTATGAAAATCGGCATCCATATGTATTTTTTTTTGCGGAGAAGGTTTTTGTGCTATCCTCTTTGTTGCAGCTCCTCACCAGGTGGCGCTACAGCATATCAACTTCTGCACCGTTCAATCAATCGCCAAGTTGCCATCATGGTAGCGAGGCACAGAAAAATTTGGTTTGTGGATGGGTCTCCTTGAATGTTAGTCTATATATGTACAAAAATGGACGTTTGTATATATGACCCGCTTCACAATAAAATGTAAAATAAGTATTAAGTAATTATTAGGAAATTTTGGTTTTATTTTCCTTGCATTTTAGGCATGTAAATTTTTAGAAAGAAAAAAAATTGAAAAATCTATTTTACTTCATTAATTTACATAGATACTGATATTCAAATTAAAATAATGTTTATTCGCAGTTTTTGCATTTTTATCGAAAATGCACTCCTTACTTTGCCCTTTGTGATATAGGATTTCTCATATCCTATTGACCCTGATATTTTTCTGAAAAAGTCTGAAGCCACTCCACGTTCAGAACTCACTTCTACTTTTTGCAAACAGTTCCCATCTATTGAAATTTCAATACTTAGATTGCTCTCTTCCTATTCGTCCCCATCGTTTTTTCCAACCCCTATGCATTTCACTAGGTCCGTGTCGAATCACTGAGTATCCAACAGATCCTCCCTCTCAGAATTTCCTTCATCTATTTCAGAGCATAACTCGCTTATATTATTTTTCCACAATTTCCCTTGATAGGTAATTTTTTGAACTTGAGTCAAGATTCTACTAAAAGTTAATTCTAGACAAACTATTTTTATTTACTTATTACCCAAATTATTACTACAAAGTGAACCGGCCATGTCGCCACTATTTGTAATGATCGTTATTTTGTCTCGTGGATTATCTACACAGACCCTCCCTACCGGGCATTAAAAAAATCTGTACATTAACACAAGCGGATAATATTCTCTTAGAAAACTTGTAAGTTTGATATCTCAGTGCAAAAAACTTTGTGTGTAAAATTTTATTCATTTTCCAGCAGTCAAAGGTATAGTGCATGGGCTTAACTGGAAAAACGAAACAAGAGAGGTTGATATTGAAAAATTGAATAGCTATATACCGTCGACTCTCGAAAATTCGAAGATGGAGGAACCAAAGAAAAACTTGGAATTATCAAGAGGGTAGGGAAAAACTCTCAAAAAATCGAAGAGAATTTTTTTCCTGACACATTTAAATTTGAAACTATATAATAAAACAACAATTGTACACATGTATAAATTATTTTAAAGTAATTTTTAAAAAATACATATTATACAGAAGCTCAAAGTCTTGTATTAAAATAATACATTGAGTACACTCATACACAATCCTACGCATCTCTTCTTCACAATAGCGGACCATCCTTCTGAACACATGTGTAGAAAGGGCACGTGTTAAATGAAAGATATGAACGGTTGACAACAGGTGCGGTTGGTCTATTGTCCACTTGAAGAAGGAAAGCAATAAAAGTGTCTTTTCGCCTGATGAAGCGGAAAACACTAAGAAGGGGTAGCAGACAGATGGTCATTAAAGGGGCCACGTTACAGGAGAGACACGCAGAGACAATACAAAGCAAAACTTGTAAGCTCCAACCTGTTTGTTACAGGACTGTACATGATAGTGTGTGTTCGAATTGCTGAGAGTTTTATAAGATAACTTGGAATTATTGCGTCGATTATTCGAATTATTACTTACTGTAGTCAGGCCAGCCACAGATTTTACTTCGAAATATTGAGAGTACCTAAACGTATTGTTTTATTTCGAAATATCAAGAGTTTTTCTGGGGACTGAGCGTATACTTCGAATTATCCAGAGGTTCGTATTATCGAAGGTTTGAATTATCGAGAGTTGACTGTATTATACAAAAGTTCAAGAAAAATTAAAACCAGGAATTAAACAATTTTGAGATTAAAGTCTCAAAAGCGTGCATTTAACAACTCGGATGGATTTTGTGCTAAATGTTCTATACACCGGGCTTTAAAAAACAAACTTTCTAATATTTTAGGTATCCGTTCGGTGTACTTTTTAACAAAATAGCATACTAAAACATTACAAATGCTCTCTTAGGACTCAATACCAATAAATATTATTATATTTAACTATCAAAATTTAAAATAAATTACCTGAATTTCACAAAAATCACAAAAAATAGGGAAGTTTTAGCACTATTTTTAAAAAACTTCAAAGCAGTTATAGAAAAAAGTAATAAATACATATTAGTAAAAGTATATTACTAAAACAAATTAGATGCATTTATCTAGAAAAGGTACTAAAATTTTAATTTTTTATTAAAATTTGAACATTTTAGAGCTGATTGAGTAAGCATTATAAGAAAATATACGTTTTTTATAGACTATTATTTAACAAGCCATAATCAAAAAGTATTCATACAATAAGAAATATTTTAGTACATTCTCCAGAAAAACATAAATATCAGGTTCAAAAGTTTTATAGAAATATATTCGTAATATTTTGAGTTATCAGACTCGCCATGATAGATTTTGAGCCATTTAAATGCCCACTTCTGGTAGATCAAACACCCACTACCGGCTTTTCTAACTTTATAAAATGGATTGCAACGTGGCCTCTAGGTAGTGTAGAAACAAAACAAAGTATGTTTCGTAAAGTCAAAAGATAGCTCTATTCAATAAAATTTAAAATATATATATATCTGTCTTGACTGAATTGGGTCATTTTCAACGTGTTCGGATACCTTAAGCTCTGTCTCAAAAATATGGTATGACTTTTTTTTTCCTCACGGAGGAGCAATGGAGTCGTGCGCTCCATAGCTGTCGTGCATGTATCTGGGCATGATCAGTCTGAAACAAAAAGCAATTTAGTGAAAGGCATTAATAACCACACGCTCTTTAATGGATGCCCTATAAATAGGGCGAGATAAGCGTGTTAAATGGGGAGAGATTCTGGCTCTTAATTAATATTATACCGTAAATTGGATGACTATATTAACCAATAACCTTTTCAAAGTATGGCACGCCCACCACTGCTTCTAAATCTGTTGGTTGATTGATGAACAAACGAAAGCGATCTCTCAACCAATAAAAATTGTTTTTTTGTAGCTCGTTTAGTGCTTTTTAATATATGATCAGATGAAATCAAAGTAACGTTCAGCACCGAGGGGGAAGAAATTCATTACTTTGATAGTTATTTTTGAATTATGAGGGCCGTGATGGACAAGCTGTCGCATTACGGAGTGGCTCCAAGCATCTCGGAGGATCCAAAATGAATTACGAACTTCTTTTAGTTTCCCGCTGCTAATTGGATAAAACACACTCGCGTGGCGGGCATCACGTTGCCGCGGTTGGGATTATTTACGTAGCAATTGTGCCGCACAAATCATCCATTAGGACTCATTGAACTGAAATCCGCCGCAGTTGCAAAAGTACTCAAATATTTTCGCAACGGACGTTTTATTTCTGGAGAATTACTTAATGATTCTTTCTTGATAAACCATTACAAATCATTTATGAAGCAGGATTTCGCTTCAGGTGACTCCGTTCAGAGACGTGATTTTGAAAAAGCGTATAAATCAGAGGTTCCCAAACTTATTTGTCTCATAAACCCCTTGCCATGTTTTTCGGTTCAAAGTAGACCCCTACTTATATAATAATGAATTTTTGCAAATTTATCAACTTAAGTGTCTTTTTGACAGCTGGTATAAAGCTATACTTACTTTAAAACATTTAAATTTCTAACTGCAGTGAAGTATAGTGTTTAAAACCTAAAACACACATGTTAATTAATTAAGTAAAAATTTAATTAATACTTTAAAAAAACCGTTACACAAAGTAACTGAGCATCAAACAAATGCTTTTAATGGGAGATCTGAATCTCGTGCTTCTAAAATTGTTGATATCCTTTTCTAAATTTTACTTTAAGATCTTCTTAGTGCCTACTTCGATCAGTTCTTCTTTTAATATGACATATGGTTTCTCTCAATCGGGCCATATTAATTAATTGCCTATTGCAGTATTACTATATATGTCAAAGCATTCTCAAAAACCTTGTTTCAAAATTTGAATAAAAGGCATTTAAATATGTAGGTTAAAACGTCCTCTTCCTGTCAGATTGTGTGTGACAAATTGAGAAACTAGGAAAATTCGGGACGTCCAATAAATATAGCAAAAAACGCCGAAACGATGGTCCCTGTAACTGCAAATTAACTTCATTAAATTTAGTAAATAAATCTGTTAAACACAGGTAAATTTGGTTTCCACTTAATTAAATTTTCTTTTAAAATTAAAGCCATGATCTGGTTTAATGAGAGTCACTATCGTAGACCCCCATTTACAACTCATGGACCCCCAAATTATTTTTTCGCTGACATGCACCCCCTGCATGCTGTCATAGACCCCTGGAGGTCTATATAGACCACTTTGGGAATCACTGGTATAAATGGTTAACTTTTTGTTTTATATGTAGTGTCAGTTGAATTAGTAAAAGTTGAAGAATAGTATCACAATTAAAGATTATTTAAATGCAATTTTTTGGGGGGGGGGGGAATGTGTCAAAAGAATGACTTATATTTTCAAAACATTCTCCTTTTGTGGAAGATGCTTTCATAATAATAACATCGTGCCTGTTAAAGAACTAAGTCTTCTGTACCGGGGTTGAACTAAATTTTTAGAATTCGTATTATTTTATAAGTTCCAAAAATCAGTTTAAAAAACATCCGGTGGCGTTTTTTTAAAAATTTTCTACTCTAAAATATGCATAAAAAAATTCACTTATATAAATTATATATTTCAAAATTTTAATTCAACCCCTGTATACAAGTCCTAGCCGTTTACATAACAGGAAAATATTATTGTTATGGAAGCATTTTTCCTAAAAGGAGAATGTTTTGAAAATAAGTCATTTTTTTAAAAATGAATTAAAATGATTTTTTTTCTTTTTACGATAATTTTTAAAACAACCTGAGGAGGGGTAGGAAGTACCCCCTGTCCCCTGGCGGGTAACTAACCCAAAATTTTTCACCTTTTCATACTCAGGATATAAATTTTCATCTAATCTCTTCTTTAAGAATTCTTGTCTTTCGTTATGTGTTCCTTCTTTTCACAAAAGTCGCTCTTGGTACTCCTCTTCAGTTCAATTCAACTTTTCCAGACCCATTTTTACTAAGTATACCTCATGTACAAATGAAGTAATTGCAACATCACAAAATTTTTTCTTTATGTAAAGAGAAATTTATAAGTATATTTTCTATTTCACCTGATAATAAATATCAAAAATTATTTAATTTATTCGGCTTTTCAAACTCCCAATTTCAAAAGTAATCAGTCTGCTTACGGAAATGCACAGTAACATTTGTTAGCTATGCTGTTGTTGGCGTGTCCATGATGGATAAAAAAAAGCCTTAGATTGCTCCGAAGCTGCCGAAGCCGGCAATCTCAACACTTTTATCAGAGAAGATCAAATCTTGTGGACTGATCTTGAAAAGCGTGGCTTGAACTGCTGGGCAGCTAAGGACATGTTGTGGAGACATGTTAAGTATAAGGGCAATGATTTGTGTAACTTCTTTGTCCGTCCGTTGAGATTTGCATTCCTCTTGCGTGCTTTGTTCTGATTCTGACTATTATCAGTGCTATTGTACGGTTACAATTCAGAGCGGGGATGGAAAATTAAAAATTATTGTTGATTAGTCTTCGGCTGGCGTCGATGAGAATCGTGAGGTTAAATGATTGAGAGAGAGGACAAGCTCTCTAGATTCATTGCCAAGTTCATCGGCTTTCTCATTACCAAGGATATTTACGTGGGTTGGTATCTATTGTAACGTGCAGGGTCTTTTTTCTGTGATGATTTTATAGATGGATTGAATGATTTTGTGGCTGATTTGGCGTCTGTGAAGATGACGATGCCGCTAGATTCTTGGATGCTTTTACAAAGGAAAATCTCCAGCGCACTCTTGATAGCAATGAGTTCTTATGTGTAGTTGGATGCGATTTTCCCTACTTGAGTTTTGTGGCCCTATGTTTGGAGAAGTAAAAAAAGACACCTGCACCTCCTCTATCCAGATTTTAGTAGGAGGAGCCGTCGGTGTAGGTATGTTAAATTGATGTTAATTATTACTTTTTAGTAACATTCTTGTTCCCTGAAGTAACATTTTCTTAAGTTCTGATTTGTCTTTGTGCTTTAGGCATCCTGTTTCTACTGTATAGGCACTAAGTAATTCAACTTTATTTATAAATTTAAAGGGAATGAACTTTTAATATATGTGTTATGCATTTTTCTTTACAGAAACATTCTTTTAAATTCATTTTATTGCAATGAGTTATAAAAAGTTATTCTTAATTTGAGCTCATTTAAAATTAACTACAGCATTTTGATAATTAATTCTTTTGGTTAAAAATATCCCTCCCTGGGGAGTATACATTTTTTTCTAAGATGAATAATTGTGAAAAATATGTTTATATAACTAATATATTTTACAAATAACAATTTATACACTTACTTGCCTTTAAGGTATCCGACAACTTTTTTTTAAAAAAAATAGAGATATGGGGATTCTTTTGTTATTTTTATATTTGTTTAGTACATTTTAAAAAAATATGCTAAAAATAAGAAGAGAAAAAGAAATTATTATTACTGAAATGGGAAAAAATAGGTAAAAATTAACAAAAAATAGCATGAACGCGGCCCGTTCTGTACCAAAGGTTTCTGAACAATTTTTCTATTTTTTCATTCTAATGTGTTGCTATGTTATTCATTTTTGAAACGACATTCAGGATAAAAGATATTTTCTTTTTTACAAAAAATAGAGCACTTTATCTCAGTTATTATATGAAATTGCTTTAAAAAACAGTGATTATATTCACATAAGGGACTGTAAATGTTGTAATAAAACAGTGATTCATAAATCTGAGTGTTAAAACAAATTTACTATTATACAGAACATACACAAAAAATTTCAGTTAATTATTTTCTAAACTTTTTGAGCAATCGCTCGCCCCGTTTGAGCATTTTCAAAAAACACATTTCGAGTAAAACGCGTTTTAAAGTATGACATCTTGCTTAAAGTAATGGTATCTTCTCTTACTAAAACACTTATAGTTTTTGTTCTAGTGAACGGAGAATAATAAATTTGGTATTTTTATAAATCTAATAAAATGACCGATAAAACAAAATCATAATAAAATTTGTTAATTCTTGGCGAAATTCACAATTTTAGGGTAGTCGGATACCTACAGTCAGTATTTTTTGAAAGGAGCTTAAGAAAAATTGGAAATATATATTTACCAAAGATTTAATTTAAATTAGTTAAATGTAGATATTCTATATATATAATACAAAATTAAACTTTTTGCAATCATGAGTGCTATTTTCTTTTGAGAAAAAAAGCTGAAATTCTCTCTCAATCCATTTTAGCTAGTCATTCATTTTCCTTTCATTCTCTTGAATTTTAATTAATATTTGCATATTTTTAATAAGTTTTTTTACATTATTGATATCTACAATCAAGTCACAATTTTTCTCGTTGTTCTGTATGTGAGATTTGGATAAATTTCAAGTTTGATAATTTGCTAAGAAAGTGCAACTTTTCAAAAAGAGTCACCAAATTTAAAGAAAAGTTATTTTGCCTAAATTTGTGCGCTATTATTGTTGACAAATAGGTACTTTTTAAAACAAAGTTTCTATAAAAAGCAAAAGGGGGCAACGGCGAATCACGTAAACTGATTGGCTGGAAACATTGCATTTATCACGAAATTATCACATGAATTTAAAGACCGCGTTAGCCTTGCGGTCATGGTCATGGACAACATGTCAGGAGTTCGAGCCTAGTACCCTGAAGTTCTACCGTTCTCCATGCACGTTAAATCGGTCGAGTCAAACGTTCTCCCATTTACGTTGTGTGGAAGTTCGGAGAGGGGAATGCCAGATCAGGTGCCGTCCTTATCGTTTGACCATGGATCAAAATGACAAGGTCCGTTGCCAAAAGCCCTTCAGTAGCTGTGAATAGTGTGATGCTAATATTCTCTCACTTTCTCCATGACGTTAATATTTACTCACTCAGTTACATGAATTTAGCCCCTATAGTACATGTCTGGTAAATCAATTTTAAACAAAGGAACGCATCCTAAAAATCTAACAGGATCTTGAAGATTTGAGTAACTGGGTTTCCCATTGTTTCTATAAAGAACTTCAAAAATATAAGGAGCAAATAAATATAGGTGAGGAAGTATTACGTGGAATACCATAACTTTTCAAAAAAGTGCTACTTATTTTGTTGTTATAAAACTTTTATTTATTTCAAAACAGATAGAGATGGAGGCTGTTATGGAATTGTCGGGTAACAGTAAGTAAGTGGTTTAAACCATTAGAAAACTAATTAAGAAATTAGACGTGATAAAATGTAATTATTTTTAACTATTAAAACCATATTTTCAAGATTACATGCAAGTCATTTTGGTTTCGAAATATTATCTTTTTTCTGCTCGGGTATAGTCAAAATAAGCCAACAGAAAAAAGCTGCAGCATTCAATCCAAATTTCCCCTTTTAGTCTTTCATTTACGTTCGGTCTTTCTTACAACAGAGATTATTATAGGCATCCGGAAATACTGACCACCTGGAAGTAAGAAGCATATTGACTGCTGTAAACAACCAATTATCTGAAAAATGGAAAATTTTCCAGTTACAAAGTGCATCTTGCGATTGAATGAATTCCCTGAAATGTTTTACGAGTGCGGCCCGATTTTCGTCCTTCATTTAAAGCAGAGTTTCCCAAACTTTTTTGTCTTGCCATGTTTTTTGGTTTTTTAATAATGGGGGGGAATTTTTGCAAATTTATCAACTTAAATGTCTTTTTGACAGCTGGTATAGTGATATATTTACTTTAAAATATTTAAATTTCTAACTCTAGGGAAGTGTAGTGTTTAAAACCTAAGACACACATGTTAATTCATTAAATTAAAATTTAATTAATACCTAGAATAACTTCTACATTAAATAACTGGGCAACAAACAAATGCTTTTAATGGGAGAGACGAATCTGGTGCTTCTAAAATTGCTGATATCCGTTTCTAAATTTTACTTTAAGATCTTCTTAGTGCCTATTTCAATCAGATCCTCTTGTAAAATGACATTTGTTTTTCTTTCAATGTGACCATCTATTAATTAATTGCCTTCTGTAGTATTAACATATATATAGTCAAAGCATTCTCAAACCTAGTTTCAAAATCTGAATAAAGGTCATTTAATTGTTGAACGTAGATTAAAATGTCCTTTTCCAGGCAGTGTGTGACAAATTGAGATGGCAGTGCCCATGCCACCGTATTTGGCATGGACGAGAGCTTAGAAGCTACTCTCTAGTTGGTCAGTGGTAAATGTGAGCAAAGACTCCGATTGGTTGCCCGGGGAGCTGTGATTAGTTAAAGTGGGAGGAGTTTGTCCATTGGGATAACTTAGAATTTAACATGGAAAAATTAAGAGAAGGAATGAAAAACAATTAATCTTACATAGAGATGCAATAATTAAAAATTATTGCGATAAAAATAAAAATACTGTGGAGGGTTATAATAATCAAGAATTCTTCTTGGCCTTTTAGTTTTATTGTAAGGAATTAAGTTAAGCATATTACATTCTGGTAAAGCATTAAAAAAACCAATTGCAATTTTCTGAATTTGAGATTTAAAACTATTGATTTCTAAGGCCTTACGTATGTCGTCATTGCACATATACCGTGTGGCTTTGACGTTCATACATATGAAAGAATTTTGAACGGTATCTAAAATTTTAATATTGGTATTAGCAGCATTGCCCTAGACTGGACAAGCATAGGCAACTATGGGACGCATAACGGCTGTATAGAGAAGCACTTTGTTTTCTATACTTCACCCGGCATCCCTCGCGCGGAAAAAACGACCTTAAGATCTCGCGCAGGGTATGTCATACCCAAGGGTGTTTACATTGTGTTTTTACTGTAAAATTTGCATACAAAGGTTAAAAAGGAAGAAAAGTAGGAAATACAATATGTTTATTTCATTTTTCACAAACGTAAATTTAGTTTTTCTTTTCTTTTTAAAAGGGCATTAGTGCATTGTTTATACACTCCTCTAATCTCGTCGTGAGTGAATGCAATATTTTCACTGGATCAATTTTTTGAAATCTGTATCTTTTTAAAACTAAACGTATTATATAGACTTCTCTATTCTCTAAATTCAAAAAATTTGGAATTTCTTTTTTTATTTTCTCTCATTGTTCCCCACAGTAATAGTTTTCCCCCTTCAAAAGTGGATATGATGTTGTCTCCTTTAAAATTACGTTCTTCCCCAATGTCTCTACATATAAAACATTTATTTTCAACAGTGTCTCCCTTTTCTAAATCTGGATCGTTTTTAGTGGAGGAATTATACTCGTCATACCTGCGAATTTCTTCTTTTGAAAATACTGTTGTACTCTATATATATAGCTATTCAATACTGTATCTGTTAAATTACTTAAGTATCCCATTTCTTCATCATAACTACAATAATATGATATAGCATAAAGAAGACTTAAAACGTGATCATGCATTCAGAACTGTCACGGTGATTCGCGCACAGGGCATGACATACCCCAAAATACGATATCCAAAAATATATATATTTAGAATTCGCCTACAAGCGAAAGGATGTGGCCTAAAAGTCAGCTACACGAGAAATTATCCATTTCTTAATAAGGAGCGTTGAAAAAAAGTTAGACGGTGGGTCCTGCTCGAATAGTACCGGGTTAAATGAGAGTTCCGGGCAATTAAGGGGAAAGGTTTAAGCATAGTTTTCTGGAACTCGCATCGTTTTGCGCTTTATATGTCTGCCGGAATCACGGTCACAGTGGATGTTGGTGGTGGTTTAAACAATTGGATAATTAATTAAGATAAAACGTAGTTATTTTTAACTATAAAAGCACTATTTTGAAGAATACGTGAATATCCTTTCTGTTTCAAATTTGCTAACAAAATTCACAGTCCCTTAGAGGGCAGCTGAGCCCACAGCTGGGTCATGGAATCCGAATTTTCCCTCATGGATCGCCAAAGAATTTTCCTTGACACAGAAAATACTTTCAGCGCCTTTGTTTTTTGACTCTTGAGTCGATGTCTATTACACAAATGATACAACTCTGTTGAGTATTTTAGAATATCTAGTATTCCAAAATACCTGACACACCGACACTGATGAATTGAACTATCAAAATTTAAAATAAATTACCTGAATTTTACAAAAATCACAATTATAAGTGAATTTTTAGCAATATTTTTGAAAAACTTCAAAGCAGTGAGAGAAAAAAGTAATAAACTATTAGTAAAAGTATTACGAAAACAAATTAGATGCATTTATCTAGAAAATGTACTAAAATTTTAATTTTTCATTAAAATTTGAAAATTTTAGAGCTGATTGAGTAAACATTATAAGAAATGTTACATTTTTTATGTGACCATTATTTAAATAACAAGCCATAACTCAAAAAGTATTGATACAATACGAATTGTTTTAGTACATTCTCTAGAAAATAACAAATATCAGGTTCAAAGAGTTTTATAGAAATACATTCGCAATATTTTGAGTTATCAAAATCGCCATGATAGATTTTGAGCCATTTAAATGCCCACTTCTGGTAGATCAAAAACCCACTTCCAGTTTTTCTAAATTTATAAAATGGATTGTAACTTGGCCTCTAGGTAGTGTAGAAACAAAGTATGTTTCGTAAAGTCAAAAGAAAGCTCTATTCAATAAAATAAAAAACAAAAATATCTGTCTTGACTGAATTGGGTCATTTTCAACGTGTTCGGATACCTTAAACTGAAGGACTAAACATTGACAGCTAAAAAACGGCCTCAGTATTACACTCACAAACAACAATTGTTTTAATACGTATTATGCTTACCTTTAAATGTTCCAGTCACAAGTGTACTCGTAGATTAAAATGTTTGAAAACAAACATGCAAACTTTTTTGAAAATCGCCAAACGCTCTTAGTTCTTTAGCAATGGCAACAATTCCCTGCAACGCTCCAAGACAAGGTTTCTTCAAGGTTTTCCCACGCATTGGCGGCTACAAACGGAGCCAAAACTTCGGTATTCCATAATACTCGACTCTGCTCTATATTTTAAATTCTCATGATATCAAAATGTTTTTAATATTAATAGAATGCTTATCATTATATATATATTTTTTTTAAAAAAATTAAAGCAAAAAGTTTAAAGTTAAATAAATATGGTTTTCAGATATCACAAAGCTTATTTGTATTTTATTTTTGTGTCACCATTAACCACTCCGGAGGATAAAGTTAAAATTGAATTTTCTATATTATGCACTAAATTAAGCTATTTCACTTAGGGGAGGGGGGGGGCAAGTTTTTTGCATAAAATAGGGATCCATGGGAAGAGTAGGTTCGACGACAATTTATTTTTGGCAATCTATGGAGAGACTACCTCCCGGAGTCATTAAATGCAATCTTTTGAATAAATTCTTACTCTTCTTGTTGAAAACTGTTCCCGTTACCATCAAATATCTCTATTTTTAAACACAATTTCATTATCTACAACGGGGATCGGCAACCACGTATGCCGCACGTGGTTCAAATCTCAGTGACACTCTGCAGTACTCTACACATTTGTCTATGTTTGTGTGGGTGGAAGTTGATAAATTTGTAATCAACCTTATTTTATGAACATCTTCAGAGTGAGGGAACATTAACGTCGCAACTGTTCAGCTACACGAGGGCTTTGGGTGACGGACCGTGTCATTTTGAACCATGGTCAAGTGACGAGGACGACACCTGAGCTGACAACCCCCTCTCCTAACTACTACACCACAAAAACGCGAGCTCTCAACCGATTTAACGTGCAACGCTCCCATACACGGCGGGTCTTCAGTGGTACTGGGATCGAACTCATGACACGCTAGCCATGATCCGATACCTTGACCACTTGGCTACCGCGGATGTGGTGGTCAAGTTAACGGACTCGTGGCTGGCGTGTCTTGAGTTAAAGCCTAGAACCACTGAAGAACCTCCGTTTAGGGGAGCAATGAACGTTAAATTTGTTAAGAGCTCAAACGGCCTAACGTTGGTGTGGTGCGGTAGTTAGAAGAGGTGTCGTCGTCGTCACTTGACGATGGTTCGAAATGACGAGGTTCGTTGCCAAAAGTCCTCGTGTAGCTGAACAATTGCGACGTTAATATTCACTCGCTCACTTAGAATTATGGACATTTAAGGAATTATGGAAAAAACTGGAAGATATAACTCTTTAAGAGAAATTTACAGCCATTTTGTAAATTATTAAATGTCATTTCTGGAGAGATTTTTTTTTGCTTGAAGAGAGAAAATTATGTGCATATACTATGCTTTCCGTATATCAAAGTAAAAACTCTTCCCTCATATGAAGAGTATTTTGAGTCCGCGAAGAAATTGTTTAACAATTTATTGTTCAAAGGCCTTCATTGTTGAGTCATTCATTGTAAATTCATTGTTGAAAGTCGCACATGATTTTGAGATATGAAAAGAGGGAGGGGGTAGAGCGAGGCAAAGACTAGGTTTGCTTTAAAATTTTATTTATCTTTTTATTTATCTATAATGAAGTTAAATAAAAAACTCCATCCTTATTTTAATAAATATGTTTAAAAATACATAATATATGTAAAATTTTAATTTTTTAAATTTTTATTGAAGATATTTTGATATTTTATACTGTTTATTTTAATGTTAAAAACATCTTTCAATTATATATAAAGCCGCCCGTCCGGTATAGTGGTCAGTGAAGCTGACTGCGGTGCCATAGGGACTGGGTTCGAATCCCGGAGAAGGCCTGGATGTTTGTGTTGTAATCCTTTCTTCTGTCTGTGTTATATGCCCCCGTGTTATACAATGCGTGGTGCACGGGGTTTATAAATGTTTAAAAAAAATATTATATATAAATTTCATACATAATAAAACTGTTAGTATTTTTATTATTGACCTCTATTCTCTAACTTTGCACGCATTATCGCGAGTGAATATTAACGTTCCACTGTTTAACAACACGAGGCGACGGACCGCGTCATTTTGAACCATGCTCAAGTGACACAAACGACACCTCTCTCCTAACTACCGTACCACACCCCACCAACGGGAGGACGTTTGAGCTCTCGACAGGCTTAACGTACATCGCTCCCCTATACGGCGGGTTTTCAGTGGTACTGCGATCGAACTCATGACACGCTAGCCATGATCCGGTGCCTAGACCACTTGGCTACCGCGACCACCAAATCGCAGGAATAGAATTGTTTCAAAAATGTCCTCTATTGTGTGGCACGCTGAATCCTACTGGTAGGTCGGTTCGGCACGCCACAGCTGCAAGGTTGCCGACTCATTATCTTTAAACTTTTAGAAGGTTTCCTGGATGTAAAATTATTATCGACCTGTTTGTTTTCTCAAATCCTATTGCCACTGCGCGCATCGGAATCCTTCCCTGGTCGACATTTCATTCATTGGAAGGCAAGATTTTCGGACATTGTTTGTAGGGGACGTGGGGCGACGGTTATCCCACAGAGCAATCACTTTTCTTCAGATGAAAAAAAGAACACACTTTTTTTAGCTTATTGGTAATTAGTGTAGTCTTTTAGTTTCCGTATTCCTGATTTTAAAGAAACGGTGGTAGCCTAATGTTCAGGGTCACCGACGTGGTGTCTGTCGAGTCACGGGTCCGAATCTCGATGTCACTTTTAAAAACTATATGAAGTCTATCGGGGACAAATCTCGGTTAAGTTCCATGGATAGTATATCCCTCTTAAAATTTCCCATTACGCCAATGTAAATACTTTGGGCATATTTGGCGAACATCAGCTCTCTACACAGCGGTCTTTTGAGACACTAAAGCCCCCGAATCAACAAAAGAGAAAATTGCTTTAATGCGCGACCCTGACCATTTGGCTTCCACAGCTACTAGTGACCGTGGTAGCCTAGTGGTCAAGGAAACGGACACGTGGCAGGCATGTCACGAGTTCGAGCCTTGTACCGCTCAAGACCCACCGTACAGAGGGGGCCGAAGCACATCAAATATGTCGGTCAAACATCCTTCTCTGGTGTGGAGGTTGTGGCCGTGGTAGCCAAGTGGTAAATGCATCGGATCATAGCTAGCCTGTCATGAGTTCGAGCCCAGTACCACTGAAGAACCACCGTTTAGGGGAGCGATGCACGCTAAATCTGTCAAGAGCTCAAACGTCTTCCCGTTGGTGTGGTAGTTAGGAGAGGGAGGTGCCAGCTCAGGTGTCGTCCGCGTCACTTGACCATGGTTCAAAATGACGCGGTCCGTCGCCAAAAGACCTCGAGTAGTTGAATAGTGCGACGTCAATCTTCACTCCGTGGCCTCTTAAGGCCCGTCGTGTCTTACGCATGTTAAAACTGTTGAGGCATGGCATGGACGGGATGACAACGCAGATGTCGTCCTCGTCACTTTATAGTTCCTGCAATGCAACAGCTCTCCAACGCAGGTGTCAAACCTTACAATATGACTGTATATTTCAACCTTAATTTTCTGGAGGTGCCATCTTTTGTTTATCAGCTGAAACTTATTTGTACTCCTTATATGAAGCAGCATTCGATTGTACCCACACCAAAATTCAGAGCTGAGGATGCGTAAAGAAAACCCCGGGGAAAGCACTATCTGATGATGGCGGTTAATTATAGATAGGCTGTCGGGCTCTGTGTCACGGCGTCTGTCATGCGGATGTGACGCTTGAGATTGGTATAGATCTCATTTCAGCTCATTGAAATGCGATCGCCGTCCCGTTGCACTTCGGCGCGTCGTGCTCATCGCCTCCGACGGATTGGAACAGATACAAATGTCAAAGCGGGCTCGGTGACACCTGTCACGGGGAATTTCTTACACTGTTTCACCTCGATGAAAAAGGCTTGCCTTCTCAGCTTCTGGAATTAATTGCTTTGAATGAAAATTCTCTGATTAAAAAAGATGTTCGAGATCCCGTGTACTTTTCTTTGTTGTCATTGAATATTTCGGAAAACGGGTTGACACAAGCTGATATTGAAGACTGTTGTGAATGAGTAAACAACGTTGATATCGATTTTGAAACAAGTAAATTAACCCTTCATCTGGCCGTGGTAAATATACTTACGACCCAATTCAACTATCTAGATTTCTGTATCAGACAACTCTTCATATGTCTAATTTATTATTCAGTATGCATAGTGTAGTAATTCAAAAAATATTTCAAAAATTGATGGTGTTCACTATGTATAATGACAGTTGTTTTCAAGGTAAATATGATCAGTAGAAGTTCTTAATTTCATTATCATCTTCTAAGAATATAATATATTTCTAATTCACTATCCCTTTTAAATTTACGAAACGTATTTTAGAGATTTCGTGTAGGCTGTGGTAAAAGAAAACGAAAGGTAAAGGGTTGTGGCTAACATATTCCCAATAGTCGTAACTGTTTAAAAATTCAAATTATTTTATCTAATAGGCTTAAAGTATCCGACTACCCTAAATTGTGAATTTTGCCAAAAAATTGACAAATTTTTTATGACTTTATTTTATAGGCCATCTTATTAGCTTTACAAAAATACCAAGTTTATCATTTTCCGTTCACTAGAACAAAAACTACAAGTGTTTTAGTCAAAGCAGATGCCATTACTTTAAGCAAGATGCCGCACTTTTAAACGCGTTTTACTCGAAATGTGAATTTTTGAAAATAATCAAACGGGGTCAGCGATTGCTGAAAAAGTTTTGAACATAATGAACTGAAATTTTTCTGTAAGTTCTGTATAATAGAAGAATAGTTTTAACCTTCAGATTGATCAATCACTGTATTATTACAAAATTTACAGTACCTTATGTGAATAGAATCACTGTTTTTTTAAGCAATTTCATATAGTAACTGAGATAGTGCTCTAGCTTTTGTAAAAAAGGAAATATCTCTTATCCTGAAGGTCATTTCCAAATTGAATAATATAATAACACATTAGATTGAAAAAATTGAAAATTTGTTCATATACCTTTGATGCAGAATGGGCCGCGTTTAGGCTATTTTTTGTCAATTTTTACCTATTTTTCCCCAATTTAATAATAATAATTTCTTTTCCTCTTCTTAATTTTAGCATATTTTTCTTAAAATGCACTAAACAAATCTTAAAATAACAAAAAAATTCCCATATCTCTTTTTCTTTTCTTGCATTTAAATCTCAGACTTTAAAAGAAATGTCATCCAATATTATATTTATATCCTTTTTTTAGGTGCTTATGTAGAGTTTGTTTCCTAACCGGCACACAAGTTCCGCCTGGTGGACCTCTCGAAGCAAAATAACGATTATTAAAAATATTTACGACATTTGTAGCCTATATTATAGCAAAATATAAAAAATATTTAAGTCAATTCCAACTTAGGTCAACATTTTTTTTTTCATTTTAGTTACTTATTAAATAATTACAATTATAATATAAATATGTATATACATATGTCAGAATCACACTATTAAGTGACAAAATAGAAAGCGATTTCCCTTGCAATTTTCATTTGTATATATGATGTTGTGGACTGTTGTTTTTGTGTTTGTTACAATTTATGCATTATTAAATTTAAAAATATTCCAATAATAGAACAGTAAAAAGAAATCACGTTCTCAGAAATTAGGCCTGCTGAGGTGGAATTCGAACCCACGACCTTCAGAATAGAAGTGCAACGCGCTATATCCAATGCACTGCAGGGATACAACCAGCTATTTTCTTTTTTATATATGGTGTTGGACTATTATTATTGTTTGTTACTTTTTATTTATTATTTAAATAGAATTAATGAGTTAATATTTGGGGGAAAAAACTGTATTAATATAAAGCGTTATCCACTATAAATTTTAAAAAAATGTATTTGAACTTGAATGTGTGTGTGTGTGGATGAATAGAAAGTTTTTTACTAACGATTGATAATTTGAAAGAACAAGACAATAATATATATATATATTATCTGAAGAGAGCTTGAATTAAAATTAATTCAGGCGTCCAAATTTGGGAACGAGTTCGCTACTAGATGTTGCCACCATGAAATGGCATAAATTTTAATTTTAAAGCTGTTTAATTAACCCTAATATAACATTAACTTTTAATAGCTTGAAAATTTAGTTTAACTTATATATATATAATAATAATTGCAAAAGAAATAAAATTGCAAAATATCTGTTATTACAAAATATATAAATTTAGTGCGTGCAGTAGGGCGGGATCATGATTCTATGGAGGGAAGAAAAATATTATTAATCAGAACCCATATCTTTTAGTGTAAAAGATGTTCTATGACAGGAATGGGCAGACTTTTACTGACACGGTCTACTTCTAATTTTTTCAAGGTCCACTCTGTGGCGGAGATGTGATAAGCAAAAAAAAGCTAATTATGTTTTTTATTTTATTTTCTCCTTAATCTATGAACCAGAGAACATCTTCATTGTATGGGTAGGTTTTGAAATTCTGAAAAAACAAATTTCGGCCCACCCTAATGTACAGCAGTCAGGAATCTAAATTCTCCTCTCTCCCTCTCTTGTATTGCTTTCTTATTCCACTCTGAAACCTTTATACAGGGTGTCCCAAAACGACCGCATAAACTCTGCACAGCTAAATTCCTCGTTGGTAGAACATAAAAACTGCCCAAAGAAGCGTTCCTGTACGATCCATAGTTTACGAGAAAAATACGAAAAACAAAGTATGACGTCACTTCCGGTGCAAGAAAAAAAATTTATTGGACATATCAACAACAGTATTTGCATATCTTTCCAGACGATAATGTTTAAAACGTTCGTCGTGCATGCGCACGTCGTGGAATGACGTTAAGCCGCCGTTAAACTGGTATTTAAAAGGCTGCATCTTGCAGCTACCGGTAGTCTTCGTAGGGTGGCCATGTATTCCGTTCGTGACTACTGCAACATGCCATCTCAAGGAACTGGTGTATCGAGACGTAGTGACAACACAAATGGACTTAGTGGCTCGTCTGCATGCTGCTTGTACTTCGGTGGACCCCACGATGCTACGGCGTGCTCAAGCCTGCCTCGACATGCACGGTGGACATTTGGAACATCTGCCTTAAATTGTGCATATACTGCTGTTGATATGTTCAATAAAGTGTTTTTTCTTGCACCGGAAGTGACGCCATACTTTGTTTTTCGTATTTTTCTCGTAAACTATGGATCGTACAGGAACGCTTCTTTGGGCAGTTTTTATGTACTTCCAACGAGGAATCTAGCTGTGCAGAGTTTATGCTGTGTTTTGGGACACCCTGTATACAAGAAGCTGCGAATTTTTCTTCACTGAAAAGAGTTCATCTTTTACAAGTGCAGATTTCCTTTCACATTATTTGCTTCTTTACTTCAATAAAATTCGCAGTTGGAGAATTGTCGTTCCTTTGGAATAAAATTGACACTCTTATTTTGTTAACTTTTAATTCAATTGACTGTTGCTAACTCAATTGCTTTAATTAAAATGTGAATCAATTCATTTTCAGTGAACATTAAATTTGTAGAATAAGCCAGCTAATTTTAACGGTGAGAAGATGGTAGGTGGCTTGGAAAAAAAGATAATTATTTTTGTAATAAGCGGTTAGTATACATATAATTTACAACTAAATTAAACTAATTATATGAGCATATAGTTGTTTAAATAGTTTAATTATTACTAGAAATAAATACCTTTTTGCTCCAATAAGGGTAGTGTGCAGCTTTGAAAAATTAGGTTTTCCGCCCTATCTATGCTAGATTTCGTTTTGATCAAAGATTTGTGAAGATTTGTAAATTGGATGTCCCATAAATACCATTTTGATCCACGGACCTGTACAGGTCCACATCACGGTACCGGTCCAAGAATCAAATGGTACCGGGCAGTCACGTCTGTACGCATACGCTATGTAGATATAATGCGTTATGATTCTTTCCTCATCTGGTTAATTAAAAAAATTTTGTCGCAGTGACAGTAAATTCCCAACATTGATAAAGCCATGAAGTCTTCGAAAAAGCATAAAATTGTTGATGAAGAATTCACAAATAAAGATTCTGTTTGAAATACAAAAAAATAAAACATAATGTGACTCGGAAGCGTGATTTGATGCCAGGTTAATCATTAAAAATACTTTTTATTGTGATCTAAAAATGCTTTATTTCCTTTTCAACATTTAGAAGATCACCGGTAAGAGAAAAAGTCAGTTTCAGGGTGCTAGTCCTATTTTTCCATTCGGTTGCATCGGTATTCACTCCTCGCTTCTTCTCCGGGCATCAGGTCTTCAGGATACGGAGAAATGAAAAGTAAATAGACGAATTTCTCTACCGCGGGCATTCGCCTCGCGCTTTCTTCTTAGACCACAGGATTCCGTCTCGGAGGTCGATCCTTTCTTTCGCTGGGTCGTCCCTTTTAAACTCTAGGGGATGGTCCACTCCACGCCCCTCATCAACCCCCATTGGCAGGCCTCAAGGTTTTGCACCCTGCACCTCGGTCTCGCTAGCCCACCATTGGCGCAGGGGGAACAATGGCTCGGGTCCCTCTCAAAGGTTTCCGAAGACCAGGGCTTGGCTGACATCTGGTTCTCGAACCACCTCGCCGCCTTTTCCTCTTTTGATGTTACCCGCCGCCGTCTACCGAGGCGCCAGCCTTTTAAGACGGACAATCCCTGCCCATAGTGTTACACCGGCACCGACAGTCCAGATGTCCGACAAAGGACAATGATGCCAAAGCCACGTGCTCTCCGGCTGTTATGCATCCTGTATAGAGGCGATTTCTCCTTTGTGACTACGTCACAATAATGCTTATTGTGTCATGGAAAATCTGTAATCTTACTCATACATTTGTTTTAAAAAACGGGCAAAATATCAGTTTTTTTTAAATACATTTTAGAATCTCATTTTGGCAGTAAAAAATAAAATTAATAAATAAATAAAATATTTATTTGAAATAGGAGCTCTATTGCAGATAAGGGCTAAATATTGCAATCTTGCTCGTACCTCGACTTTAATTTCCTTCCTTTTCGAATTGTTGTTTCGAAGGAAACATTTTTTTCCAGTAAAAATATTTATTTATTTTTAAAAAAATGTTCAAATTTTTCTTTTGCAATTTTTTTCTGGTATTAATTTGGAAGCAAGGTGCAGTACAATGCAATTATTACCCATATAACGATTCTCTCTTTTCTTTTTCTTTTCCCTTTGCTATCTCTTTTAACCCAACACACAGCATAGTATCTTAGGGGAGCTTCTTTTTTTTGGTGTTGGTGGAAAAAAATGTGAAAATAACAGTCGGTTAATCGTAGAATTCCAAAAGGTTACGGCCAACCCTGCTATTTTACATTCGTGTCACTATGATAGCTTTGTGTCTTTTTTCTTCTGAAACATGAGGGATTCGGATGTCACTTAACTGAAGTTCAAAATTACGAGTTCCGTTGGTGATAGTCTTCGTTTAGGTTTTATATAGTGGGATTTCCTATCTAAATTTAAAAAGAACACGTTAATGGATCACAGTCAACCTCATAAGTCTCTTATATTCAAGTGGAAAAATTACAGCTGCATGAAATACGACCCCACTCGAGTTATCTCGTTTGTGCACAGTTAAGCACAATCGAATTAACTCGAGTGCTTACGTTAAAGAGTTAAGTACAATTTTTGAAATAACACCATGAAAATATCGAACGATCAAAGACCACGGATAATTTTAAATCTAAATTATATGTGCTTACTTTTATAGATGGTATAAAAATAGACCAATAAAAAAAAAATTGCAGACAAATTGCTGCTATATTGTATTTACTTTACATTGATAAATTTTTATTGTACAATTTATATCTTCTTTGAAAGGCAAGATTTAATAATGACTGCAATCATATTAAAAGGTGCTGTCGGACGCTTCCACAAAGTGTCCTCCTAGCCAAAACAATTGCCCATCCTTGTACTTCCCAACCTGTTTAGAACTGGTGCCCCCTTTTCTAGTGAATATTTCGATACCACCCCCTCCCACTCTACAGAGTGTACATAATACAAGGTAAAAAACAAGAGTTAAATTTTAAAAAAATATTCTATTACTAATAGAATATATTTTATAATTTAAATTTTTTTCTAAAGGCCCAATTTTTTTTTTTTTTACTTGCGAATCTGAAATAGCTGTTGCCACAAATGTATTTAAATGTGTAATATTATATATTTTAGTCATAGATAGGGTATTGTTGGAATTGAAACTCTACTGAATTTCTTCTTCACTTAAAAGAATGGAGTAAAAAAAAGTCTTAGCTTAACTGTTATAAAGATAGGTAGGGGTTTTGATGTGATACAAAGCAATTCACATAATAAATTGTTGCTTTCAATATAAATATAAATTAATAGTTTCCGCCTTTTAAGAATCGCACGTTAATTCCTGGTTAACATATTTAATTACGTTTCTTGGATAATATACGTAATGAAATGTTGTGGATGAAACATTTTCCTTTCTGCTCACAGACAAAGACAACTCGTGCACTACAGAAATTAAAATGTACTATATCATTTGATTTAATGTAGGTCTGTAGGTAATGTAATGTAATCTTTAAGTTTTTCATCCACTTCCCGAACTACCAAAATATGGGAATTTTCGTACGTGTCATATAGGAATGATTTAAATACATACAATCAACATAAGGTAAACAGTATTAAAGTTTAATTTTTTTTGTACATAATCAGTGTTTTTTTAGTGTTTTTTAGACTATATTTGGTTAATCTGCCCAAGCTCCTCCGTGCCATCTCACCGCCCCCTAACTTTCTCTGGCTCTTTTACCGTCCCCCTGAAAGCCTTTAACGCCCACAAGGGGGGCGTTATCGTCCACGTTGAGAACCTATGTACTAGAGCAAAATTTGAGATCCGAGTGGATTAAATAATGCAATGCATAGTCTATTATGTGAAAAAGAAATGATTGTTTACTAGAAAGTGTTTAAATAAATTTGTCTACATTTACACGGCAGCATTTCTATTTACACATTTGAAGGGGAGAAATATGGATTTTCTTTCTTAGTTGATAATTCTTGTATCAAATTTCTCCCATGAGATTAAAAATGTTCTTAGTGTACCGACTACTTGAGACAACTTTTTTTTTAAAGAGAATGGAGATATGAGAATTTGTTGTGGTTTTTTCAATTTGTTTAGTACATTTTACAAAAAAAATTGCTAAAATTAAGAGAAAAAGAAATTATTATATTACTAAAATGGGTAAACATTTCGAAAAAATAACATAAACGGGGAACATCTTGTACCAAAAGTTTATGAACAAATTTTCAATTTTGATGTGCTGCTTTGTTATTCATTTTTTGAAATGACCTTCAGGTAAGAGATATTTTAGTTTTTACAAAAGCTAGAGCACTTTATCTTAGTTATTATAGGAAATTGCTTAAAAAAACAGTGATTCTATTCACATAAGGGACTGTACATTTTGTAATAAAACAGTGATTGATACATCTGGAGGTTAAAACCCTTCTACTATTATACAGAACACACACAAAAAAATTTCACTTAATTATTTTTCAAACTTTTTCAGCAATCGCTGTCCCTGTTTGAGTGTTTAAAAAACACGCACGCACACATTTCGAGTAACACATTAGGTATGACATTTTGCTTGACACATCTACTTTTAATATAACACTTGTAGTTTTTGTTCTAGTGAACGGAAAATAATAAACTTGGTACTTTTATAAAGCTAATATAAGTTGCCCTATAAAATGAAGTTACAAAAAATTTGTCAGTTTTTTTACAAAATTCACAATTTTAGTGTAGTCGTATACCTTAAGGTATGTGACTACCCAAAATTCGTCGTTTTTGGGGAAATTTTCGAAATTAATTTTATGCTTTATTTTATAGCCCATGCATTTAAGATTCCAAAAACACTCTAGTTTTATTTTTACGATATTTATAAGCAAAGTTATAGAGTAATTAGTAAACCGGAAATGGAGTGTACAAAACCGGAAGTACACCCCTACTCAAAATATTTCAAGATATTTAGTTGAAATTTTCAGAACATGTTTTACTTACTCTGTGTTATAAATCAAAATCTAAAATCTGTGTATATATTTATGTACTTTATCGCTTTTTTATGGGAAAAAAATCATTAATTTTGTTAAAAAAAGCGTGTTTTTGCATAAAATTTGGCATAATTAAAAAACTTTCAAAAGTATTACAAATCTTTTAATTCCTAACACATATAAAGATGTTATTCACGTACTGTATAGATATTATTTGAAAACATTCATTAGAATTTTCTATAAATGCAATATTTCATCAAAATTTCACTAAAAATGACAATTGTTATAGTCTATAAAACTCTCCACTAAACAGCAAAAGTTTAAAAAAAAAAGTCCGAATTAGAGTTAAACATAAAGCTAAAGAGATCTTGGCCTATAAATATGGTGAGTTTAAAAAATGTACAATTAGTAGAAAATTTTTTATACCATATTAAAATCTTTCAATGCATTTTCTGAGAAATTGTTTTTCACTACAGGGTTTCTTTTTAAGATATTGAATTGAAATTTTCAGAAAATATTTTATTTAGTATTATCATCATTCTAGACTTTTATCTAATCTCTGTGTATATATTTATGTATTTTAATGCACTTTTTGTAAGAAAATAACATTAGTTTTTTGTAAAAAAATTGAGTTTTTGCATATAAAATGCCATGTTTCAAAAACTTTTCAAGAGTATCACACATTTTATAGCTCTAAGTATAGATAATAATATATTTTATGTACTGTATAAATATTATTTGAATATATTAATTAGAATTTTCGATACAAGCCTTACAGTAACTGCAATTTTTCACTAAAATTTCACTCAAAATTCCCAATATATCCAAAATTATTCTTAATTTTGTGAAAATTGTACTTAAATTCCTAGTTTTATGTCCCATTGCACATAGAAAGAAGTTTATTTAGTTGAAAATTTATATATTTAAAAAAAAAAGTGCTCCGAAGGGAGTCGGATACCTTAATGCGATTCGTGAAGATGCCATGACAATGGGCAGGTTCATGAGCCCAATGGAAGCAACCCATCATCAATACATCCCTTCGGTGCCTCGTGTAGGGTGAGGGACCACACAAATCAAAAGCTGTGACAGCCCCGGAATGCTTCCAATGCACAGATTTATAAGTGCCGAAAGCTTTCTTGATGGCTTGATTTACTGGTGTCGTGCATTGGTGTAAGAACTGGTTTTTCACCTGGGCGCACGGATTCGTTTCCTTATCTGAAACAAACAAATGATGTCCCGTATAAATCTCCTCAAATTCAATTTAATAATTTAATTGCTACTCGTGTCGATCTGTTCCCCGTTATTTATTGGAGTAATGAGAGTTCATTTGCATGGGATATCAAATTTATGGTCCCTCACAAGTCTGCTTGCTGCTTTCGGTAGGGGAGCCATCCCACTTTTTTTTTATGTGTAGCATCTTTACTCTCGGTTGCTGGATATTTGTTGGGGTGATTTCGTGAAAAAGGACGGAAATGCGTAACAGGAAGTCGGGAAAGCGCGCTGTTTGATTTGACCAATCAGCGCGCTTGGTGGTGTCTCTTCGCTACCCTTGTCTCAAGGTATGCCATGGTGTCTTGGTAGGTGGTGTCTCTAGTAGCAATTCATCAGCCTTCCGCACATACCAAGTCTTATTAGACTGCATCCAGAATGAACTTGAGATTCTTACGCTCAAATGTCAGTCTCAGGGCTCGTTGTGTTTGAAAATGGACAAACAATCATTTTGGTGGTCGCATACATTTCTCCGAATCAAACAAAAAAATTAAAGATTTCCTGCATTTTGTACTTTTACCGTATACCGAAGGTGTTTCTGCTCTTTTTTTTTAAAAAAAAACTATCACTCGCTTCCCATGATTTTGGGTGGTGATTTTAACGTTAACTTCAGTTTGCGAGAAGCTGAGTCGCTCATAGCTTTTCTGAAAGATGAACTCAAGCTCGAAATGAACACAAATCGAAATGTTTCGACTTCTGACAGTGGTACTGTTATTGAAGCTGTTTTTCAACGATTTTTAAATACTTAGAAATCCCAAGTATATGTGTCATATTTTAGTTTTCATTAATCTATTGCCTCCGCTCTTACCCAAATTGAACAAGAATAAATATTTTTGATAAAAAATTGCATTACTCTTTGTGTTAATTAAATAAAATTTTCACTAAAGATATAATTATTCGATAGAAATTTATTTCCAATCCTACCCGATTCATTTTTTTTTTCAGGAATAAAGTCACTATTGCGTATTTACTACGATAACATGTCAGATGTTATACATCATATGCAACTACTGTAAGGCTCGTTTCTTTTTCTTTTTTTTTAATACGAAGGACGTTTCGAAAGTGAGTTTCGTCATTTTTTTTTACTCACAGTACTGCCTAAAAATACATCATGAACGATACACATTGTGATAGCGGTCGGTTCCTGCTTGACTCTGAACCCCCTTGTAAACCCGGCTAGGTGTGTGAGAGAATCTGAATGATCCACAGACATGGTTTCAGTCTAATTAATTTATTGTTAATAAATATCAATGAGACACAATAACAATCTAATTTAGGTAGATGATTAAATTCCCCATTAAAGGTGAGATTCTATTACATGGGGATACTACTTCGGACCCTCAACTGAATCTAAGAAAGCTTAAATACGCTCAATATAAACTACATCGCACACTAATAAGCTAACTTCTAATTAATCAAGTTCATGATACCTGTACTTTTTATGCATCGGATCCTACACTGGAAACTTGTCGGTGCTCTCTTCGGCTTGATCAATGTCGTTGGATCCACGCTCTGTAATCTTTTTCCTGGGCAACTCCAACACCTCTTACTAATTCCACTCTCTTTCAATCTTCAACTTACAAACTAACTCGCAGACTCTATGCTAGCTCCTACTTGCCAACTCCAGCGTGCCAGCTCACAAACTCGCGAAAACAGAATTTATATAATATACTTCATTTACTTAGTCAAGCTTTCATGGTCGGCGAAGGTTGGTTGAATTGAAATTATTTTTACCCAGAAGAGTCCCCAAGGTATTAATATAGTCGAGGATAGAACCGTCTCAACCTTGCACTATTTTTCAAAATATTCGCTACTAAAATTGAGAAAACAGTAAAGGCAAGCTGGTAAATCTCGTTGCCTTGTGATGCAAGGAATTCTTATACAGTCTTCCCCATCTCAGCATTGTTTTATGAGAATATTTTTTTTCAATGGTGAACTTATTTACATTCACGTCATTGAGGTACACTATGCCCTTTCTGAGCGACTTCTATTTGAAGTCGCTCCTTCACCGTCCTGCCTACCTAAAAGTGTAGGGGGGGGGGACAAAGCAACACCAGAAACTTCCATAATAATTGTTATTTTATTACTATTCACGCACACTAATCAACAACAAGTGAAACTACAAGAGGAGATCCTAGTAGTGATATAAAGAGAACAATCTATACTAAGTAAAAAAGCGCAAGTAATCTGTTTAATTTAATCTACTCCTATCTATCTTATATAGTTAATTCTCAAACCACTAATTTATCATAGTGGCAAACTCTGCTCTTAACTCAAGTTGTGATAATGAATTATATCTCACCTTCGTAAGTCCACAAAGTTTCTCCGCTCCTCCTATCTTACATTTACAAAACCTTTTGACTATATATAGTCAAACTCATCTTCATATCAAGGTTTCTTCTTGAGGGATGGCTGTGAATTAACGCGAAAGCTAGCCCCAAAGTTTCCTCAAGAGGATTGTTCAGAAGGTCGCGTATACAACAACGACATACAACGTTAGCGTCTGTGTGTTTGACGAAACATGATCTCTTCACCATATATGGTTTATAGGAGTTCATGGATGAAGGCCATACTTGTCCCATGGGCCCATTCATACTGGACAACAGCATGCACTTTTATTGGCGATCACGTTGTCAGCACACGTCTGTCTGCCGTCGTCATTTGACCCCGAGCATGCATTTTTGATATTACTCTCTCATCTTTGGGTGACCGCGGTAGCCAAGTGGTCAAGGTATCTAATCATGGCTGGAGTGTCATGAGTTTGAGCCCAGTACCAGTTAAGACCCATGTAGGGGAGCAAGGCACGTTAAATCTGTCGAGAGCTCAAACGTCCTCCCGTTGGTGTGGTAGTTAGGAAACGGGTGCCAGCTCAGGTGTCGTCCTCATCACTTGACCATGGTTCAAAATGACGAGGTCCGTAGCCAAAAGCCCATGTGTAGCTTAACATTGCGACGTCAATATTCACTCACTGGCGCTCAGAACATGCCACATTCTTCTGATAACTACGCTCCTTCCATCATTTAACCAGCAGTGAAAGTAGATTCTGATGCTGATTGTTTCACTTGGCGTACTATTATATTTTTCAAAAAATGATGAAATTTACTTTCAGATCATCCTCGTATTTGATTAGAAATAGATTCATTAACAGTTAGCTGGCTTGAATTTTGCAATGTTAAGGGGACATGGTAAAGATTTATAAAAAAAAAACACTTTGATTTAACATTTTCATTAAATATTTATTTGTCCCCAATATATATGAATCTTGTAAAATAGTTTTTGTGTTCAAAATACAAAAAAAATTTAACCATTTAATTTTTTAAAAAAAACAAAACAAATTTAAAGACTGAAAGGGGATTTTAAAAACTCCTCCTACTTTAAAAGACGAACTCACACGATATTTGATTTATAAGAACTACATATAACAAAAATTGGTATGAGTTTTGTGATAATGTAAAATTAATTTATTTTCTGAATGGGCATTGAAAAAGCCTTGAAAAAATGTATAAATTCTAAATTCTATTTTTTTTAAAAAAATAAATATGGATTTGATTCAAAAATCCATTCCAAATTTTGTTACCAGCATTAATGATAATAGAAAAAATTTCAAAGCATTTGGCACAGTAAAAAGAAAAAAAGCCGTACCATTTGAAATGAATATAAATTAGTTATTTTTTTTTTCTGAGATAAATCAGTTTAAAGTTTTTACTGATTTCTAAGAGAGAAGAGAATTAGGTAAAACTAGTAATCCCAGAATCAGGATGATATATGAATTATTTTTCCGGTTTATTTTTGAAGCGCGCAAACTGCATTAAAGAATTTTTTTATACATGTAAATTTCACTCATTTTTAAAACTAAAAATGAAAAGAGAAAATTGGTTGCCACAGAAAACACATCTGTATTTTTACTCAAGAAAAAAAAAGATTTTTCTAATCTGATTTATGTATTAATATATTTGTATTAAAATATTTGGTCAATGAAAAGTTTTTTATATTTTCAATAATATCGGGGGTTCATTTCATTTTTAATGTTCCAGTCCATCTGTAACCTTAATTTCGTATACGAGATGTCAATCTCGCAGAATCTTTTATTAACTCACTTAAATTAAAAATTTTCTGCATATATTACAAACACACACACAACCACACACACACACACACATATATATATATATATATGTGTTATATATATATATATATAAACCCTACACAACTGGTCCCAAAAAAATCCGATCCCTCAAAAGTATTTTTTCTTTCAAACTGCAGTGAAAAGTGAGTGGCCTAGTGATCATTGTCTCGGACTCGTGTCATCGGTTCGAATCCAAGTGCCACGGAAAACCCGCCGTGCAGAAAGGGACAATGCACATTAAATCCGTCGAGGTTCAAATTCCTCCAAGTAGAATGGCGTGGAAGTTTGGAGAGGGAAGTGCAGAGCTAAGGTGTTGTCCTCGTCATTTGATCGAGATTCAAAATGACGAGGTCCGTTGCCAATAGCCCTCGTGACGTGAATAAACACTCATTCAGAAAACTAAGCTCACACACATTTTAAGCTACATTTTTTAAAGAAAAAATATTAATTTTTATTCAAAATTGTACAATTGTGACGACTTGTATATTTTTGGCCATTTCAATATACTAGGGATCGGCAAACTTTCGGAGAAAAGATCCAAGCTGTGTGTGTGTAAATGAAAGAGAGCGTTTTTTAAGCTGTTGACGCACCCCCTGGGGGAGTGATAACTCTACGAGGAACGTGCGAGTATATTGAAAAGTCGAAAACGAAAGATTATTTTAAAAAGTTATTTATTTACTGAACGTAAGCAAACAAAATGCATTCTGACATAATAATAAATAAATATATATTGACGCAGATAATAAAAAAAAAACACTTAGAAATGTTTCAGTTTTAGTTAATTTAGCAACACTAAGTTAAGAACCAGTTGAATAAATACCATTGACCCCATGAGCTTGTCATATCTAAAATTATACACAAAAATTAACACTTATCTTGATAATTTTTGTACGGTTTATAATTAATTCCTTAACTGCTGATTAAAAGATATGTAATTCGCTCCCCAAAGGACACCCTTCTCCAAGTAGCCGTGATGCATTGGAAGGGGAAGGAAAAAATAACTGAGCAAATCCTCTGAAATCCTTCGCCAACATACTGTCGGAGACTTTGTATTGCATTCCAAAGCCTTTGGAATAATTTTAGGAATAGCAGTGCTTAGAAGCGACCGTACTTCGAAAGACGTATATATACGTCCGAGGCAAATAACGCTTTGGCTCGGCGAGACGTTTATGCACGCCAGTAGCACTTGCAAGGTTAAAGTGGGATTGCCGCTTTGCGTCAAAGTATAGTATTATTGAAATCAATACATTATTATTGTATGAGAGGAGGCGATGAATATTATGACTGAGTGAGTGAGTGAATAGTAACATCGCACTGTTTAGCAACTCAAGGGCTTTTGGCGACGGTCAGCGCAATTTTGAACCATGGTGAAGTCACGCGGAAACAACTGAGCTGACACCCCCCTCTCTTAACTACCACACCACACCAACGGGAGGACATTTGAGCTCTCGACATATTTAACGTGCATCGCTCCCCTAAACGGCGGGTATTCAGTGGTACTGGGATCGAACTCATGACACGCTAGCCTAGACCATTTGGCTACCGCGGCCACAATATTATGACTGAATATTGGGTCTCAAATATTGAAAGTTTGAGAAGCACTGAATCAAGGTGTCCAAGAGCCATTCACACAAAGAACCATTTTTACAAAGATTCACACACGCGTGCCCTGGAAGGAAGGAAAAACCACTAGTAGAAGCATTTACGATCAAAACTCTCATGCTCCAAAAAATATTTTCTTTTATGATATCTAAACGGAGTTTTACACAAAGCAACATACTTTCCATTCATTCCAAAACTAACAAGGGGAGGGCATGACTAAGGGAATTCATTTGGGGACGAGACTTTGTGTAATAGTAGTATTCCTTTTGGGCGTTCAATCCTCAATGTATTAGCATCAAATGGTCAGTCAATTCGGAGAAAATAGCGTTTGAAATTTTCACTTAGCTTATATACAGTTAAATGTTCATTAAGCCGCAGTAGCATGGATGGCAACGTATCCGCTTTCTGCGCGGCCAGCCATGTTTCGAGTCACACGATCAGTTTTTTTTTTCAATTCATTTAATTATTTTTACAATGAAGTAAATTTATTTAAAAAAGGTTTATAAAATGTTAAATGTTATTTTAGATAATTATTTTGTATTTTAAAAAGTAAAATAACTGTAATTATATAAATATTTATATTATATTTTATAAATATAATTATTAATAAATAATATTTATTATAAAAGTATATTATAATAAATATAATAAATTTAATAATACACTTTAATAAATATTAAAAGATATTTTATGTAAAAATTAGTTATAAATACTTTTATAATATGAAATAAAATATATTATAAATAAAATATTATATATAATATTATATAAAATACATCATTTCAATTATTTATAAAAAAATATTTTATAATGAATATAATAAAAGTAATATATATTTAATTATTTTTTAAAAAATATTTAATAAAAGTTGTTTTTAAATAAATTTATTTAATTGTAAAAATAATTAAATAAATTGAAAAAATAAAACAAACAAAAAAACCGATCGCGTGGCCGGCCGTGTTGTATGCGAGATCATCCAATCTACTGCGACTCTAGCGTTGTTAACGTTGATTTGTACATAAGCTAAGCATACATTTCGAGCGCTCCGAATTGACTGACTCCAAATCGTTTGACCCTCATTCAAAAGGTCCGTCACCAAAAGCCCTGAAGAGTGGGCCGTTAATATTCTCTGGGTGTGTGTTTTATATGGGTGGGAAGGAACTGCAATCAAAGTAACTTGAAAGTACGTATAATTCTAATGCTCGATCCAGTTCGCACTCAACTGGCCAAAATTTGAGTGGAGTCGTGTTTTTTGATGCTATAATTTTCACACTCGAATATCAGCGATCGCCATCTGCACTCGAGGCACTGATAACAATCGGTCATCGTGCTTTACTAAATTTAGATAAATATTATTAAATAGTATTCTTTCGTTTGCCGGCAACAGGATTTGGAGTGAGTGAGTGAATATTAACATCCCACTGCTCAGCTACATGAGGGCTTTTGGGGACTGTCCGCGTTATTTTGAACCATGGTCAAGTGACGCGGACGACACCTGAGCTGGCACTCTCTCTCCTAACTACCACACCACACCAACGGGAGGACTTTTGAACTCTCGAGAGATTTAACGTGCTTCGCGTCCCTACACGGCGGGTCTTCAGTGGTACTGGGATCGAACTCATGACATGCTAGCTACGATCCGATGCCTATACCACTTGGCTAACGTGGCCACATCAGCATTTAGAATGCATAGGTTTCGCTTAAAAAAATTCAAGTGAAAAAAAATTTTAAATTAAGAATTAAATTAGTAGAAAGATTCTTACAAAACTATAATAGCCATACAAATATGAAAATTCGGATAGGTCCAAATCATCATTTTTCCAATTTTTATTCCACCAACACCAAAAATGGAGTTCCCCGAAGAATCTGTGCTGCGCTGAAAGAAATAGAGAAAAGAGAGTCATTCTATACATATGTAATAATTGCAATGTGTGTTGGGCTATGGGGAGTTCCTTCCTTTCTAACACGGTAAAAATAGTTTAACACGAAATTGAGGGGACACAATTTTTTTTCTGAAACGATATTTAGGGGGGGGGGATATATATTCAAAAAAAGTACATTCTATTTACATAGATAGATAGATAGATAGATAGATAGATATATGCAATATTTAATAAGAATCGATGAAACAAAAGCATTCAAAAGATCTAAATGAATTTTTTTTTAAAAATTTAAAAGTTTTCTTGAAAAACAAATTGAGTTTTTGGAAATTAATCTGCCATTTTTCTTCACATTGTCTTTTTTAGCATCCAATTTTGTTCCATGTCGTTTACATTTATTTCACCATTGGAATGTGCGTCTAAGTAACTGCGCCTTCTTTTCATGATGTTCCTCATTATTCATTTCATTTTCGTCTTCCGAAACTTCATCAATGATATTTTTTGAGCTTTGAACAAACTCCAAAATGTCTTTGTCTGCCATTATTGGGGCTGAACACATATTGTTATCATCTAGTGCAGTGATTCCCAAAGTGGTCTATATAGACCCCCAGGGGTCTATGACGACTTCCAAGGGTTCCACGTTAGCAAAAAAATTATTTGGGGGTCCATGAGGTGTAAATGGGAGTCTAGGACTGTGAGTCTCATCAAACCAGATCTTTAATTTTAAAAGGAAATTCAATCAAATGGAAACCAAACGTACCGAGATTTAACAGTTTAAGTTACTAAATTGAACGAGGTTAATTTGCAGTTGCAAGGAAACAGAATAAATTTTATTAAAACAAGGTTCTCGTTTCAGCGTTTCTTGTAAGAATTAAGCTAAAGGAGTATAATATTGAACGTCTCGAATTTCCCCAGTTTCTTAATTGCCACAGAAAATATGCCAGGAAAAACACGTTTTAACATACATTCAAAATTTAAATGTCCATTTTCTGAGATAATGCTTTGACTATGGTAATATCACAGTCGGCAGTCGATTCATATGGTCCCATTGAACAAAAATTGTTAAACTATAAGAATTAGGCACTAACGAAGATTTAATATAAAGTTCAGAAACGGGTGTCAGCAACTTTTGCTTTAATAAGATATTCCTGCTATTTATCCAAAATTATGGAATATCTTAAGAAAGTTTGTAATTGTGCTTTTCCAATTGAGAAGTTTCAGCACCGTTTGCCAATCTCCAAAACAAAAAAGAAAGAAAAAATGTCTGGACACTATTATCCGAGGGGATATTTAGGGTTAAATCTAACGATACTGATACGAAATGTTGAAAATTTATTATTGAATCACCAGATTCCTCACTCCCTTGTTGCATATGCCTGTTGCTCAGTTAATTTATGAAATAATTATTTTATGCAATAAATTTTCATTTAATTAAAATGCTGTTTCTTGAGTTTTAAACACTGGACTCCAGTTAGAAATTTAAACCTTGTAAAGCAAGTAGCTCTATACTAGCTGTCAAAATCACATTTAAAATGATGAATTTTCAAAAATTCAGTAGTTGGTAAGTAAAAAATCCAATCCAAAACAGAAAACTATCCAAAACAGAAAAACCGGGCAAGGGGTCTATCAGGCAAAAAAGTTTGCGAACCTCTGATCTAGTGCAACGAATTCTTCTGATGATACAGTAGGACAATGCAGTACAAGTTGGTGTTTTCCATATTTTGCTTATTCCTAAAAAGGAAATCTTTTCGTATTAAGCGATTTTTGTTTCGTGTTAAGAGAAAAAATGCCTGAAAATACATAATACTTTGTATGGACTTTTGTATTATTTCGTGTTAACCAATATAAGTGTCTTATCCAAATAAGTGTCACCAACCGTGTCTTAAGGTATCCGACTAAACTAAAATTGTGAATTTTGCCAAAAATTGACAAACTTTTTTTATAATTTTATTTTATGGGCTATTTTATTAGCTTTATAAAAATACCAATTGTATCATTTTCCATTAACTAGAACAAAAACTACAAGTGTTTTAGTAAAAGCAGATGTCATTACTTTAAGCAAGATGCCATACTTTTAAACGCGTTTGACTCGAAATGTGATTTTTTGAAAATAAACAAACGGGGTCAGCGATTGCTCAAAAAGTTTTGAATATAATTAACTAAAATTTTTTGTGTAAGTTCTGTATGATAGTAGAAGTGTTTTAACCTGCAGATGTATCAATCCCTGTTTTATTACAAAATTTACAGTCCCTTATGTGAATATAATCACTGTTTTTTTAAGCAATTTCATAGAATAACTGAGATAAAGTGCTCTAGTTTTTGTAAAAAAGAAAACATCTCTTATCCTGAAAGTCATTTCAAAAATGAATAATATAGCAACACATTAGATTGAAGAAATTGAAAATTTGTTCATAAACCTTTGGTACAGAATGGACCACGTTTATGCTCTTTTTTTGTCAATTTTTAACTATTTTTTTCCCATTTTAGTAATAATAATTTCTTTTTCTCTTCTTTATTTTAGCACATTTTTCTTAAAATACTCTAAACAAATCTAAAAATATCAAAAAAATCCCCATACCTCCTTTTTTTTAAAAAAAAAAAAGTTATCGGATACCTTAAGCATTTTCGCATTCAAGATATTTCGCTGTGTATATCACACAAAAGAAAATTGTAAATATTTTTTTGAATAAACAATATCGTTATTATTATTTCTGCTAAAAAAAGTATAAATAAATGTTTTTATTGTTAAAAAAGTTTTTCCTGAAAAATAAAAGTCGAATAAAGTGCAAGGTTGCAATATTTGGCTCTTATCTGCAAAGAAGGTCAAAATCCAAAATTAAACTAAAAATTTGGATATATTTTGTATTTTTTCATTTTTATTTTGGCTAGAAAAGTTTCCAAAAATGAATTTTCTTAAGAAAAAAATGCCGGTCCTTTTCAAATTAAGCGTGCGTTAAGGGGATAGTAAAATGATTTGTTTTGTGTGTTTATACCATTGATTCCCAAAGTAGTCTATGTAGACCCCCAGGGATCTATCACAGCACACAGGGGGTCCACGTCAACGAAAAAATAATTTGGGGGTCCATGAGTTGTAAATAGGATTATGTTAATAAATTAAACCAGATCATGACTTTAATTTTAAAAGAAAATTTAATCAAGTGGAAACCAGATTTAACCGGTTCAATAGTTTACTAAATTTAATGAAGTTAATTTTCAGTTACAAGGACCATCCATTTTGGCGTTTCTTGCCATAATTAAGCTAAGCAGTGTAATATTTGACTTCCCGAATTTCCTAGTTTCTCTCAATTTGTCACACACAATCTGCCAGAAAAAGCAAATTTTAACCTACGTTCAACATTTAAATGCCCTTTATTCAGATTTTGAAACTAGGTTTGAGAATACTTTGACTGTATATACGGTAAAACTATAGTAGGCAATTAATTAATAAGGTCACATTGAAAGGAAAACAAACAACATATTGCAAGAGGAACTGATCGAAATAGGCCCTAAGAAGATCTTAAATAAAATTTAGAAACGGATATCAGCAATTTTAGAAGCACCAGATTCATCTCTCCCATTATAAGCATTTGTTATTGCTCAGATACTTTATGTAAGTTATTTTAAGTATTCATTAAATTTTAATTTAATTAATTAACATGTGTGTGTCTTAGATTTTAAACACTATACTTCACTTCAGTTAGAAATTTAAATATTTTGAAGTAAGTATATTTCTATACAAGCTGTCAAAAAGATATTTAAGTTGATAAATTTGCAAAAATTCTTTATTAGAGGTAAGTAGAGGTCTACCCAAAACCGAAAAACATGGCAAGGGGTCTATGAGGCTAAAAAGTGTCTGGTTTATACCAAATTTTGTGAGAATCAAAAGAGTGCAAAGTAATCTTTTGCCAAAAATGTTGAAAGAACACGCTTTATCTATCGTGTGATTCTCAATTTTTATGAAGCATAATTAATTCGTGCAAATCTGCATAAAAAGCGTGGAAATATTAGCATGAAATTGTGTATAAGTTTTCAAACTGGCTCCAGAAGCACAGTATGAGAAATTCGGAGCACAGCACAACAATTAGCATCGTCAGATAAATATCCTGTTGGGAAGTTAATGCAGTCCGCAAATGACACGGATATTATTTATTAAGACGAGATGCAGCTTGACAGGGTAAATTATGGCCTCAGAATAAATGATTCTCTTTTTGATTGTAGCGTTTTGTTTTGGATTTTTCTCGAGAACAAACTAAAAGAAAAAAAACTTGGTGCCTCCGGAGAGTCTGATGACAGATGGAAAGATAAATGGCATGCAAAAAATGCAGATCGATAGCATCAGAAACGAGAATCGTATCTTAAAGTCGCCCGTTTCTGCATGTATTTGCGTGGAATTTATGAACTCCTCTTCTCTTCTTGGGGATGCTTTTCTTCTCTGTTATAATTCTTCTTTAGCAGCTTTTAGCATCAAAAAATTTCAAAGGAAGCTTGAAAAGAAGTAATCACTGAATGTTTCTATTGTGGCGTCGTGGACTCAGTTGCAGGTGGATGCTAAGCTAATTATTAAAAAATACTTTTTATTGTAATCTAAACAACTGTTTATTTGAGGTACAACATTCAGAAGATCACTGGAAAGAAAAAAAAAGAAATCGGTTACAGGTGTTTGTTCTGTTCAGCCAGCCGGTTGCATCCGTATCCCCTCCGCGCTTCTTATCCGGGAATCAGGTCTTCATGTTACTCAGCACGAAAATTAGATCGTCAAATTCCTCTACCACGGGCACTCGCCTCGTGCTTCCTTCTTACTCCGCCGGATACTGTCTCAGGAGCCGATCTCGGGAGTCCTCCCTCTTTCGCTGGATCGACCCTTTTAAACTCCAGGGGCGGGTCCACTCCACGCCCCTCATCAACCCCCATTGGCAGGCCTCAAGGTTTTGCACCCTGCACCTCGGTCTCGCTAGGCCATCATTGGTGCAGGGATCACAAAGGCTCGGGTCCCTCTCAAAAGCTTCCGGCGACAAGGGCTTGGCCGGCATCTGGTTTCTCGAACCACCTCATCACCTTTTCCTCTTTTGAAGTTACCCGCCACCGTCTGCCGAGGCGCCAGCCTTCTGAGTCGGACAATCACTGCCTGTGGACGAAAAATAATACAGTGATGCCCAGCCCATAGTGTCACCAGTTACACCGGTGTCTACAGTCCAGATGTCCGACAAACCACAATGACACCAAAGCGACGTGCTCTCCACCTGTGGAGTTCATCATGAATAGGGGCAATTTCTCCTTTGTGACTACGTCACACTATACTGCTGGCCACACAAAATGCAGCCTCTTGAAGGAAGCAGGCAAACCACGTGAAATTTATATCAAGCGTTGACGGCGATGAAATATGGAAATCATTAGCATTATAGCGCAGAAGCACATCACGGGCGACCGTAGCGCTCCCAGCGCTATGTAAGGGAAGAACAGATTGGCGATTTGAAAATATAACAATTTTTTTTCATGCGTAATGCCACGTGGAGGACATCAAGTCTTTTGACTATATTTCTGATTCCGACCGAGGAAGAATAAGGATTGCAGATTGTCCTTCATAGAAATCGGTGAACGTGTTGAACGAAAGAAAGCAACTGTGATGCAAATCTGTCATCGCTGTATGCAAGAGGAAACGACGGACCGACAGGGAGCAATCGCACCCACCTCGTTGCACCACTGGTCGTGATGACAGGTGGATTGTGAGCATAGCAGTGATGAATAGCGCAACTACATCACCAACAGATTCAGTCTGTTACGCATCATTCGATGTCCGCTCGTGGCATTCGAGGCCGTTGACAGCAGAAGGAATGCCGACGAGGCGTTCATTGTTTCGTTGTCCTTGACTGAAAACCACATGCATTTGCGCCGCCATTGGTGCAATGAAAGGCGGACATGGATTACGGAATGGAACGACATTGCTGACGAATCCCGGATTCGAGTTTGAATACACTGTGGAGAGAGGCTGCTGCGCTATTTTGTTATGCATCGCCATCCTGCACCCGCTATCATGGTTTGGGGGTGGCATTGGATTTCACTGCCGCACCTCTCTAGTACGCGTTGCTGATACACTGAACAACCAGCGCTACATCTATGAGGTGTTGGAGCCCGTGGTCCTCCCATACACCAGCCATATTACTACAGGATATTGCACAACCACAAGTGGCACGCATTGCTCAAGAGTTCTTTACCCATCAGATTGAATTGCTTCCTTGACCTGCTTGTTCTTCCGAGCTTTTGCCAATCGAGAACGTGTGGTCCATGCTTGCACAACGACTGGCTTGGGATACACCGCACTAACTTTGGCAATATGGAGAAGCCACATGGACTTCTACACTCCAAGGATACACTCAAAGCCCCTTTAATTCTCTGCCGAGGCGTGCGGCAGCTGTTACAGCCAGCAATGACGGCTACACTAACTACTGATTTTGTTTATTTCTACGCTTCACAAGAGTCTGTAATTTTAATCCTTTGATACTTGAACAACATGTTATCCACCAAAAAAATTTCTCTGTGATATCTCTGGTCCTTCTTGGTGCTGCATTTTGTGTGGCCGGCAGTGTGTGTGTATATATATATATATATATAAAGGAGAAACGCGACTCACATACAGATTCACTTATCGCGAGATTTCCAGAAGTATTAGACCTATGGACTGACAATCATATTCCTTTCATTGATTACAGATCCGCTAAGACCAGATTTTGTTTGTGAAAATCGAAAAAAAGTTATAGCAGCGTTTCTCAAACTGTGGGGTGCGCGCGCTTGCTGGGCGTGATAACCCCACGAGGGGGTTAGCATATCGAAAATAAAAGATTTTAAAAAAAATGAATTTTCTGAAACGAAGCAAAACAAAATACTTTCTGACATTTTTAAAAAACACACATTTACATCGATACAATTTATTTATATCATCTGGTGATATTACGTTATCGAAAATAAAAGCTTCAACACGTTTATTACCAATTTTCGATCCTTTTATCAAATAAAAAAAATATTTTGTTTGATTTGCTATAATCCCACCACATCAGAGATTTTTTTTATGTTTTTCTTTTTACTTAAAATACTACTCTTTCAGTGAAAAACCAGACTCAGAATAAAAAAATTCTAAGATGATAAAATATTCATCACTGTTATTATTATTGAAATACTGTACATTAGCTGTAAAAGAAAAAGAATTATTCCCCTCTCTTATGTGTTTATTTTCATTCAGGAAAGTTGTAAGCAATGGTTGCGCTTTCTTTTTCTTGTAAAAGAGTGTTATGACATTTGGAAAAGCTCAGAGAGAGCATTTTGAAGGATTTATTTTTGACTATTCTCAAACATATAAAGCATAATGAAAAACGTTTCGAATAATTTTTTTTAGAACTAACATTCATATTTTTATATTGAATACACTTCTAACCCGGAAGCATTCACGTGGGGCACAGAGTAAATTTACCCGCTTGGGGCGGGCACCCAGATAAGCTGGATTTAACCGGATCAGAGCCCTTCCTTGGATTCATGCCAAGAGGGCCCGAAGATCTGCGCCCCGGGCCAAAATGAGCTAAAACTAGCTCATTGTATCTGGCCGTTTGTATCCTTTATTAAAATCACGCACATTTGAAGCATTTCAGTTCAGTTTGATTGAATTTTTTGCTCAAATAATCAAAGTAAAACAGAAAAGTCCTTGGAAGTAGGTAAGCATACTTTCTCTTAAATTATTCACTTGAGTTATGATTTTTATCATGCACAATAAAAATAATTGGGGTGATTTAGTCACCCATTAACATTAGTATCGAATGCGTACCTGCTCCCGGGTTAAAACATTTCTCGCTTTAAGGTATCCGACTACCCTAAAACTGTGAATTTTGCAAAAATGGACACATTTTTTTTATGATTTTATTTTATATGCCATCTTATTAGCTTAAAAAGATACCAAGTTTATTACTTTCCGTTCAATAGAATAAAAACTACAAGGGCTTAAGTAAAGGCAGATGCCATTACTTTAAGCAAGATGTCATACTCTAAAACGCGTTTTACTCGAAATGTATTTTTATGAAAATTCTTAAACGGGAACAGCGATTGCTCAAAAAGTTTTGAAAATAATTAACTGAAATTTTTTGTGTATGTTCTGTATAAAGGTAGAAGTGTTTTAACTTTCAGATTTATCAATCACTATTTTATTACAGAATCTACAGTCCCTTATGTGAATAGAATCACTGTTTTTTTAAGCAATTTCATATAATAACTAAGATAAAGTGCTCTAGTTTTTGTAAAAATTAAAATATCGCTGATCCTGAAGGTCATTTTAAAAATAAGTAACATAGCAACACATCAGAATTAAAAAACTGAAAATTTATTCATAAACTGGGCCATGCGTTTATGTTATTTTTTTAAATTTGTACCCATTTTTTCCCCGTTTTTTAAAAAAAAAAGTTGTCGCAAGTAGTCGGATACCTTAAATATTGAAAATAACACAATTACTCTTCATATCCTATGTAGAGCAACGTAGATTAGACTATTTTTTAATGATATTTATACTTTAAGAAATGGATTATGGAGGAAATAAATCTTATTTAGATATCTTTTTTTTTTTTTTTTTTTTTTTTTTGTGTGTGTGTGTGCGATCTGTTCTAATTTAAAAATTAGAGAAAGGAAAAAATAACATAATAATTATACTATTACTTAAAAGTAATGCGTACATTACTTGAAAGTAACATATTCAAAATTTAATACTTATCTTGTGAATTTGTATGGTTTATAATTAAAATCGTATTGTAGCTTTAGCGTTAAAGTACAATATTATTACATCCTATACACTATGATTGCAAAGGGGGGTGAGATAAAAATTATGATTGAAATTTGGCTCGCCAATACTGCGAGTTTGAGAAACACTGGGTAATAGGAGTGCATAAATAAAAAAAAGAAGCCGTTTTTTAACTATTAAACCTACTGGCTTACGGAACTTCGTAAGCACGTTTTTGTTCAGTATGGATCCACTAAGAACGGTTTTATGGGAAATTGACTTCCAAGGGTTGTTGCGAACGGGTTTAAGGGTGTTATAGATTTTTAAAAAATCCTGGGTTTTTTTTAATTGTGAAACACACATACCTGTAATTTGGTAAGCTTATTTCTTTTGTTGAATACAGATCCTATAAACTGATTTTACGATAATAGACTCATGGGGGGGGGGGTGATTGAGGAAGGCTATGGGACGTTTAGATAAAAAATTCCCTTTTTCTTACCACTAGACTTACAGTAATGAAACTTGGTATGCACGTTTCTTTTGTTCAATTGAAATCCGCTAAGCACGGGTCAAAAGGAAATCGAATCTCAAGGGTTACAAACAAACTTCCAATTTGACTTGTACTTCGAATTTGGCATGCATGTTTCTTTTGTTGAGTAGAGATCCACTAAAAATGGGGAGAAATGCACTCTTTTTAATGTTCGGAGTAGGTATGATCTGTAAACTGGAATTAGAGTTGGTATAAAATGACTCTCTTAATTTCCGAGGAGGTTTTTATTACTAAAGAGCGGGGTACACTCTTTCGCTTTACCACTAGAAACGTTCGTTTTAACGTATTAGGGGACCCTAAAAGTAAGCAAAATACTGAATTATTTTATTACCTCATCTTATATATATAATTGTGGGTTTTTTCTAAATTTATATACTCAATTTCATAACTGTAGCTACATTATTTAGAGAGTGATACATTTAATTTCTTTCAACAGTATGTTGAATTGAAACTAAAACCAGAACACGTGATGTCTGAATTTTTTAATAATAGCTTTAAATGGCACTTTTTTTTTAGATTTTTATAATGATAATCATGTATTTAAAATGCTAAGGTTTTTTTTATACACAACATAAAGTTTTGAAACTTTTTCTGGTTGTTTTGTATAATATGGGACGAACAATTTTGTGCATGAAATAAGGACTTTGGGGATCTAGATTAATGTAGTTTTTTTAAGTGCTTTAAATAGTGGCGAAAAAATTCTAAAAATAAAAATATTACTCTTAATACCAATTTCATGCGCAGAATTGTGAGGAACACTTCTCAGAATATTAGGAAAAAAACTTTCAAAACTATTAACATTCGTAGAAGTAGGAATTTTAAAATAATGAAAAATATATATTTCAAAAAAAAATCAAGATACTCTAGTTTGTTTAAAAATGGTGTATTTCTTCTGAAATTGTATATTTTATGTGTGTTTAAACAGGGTACATGTAAGCAAATTATACGAACGCATAAAAGAAAATGTGTGTCCTCCTAATTTGCTGTTTCATTGTTAATTATATTATAGCTTTCTCCCGGTCGGTACTGAAATAATTTCTTTTGCTGGAAGGTTTATTTTTAATGCTATCTATATATACTGTGATATTTTTATAAAGATTTTTTAATAATAAACTCGTAGAATGTTGTTATGTGTTTTTGTTACTTATGCCACCTTATCGATGGTAACATTAGACCAAGGTCCATGAAATTCATCGGGGCAAAGGGGCTAGTTGTACGCCTGTTGTTAGCCGTGGCTTTGAGCACCACACAGGAGACAGTAGGATTTTGCTCGGTTCCACCCCAATTTTGAGGGAGAACTCCCTGGGGGTGGTCAGGGGCCTCCCACCTTTCTTCCCCTTCTACCTACCTCATGAGAGGACATGAGCGGCTCGACGGCTATTTAGAGTACTCCATGCCGCAAAGGCACTATACATTTACAAAAATCCATACTTTCTCCGGGATTCTAACCCAGTATGTACGGCACCGCAGTCTGCGTCACTATACCGGATGGGCGGCTAGAAAGACTATAAACAAAAGTAATAAGTTTTTTCGCTCCATTTTATTGTCTACCCGACAGAAAGAATGATAGACATTTAATCTTCTATAGTGTTGTTTAAAAATTTTGGGCGTAATGCATTTCTAAAATAGTGTAAATAATTTATATCTGATGTGTAATAAGTTTATATTACACATTGTTGTATTTATTTTTTTTGTTAAAAAATGTAATATTTTTCGCAAGCAAGGTTGTTCCCTACATTATAGTAGAGATTCAATGAAAACTTGGCGAAATCTTAGCAAAATGGCGATAGAGACAAGTCGGTATTATTTTTGGTGTCCATATTGGCGACCCTTTTGGGCGTATTAGGGATCCTTGCGTCATAGAACGTGATATCCACTAATATCACGCGAGGCCTACAAATAAGAAGACGCTCGCCGAAACTGAGTCAGTTTTGTTTTGACTAGCGATTAGCGATTTGTGATTACTTCGAATGTTGAATAGAACTAGTGAGTGTTCGTGAATAATCTCTTACCTGCTTATATTTCAGGCACTGATAGTTGTTCTGTGGAAATTGCAAAGACCTTCTGAGATTTATTCTGTGAATTTTGATGCTGAATGTTGTATTTCAAGGATTGTTTTTTGACAGTAAATTTCCACCCCTCCTGAAGAACTGTCAATTTCAGGGGTCGGCAACCTCGGCACATCGTACAATTCTCAGTGGCACTCTGCACCACTCTAAAAATTTGTCAATTTTTTTAATGGAGGGAAATTTATAAATTTGTATTTGACCTTATTTGACAAACATCTTCAAAATTACATACATTTATGGAAGTACGAAAAAAATCTGAAATATAACTCTAAAGATAAATTTACATCTATTTCGTAAATAATTACGCATCATTGCTGGAGAGATTTAATTGTTTGAACCAGAGACAATTGCAGGTACTCTGCTTACCACTTTTGATTCTACACATCTAAGTAAAAAATGTTTCCTCATATTAAAAATATTTCGAGACATCGAAGAGAAATTGTTTAACAACTGAATGCTGAGAATCGTGGCAAATTGAAAGTCACTTATTATTTTGCGATATGAAAGTAGAGCGGTGCAAGGACGGTTCGCCTTATAAAATTTTTTTTATCTTATTATTCATCTATAATGAAGGGAAATGCTTCTATTTTATGCTGTCTATTTCTTATTTTAATGAATGTGCTTATAAAATACATAATATATGTAAAATTTTAATTATTTTTCTTTTTGTTGAAGAAATAGTTATAATTTTTATGTTAAGAAATATCTTTATAAATGATGCAAAATTAATATGTAATACAACTGTAAATCTATATATTATTAACCTCTATTCTCTAACTTGCATGCATTTTTACGGAAATGGAATTGCTTAAAAAATTTTCTAATGTGTGGCTCGTTAAATCATATTGGCAGATTAAAGGTAGCCGAACCCTGGTCTAGTTCTTTGAGACTGATTTGCATAAAATCTTTGAACCCGTAACAATATATAAGATCAATCTTCACTTTCCTAAAATATATTAAATAATTAATTTCATAACTTTCACAATTGTAGATAGAGTACACGAATTGTTATAGGTTTAGTGTACATCTATCTTTTCATATTTCCCACACGAATATTCCTTGATTAATAATTTTCAATCGATCTCATTTTTAAACAATTTAAAATTTCTAATAAGCAGAAGAAATTCAGTTTTTTCTCAGAAAATCGGCTTATTTCCATTCAATCGAATATTTTATGTGTTTTTTATTAAAACGCTGAATAAATTAATTTTTTATATTCTGGTTTGTAATAGCTGTAAAGAAAAAATTTCTATACGAGCAATGCAAATTTGTTCTGAATTTTACCCTTTACTCTTATTGAACGTAAAAAATACTCAAATACTTTTCGTAAAAAAATATTAAGCCTTAAGGATTGAATAAAATACAAAATTTATGTTAGAAAGCGTGTATTATTGGAAATTTTTGACACCCTGTTGATTCGTAATAACATACTAGCTTTCGTGGCCCGGCGTTGCACGGGCTTTTACCGAGCATACATATGTGCATATGTGAAATTAACATGGGGATTAAGTTATACCGAGAGTATAACTTAATCCCCATGTTAATTTCCTCATTTCTTTCTGACGCCAACACTTTTGTGTGGTTTTGAGGCTTACGATGTGAGTGCTTGTCATGGCTTTGCCGCTTAACATTTTCCCTTCTCCTCACAAATTCAACACTTCCAATATTATTTCTCGAAATTACTTTGTTTCTTTCCTCTCCGCTTAGCCCGGTGTTGCACGGGCTTTTACCGAGTGAATAGCTTCATCCCCATGGAAATTTCGTGTTTCCCTCAGGCCGATAGCACTTATGTGCGCGATGAGAGTGATTTCTTTAACTATGTCATTAAAACTCCCTTTTTCGAAATTTGTTCTTGCGTTGGTGTGGTGTTCTAATTATTAGAGATGGGTGAAAGCTCAGGTGTCGTCCTCGTCACTTGACCATGGTTGAAAATTTCGAGGTCCATCGCCAATAACCCTCGAATAGGCGAACAGTGCGAATTTAAAAATCACTCACTCAGTTTTCAGTTCTTTCGTTGCAATTTTTTAGTCCCCGGAAACGAAAATGTAGCCTTTTTAAAGATAGTTGTATGTTGAAAAAAGACAGAAAAGTAGAAATTTTTCAAATTTCAAAATTTTACTAGTATTTTAAATATTGAAGTAAAATTGTGAGGATTTTTTGAAATATTCGACACACGGGAAAAATGTTTCATGCAATTATCTTTATAAAAGAAGAAATTATTAAATGATTGTTTTAAGTATTTTGAGTGTTTTATTAAAATTTGTTTCGAATGCATAAGATACTGCCATGGAAATTCACCTTCCTTTATCAAAGTTCCTGGTATGTGTGTGATTCCTTTATATTAACGTCACTACAATTCCCTTTTTCGAAAAAAAAAATATCTTCCAGATCTTACTAATGTCAAACAGGTTTCAGTTCTCTTTCTACAGCACGGTGTTACAATGGCTTTTTTGAGTGTAGAACTATTTTCCCCCTGACTCTCCCCTCAGATATAAGATTTATCTTCAAGTTTCTATTCATGACATATCAAAAACAATATTGCTTTAGTAAAAAAATAATAAATTTAAACAATAAAAAGAAACCTATTTTGATGCTTGAGTAAAAAAAAAGTCATCATTTTTTAATAATAGATAATTTTTAGGAATCTAAAATAATAAAATAATTTTCAGGTTTTCATTAATCAATCAATCGCTACTTACAGTTAGCTTAAAAATGTCTCTCTCTAGAACGTATTTTTATCCAAAATAATAGGCGATATACTTTTTATTAACAAATAATTCATTTAATAAGGAAATAATAGAAATATTCATTTGATTTTAAAAAATATATTAATTTAAATCCACATTATCTATAAATAATAATAAAAAAAATTCTACAGATAGCTCTTGAAACGTTTGGATGTTTGATTAAACATATGTAAGTGCTAAGAAAAACACTATGTGAAAAACCTAGTTATAAGTACACATTCACTGAAAAAAATCATTCAAAAAGAAAATAATACTATCTGATAAAAACATTTAATTTTTTTATTTTAGTTTTTCATTCGACACTGTGTTAATTAAATTATTTAAACACGTATCTGAAGAAAAAAAGTTTTTTTTAATACAAAACTAACTTATTAATTATTTTATGATAAAATTGATTTAAAATGTTCATAAGCCTTTATTTACATATTCACAATATAAAATTCAAAAATAAAATAATACATGTGATAGAAAATATATTTCAGAATATTTCCTTTTGTGTGTAATGATGTGTGGCGACGCAATGTCCAGCAGGAGAAAAAATTTAAGACAAGTATGAAAAAAGCGACCGGCGGGTTTCTGCGAGGCGGACACCCTCCTTCGCATTGACCGCGCACGGCAGTGCTGCAGTTATAGTCTTGAGTGTAGGCTCGAGCTCTGAGCACTCCGCCACAAGAGCAGTTAACATTAAATGCAATAAATAAAAGTGGATCAATAATAGTTAAGAGAATTGAATTTAGCAAATAAAAAGAGAAATTTAAGTTATGGAGGATTGTACGAATCCAGGAGAATTCTCCTGGGTCGCTTCCTCTTAATATTGGCTGTATGATTTTCAAGGTTTTGCATATTAATATTATTAGAGCTATTGAGTGAATCAAAAAATTTAATCGAGTGATCTTGGATATGCTGCTTAAAGGATGGTATATTTAAACAAAAACAAATGAAAAGTACATAAAAATAACAGAGGATCACATGTTAGAATAAGTATTTATCAGTACAATTAATTTACGTGCGAAAAATTAGCAGAAATGAAAAAATCGTAATCCGTTGATTCTAAATCCGAGCTACACGATATCACTCCGCATGAAGTAAAAATTGGGACTACATTTAAAAATTCTTTAAAAAAAAGTTTTGGGAATTTTATTTTTTAAATGAATGGATCTAAAAGAGAAAGGCTTGAAGTTAATTAGTGTAGAATATCGATTTAATAACACGAAAAGTAATTCATACCCAACGATTTAGAAATAATTTTCATAAAAACGCATCGGTTTTAACACTATTTTAAAAAATTCGGAAAAAATAGAAAATATCGTTATTTTACAAAAACAATTATACCGTATCGTGGCGAAATAAATGATCTTTCCGATTCTGTAATTATTTTTTGTCTGACTTGAATACCGGAAATTCGATGACAATTTTAAGATGGTCGAAAACGTCGGATGACAGAAAAAAAATTTTTCACTCGCATTTTTTTTTTACTCGCCAAAGTTACTGATTTCCCCCTGTTTAAGGCAGAATTTTTTTAGTGTAACCCTTGAGTTAGATGCGGTCGAAGGCGAAACATGTCAAATGTCTTTGGCGCAAAGCTAATTTTCGAAGCCAATGTTTGGCTAAATGTAAAATCGCGTGTTTTAAATTATTTTAAAAATCATTACCTTCATTTTAAGGGCATAATTTTTACGTTAATGCTCTCAAACATCACCAACTATTTGCAAAAATAACGTACTTTGAAATAAAAAATGTACAAATTACTACTTTTTAATTTATTTCTCAGAAAAACATAAGTTTACGAAAATCACAATTTTTTTTTTTAAATCCGTAATTTTAAAGCAATTTTTTCCATTTTCGTATATGTTACGGATAATATTACTGTACACACGGAAAAAAGGTTTTGTGAGATTATCTTCATAAATGACGAAGTTATTCAATGTGAAGTAAAAATTGGGACTACTTTTTAAAAATTCTTTAAAAAAAAAGTTTTGGGAATTTTATTTTTTAAATGAATGGATCTAAAAGAGAAAGGCTTGAAGTTAATTAGTGTAGAATATCGATTTAATAACACGAAAAGTAATTCATACCCAACGATTTAGAAATAATTTTCATAAAAACGCATCAATTTTAACACTATTTTAAAAAATTCGAAAAAAATAGAAAATACCGTTATTTTACAAAAAAAATTATACCGTGTCGTGGCGAAATAAATGATCTTTCCTATTCTGTAATTATTTTTTGTCTAATTTCGACACCGAAAATTAGATGACAATCTTAATATGGTGGAAAACGTAAGATTACCCCTGGGCCGAAACGGAAGGGAAGTTCCGCCAAGTAAACAACCGGCAGGAGTAAAACAATTAGGCGTTTTAAGGTTTTTAATTAATATCTTTTTAACTAATTACAATATCGGAATATAAATGGGCAATACGGCTTCCCCGGAAAATTCCCCATCTTTTGGTACCTTCTGCGACTTTCTGCGTGGTGCGGTTCGTGAGAAGATAGACGCACATACATACATACATACATAGATACGTTTGTTTACCTTCGAATTTTAATAGTGTAGAAGATTCTATAAAGGTTTTGTCACTCCTAAAAAAAAGGAACAGTAAACTTATTTTCAATCAAAAAATATTTCTTGAATTTCTTAAAATTAACTCTTACATGATTCTTTTAAGAAACCTCTAAAGAGATTTTGACTTTCAGTTAAAATAAAAAGAAGACGTAAAAAAATTCTGAACTGTTAATTTTTTCACTTGTTTAAGTAACCAGTATTTGTGTAATTATTATTTAATATTTTTAAGCAAAAATTAACTTGTTTATATGTTGATCCTGTTCTATGTTACACATTTTGAGTCTGTAAATATTTCACTCTTCAGTTGTAACAATCCTTTTTGAAAGGGCTTAATTCATGAAAACCACGTGATAAATACAACCAAGTGTTCTCCATTGAAACTGATTTTAGGCTTGCTGTACAGCCTGTAAAATTTAGATAAAATTTCAAATTTGATGATTGGGTTAAGATGTTCAAGTATTAAGATTCTTCAATTTTTCAAAAATATATACACTAGACGTGTAATTTTAAATGGATTGCCTAGGTGCTTCATTAAACTAAAATTAGTGGCGCATCAGCACATAAACGCCAAGGCCTACTGTGCGCATCGTACCTTGGGCACTAAAGTGCGTGAGCAGATATTCCGGTCAGGTGGTCAGTCTGACGTGAACCCCCCGTGTTCAATTCCCAAGTGAGCTTGGTACTCATTTATCGAACCACTGAAGGGATGAAAGGGTGAATCGACCTTACCCAACTCGGGATATCAACCCCGGACCTGCTGCGGGGAAACGCGATGTATTAATATTTGTTAACAATACCACTAAACCAGTGGTATCGTTAACAAATATCTACTTTTTAAAAGAAACACAGTCAGCCAAAAGGAAACGTTGGCAACAGGGAAACACATGGGCTGGAAACATGTCGTTGCATTTATTACGCGTCATGTGAAGTTATGAGCTAATTGTATGAACACACTTGATTCCCCATTGCTTTCGAAAAAAATAAATTTTAAGGCATCCTTAATGCAGACCGACTAAAAATTAATTCATTATGTAACTAGAAAAACATTCATTTATTTTTAAAAATCAGTTTAAATTCTTACGTTTGGTGCCTTTGATTGGAAAATATCTTAAAATTAATGAGCGCTAAAAAAACAACTCATAGCAAAATACCGATTGAAACTTAAATGTGTAAAAAAAATAATAACGATGGACAGATATGTTTAAAGTATAAGAAAATTTGTTATGATTAACAAATTTACTACTTAGGATTGTGATATTCAGGACATTATTTTTCTCTTAGCATCCGATTAAAAGGTCTACTTCTAACTATGGAATGGCGTATAAGGCACATATCAAGAAAATGATTCTTCAAAGTAATTTAAAATTTGAAAAAGAAACTAATTTTTGCTGTGCGTAATGGACTTCAAAAGTCTTGGCAAATGCTAATCTTGTAATACCATTTTCAACAGTAAAAATGACTTTTCTTGTGTCATCTGAGCTCAAAGAATAAAGTTATAATTTGGCAGTTGAAAAATGACGTTTTGCATTGTAGTAAAATATGAATTTCTGATGGGTCAATAAATTACAATAAACACAGTTTAATATTTTCATATATTTCATTATTGCTTCCAATTTTGAAGAGAACACTATTCTTTTTTTTCTTATAAACCCTTTTTCATAATAATATAATAATTCAATCATTTTTATAATTTTTGATATACTGAAATTTTTATACCCATTCGAAATAATTATTTTTATTCTTTATTGTTCAACTTATTTGTACTAGTTCCACAAGATTTGCTGCGATACCATTTTTACAATAAATAGCATTGGATATGTGGCCAAAAGCTAAAGATAAGCGAAAATGAAATGGAGCTATAGTAAAAAACTAGACTGAAAGAAGACTTGTGTATTAGATGTAAGGCATAAATCCTTTTCGCTTTATTATCCAAATGAAAATTGTCCAGAAACCTAAATTAATAGATAAAATGTTGCTTTATTTTATATACTCTCTTTTTTTCAGTATATATAGCTATTACTAAATGTACAAACCCATGTATATCTGATGTTTTGTATGTACCGAGGTATCAGGCCCACTTTTAAAACTAGGAATAAGATCAAAATTACGGGTTCGTGTTACACGCCGGACATAAAATTAGTATCTTTAAAGATTAAGTAGGAGTAGAATGAAATAGATTTCTACATATATATTTAAATTCTCTGTCTTTTTTCATTAGAAATGACATGCTGTATGGGAACTTGTATCAATAAATAACTTGCAAAAAAAAAATCACCATTCCTACTACAATGGTCCATAAGACCATTCCTTCTAGATCAAGGGTGGGTAGACTTTTCCAGGGTGCGGGATACTTCTAATTTTTTCAAGTAGTTGCGGTCCACCCAGTGTCAGTGGTGCCCACAAGGGCGGGAGACCACGGGTGTGGACCCTTTATCATAACCCTTCATTTCCCCCCCCCCGATTCATTATAGTCCCATGTATATAGTATGTACTCGTAAAATGTCATTAAGTATTTGATATTAGTCATTTTTTTTATTTAGCAATGTTAATTATTTATTCAGTAATTTATTTTTCGCTGTTTTTTGTTCCCGACAATCGACGAAATAAAAAAAAAAATATGCGTATTGGGGTATGATACGAGAATGGTAGACCTTCAACCCTGGACCCATTAAAAATTCTTGTAGACTCTACTACCCAATGTCGGAGGAGGTGAGAAAAAGTTTATTATTATAAGTTAATGATAAGCGCGGAATATGTACTTATTATACCTACAGAACTAAAATTAAAAAAACACTTTTAAAACCGCATTTAAAACAAGACAAGATCAAACTTAATAATAATTACTCCAAATATAAATATATCAAATGATACATTTACTATGAAACAATTCAAAATACATTTAAAAAAATAAAACATTTTTCACAAAAAAGTTAGTTTTTGTTCTGTTATAGTCATAGAAGGCTTAGTCTGCGTACTGTCAACCAATCTTGAATTTTCCGTATATAATTACTAACTGATAACATTTTTAGGCGGTCACCCCAATAGGTTTTAGCGGTCCCCGGATGATCGCGATCGACGTTATGCCCATCCCGGTTCTAGATTGTTAGATATACTACATTTTTAAGAGACTTTTTAATTATGTCAGGTTAGATTTTATTCCATGCATTTATTGGTTGCTCATACACTCTACCTAGGCTTGAAAAGATAGCACATATACATCTCTTCGTAAAAAAATGTGCGCGTTTTGCAGATACCTAAGAAATGTAGTTTGTGGAAATGTGTGTGATATATATACTGAAATATAATCGAGAACAGAGAGAAAGTTTTTGCTCAAAACATTTTCTCATCTGCACTTATTGTAAATAACATTTTATTTTAACTTCTCCAGAGTAGTTTCTTTAAATCACCTATTTACGAAACCCATTGGTAACGTAGTAAATGTTACTTGAATTAAAATAATTTGAAATAAGACAAGTGATATACATATACTAAGACAAGTAATTGACATAAGACAAGTAATTGACATAAGACAAGTATTGATATAAGACAAGTGATATAGACTGAAAAATCAGAGAAATTTATATTTTTAGAATACTTTGCATAAAGAATTCTAATTTAAATCGTGTTTAAAATTTAAAAAATGCACGAATAAAACATTTGTGCAGTTGCCAAATAAACATTTGTGCAGTTCCCATTTTCAATAAAAAAAAAAACAATTTTATCACAAAAAATGTAAAATAACGTTCAGGCGACCAGGTAGGCAACTGAGCAGGAACCCCACTTTACAACCTTTAACTGTAGCTGTTCAACTCAGTTTTGAGAAGATAACTTAAGACACCCAAGAGTCATGTTATTAAAAAAATGCTTCAGTTGGAAAAAAAAAAAACACATTACGCGTGCATGTAATGCAAACAGAAAAGATATCAGCTGAACAATGGGTATAAATTCATAAAGATAACATAATAAAAATAAACATGTGTTTTCTGTTAAATTCATTAAAATTGTAAGATCCAGATAAAATTTGAAAGTTGATAACTCATTTAAAGTATTATGATTCTTAGAAAGGTTTCTTAATTTGAAAAAATAATCTTGTATTACATGGGTATTTTTTTAATTAAGTGCATTTTGTGTTATTTTTAGTGCAAAATACGTACTTTCTGAATTTTTTCCCACTGTGGTTGGGGATTGGTATTTTTACCATTGGGGGGGGGGGCAGACCATTCCCCAGGAGCTGGTATCACTTTTTAGTGCGGCACCCTATGGGCGATACCAATTGCCGCAAGTAATTTTGACGCACAGTTTTCTCCCTAGACCTGGGAGAAATAATCTCCTCACCTGGGCTCTGTCACTGCGAACCTGTACTAGGATTTAATTTTGGCGAGAGCACCCAAGCCAAACAGGCAATCAAGGGATATTTTACATGCCGCATAATCACAAGAAATAGCCACTGTCGAATTTCTGCATCATTAAAATCCACCTACTTGGGCAGGGATCGAACCCGCAATCTCAGGTGCAGAAGGTTAGCGACAAACCAATGACGCCACCCAGCCGGCACTTTCTGAAATTAAGTGCCTACACAACAATGAGGCGCGTGAGTTAATTGGCTGGAAATATTTGACTGCAGTTATCACGTGACTAGGACGTCGTTTGAAATTAGCCCATGTGTTGGTGGCTGTGACAATAACCCTCGTGATGACTAATTCAAAAATGTATTGGGCAGAATCAATTCAATTAAAATTTGTAAATCAAAAACATATCAAATCTAGTGGGAACATCTTTTCACGTGAATAAATGAATACTGCATACTGCAAAACTTATTCCGTTTTTTTATCGTGTAAATACCAATTCATACACAATGCGAGGGGTCGGCCACTGTGTAGCTTTTGTCAGCCCAACTAATCTACCAATACAATTCAGGGGGCCACACAGTAGAAAAAACTTGAAACAATTCAATTTTCGCGGCTATGCATGCCGAGTTAAGGAAGAGTGGTCAAGAATAAAGGTGTGGCCACGGAAGCCAAGTGGTCAAAGCATCGGATCATGGCTAGCGTGTCATGAGTTCGAGCCCAGTACCACTGAAGACGCGCCGTGTAGGGGAGCGATGCACGTTAAATCTGTCGAAAGCTTAAACGTCCTCCCGTTGGTGTGGTAGTTAGGAGAGGAGGGTGCCAGCATCCCTTGACCATGGTTCAAAATGACGCGGTCCGTCACCCAAAGCCCTCGTGTAGCTGAACAGTCTGACGTTAATATTCACTCACTGAAGAATAAAGGTTTAGAGAGTCATACATAATAAATTATGTATGCATCATTCAATTATACATTAACATAAATATAAATATTCCTTTAACATAAATTTAAAAAATAGAAATTCTGCTTTTATGAATTAAATGTCTTTCATAAACATATTTATTAAAATAAGAAATAAACAAAATAAAATGTAAATATTCACTCACAATATAGTTATAAAGATAATTTTTTTTCTTTGCGAAACTTGTCGCTGAATCGTTCTGTATCAAATCGCCACAATATCAGGGGTATAATTTGCGACTTTCAGAATAACAAGATTCTGGGCGGTCAGTCGTTCAACAATTTATTTGCGGACTCATGCGAGAAAAGATAAGTTCACATAAATATGCAATTTTCTTCAAACACTTTAATCTCTCCAGCAATGGCATCCAAGAATTTAAAATACCTGTCAATTTATTTCGTTAGCTATCTTCTAGATTCATCCGTTAAGTTTGCTTTTCATAAGTCTTGACATATTAGTTCAATAAGCTTCACTCAAAAATTAACAAATTCGTAGAGGGCCACTGAGTATTTTATCGCGTAAAATTGGCTCCAGTGCTACTATACTAATAATTTAAGGGCAACATTTTCCTGAATATCCCGTATTTCTTTCTTTTTGAAGTGAAAACTGCTTTAGCGGCGTTGGGCACTTTTGGGTAGGGGAAAATCTTACGGGTCCGCGTCACCGACATGCTTGACTGGCGCATGCGCAGTGTGATGTTCGCCGTAGACACTTTTTGGATGGGGGAAATCTCGTGCGTTCGCATCCCCGACATGCTTATAGCAGAATATCTGTAGCTATACAGCTGTCGTATAGTGCTGTGTATATCTTATAAGTGAAATTGAATGGATTTGGTGAAAAGTTCAATGTCTGTATACTGTGAATGGCTCGTTGCGATTCCGAGAATGGGCAATGCATATTAATGGTTGACATTTATATTTCGCCTGGAAAATATATCAGACAGATACAACAATTTTTATTCGAAAATTGGATGATTTATACAAAAGAAGGTTCTGAAATGCTCGAAAAAAGAATTGGCGCAAAATAGGATAATGTACCGATGATTTTAAGTGGAGACTTCAATATTAACTTTGCAGATGATAAAAATCTACCACTCATTGAATTTCTAAATGAAACACTTAATTTAAATAGGTCCAATGATCAAAGACTCATAAATATAAAACGACGACCGATGCGGTTTTTACACGCGATACTTAGTTAAATTTGAATCAAACATTTTCCTTTCTTGCTTTAGTTACCATAAGCCTATTGTATTTTTTTCAGAACAAAATGAAATAATTGAAAGTTTAAAAAGTCTAAGTATTGTTGAAATGAATGATGACAATCATGCAAACAATTAAAAAAATGTTAAAAATCAAGTACATTGAAATTGAAGTCAATACAAATACTATCCATAAATAATAAGAGTGTATATTAATTGTTATTTCAATTGAATTGTATTTATATTTTGTCATGATCTTGTACGGCCCGTAATATATTTGAATAATAAAAATCCATATAAACATATGCATTTAGTTGTCGCTCGGAGTGTCCATAGATGTGAAAACCAGATGGATATTGATATTTTTAATTCAAACAATATGAAATTTCAAATTTTGATACTAAAGTTCTAAGTTTTCACTTCTATCAGCAGTCTCTATAACTGCCAGTTTTTTTTCCGGTGTCTAATGACCATTAACAAGTAATGTAAAAACAAAAATTAAGTCAATTCCTTTTTATGTCACTATCATTTTATTTTAGTTACTTTTTATTAAATATTTACAATTAATATAAATATGCATATACATATACGATAGAATTACAATATTAAGTGCTAAAACAGACAGCGATTTGCCTTTCTTCATAGGGTGTTGGGCTATTTTTTATTTGTTTGTTGCTTTTATTCCTTCATTAAATTTAGTTATTCTAATAAGATAGTATAGTAAAAAAACATCACATTTTTATAAATTAGGCCATTCTAAGTGGGATTCGAATCCATGACCTTGAGATTAGATGTTAAACTTGCTATCTTTTGGGCAGCGTGAGATTTTTCTTTCTACATATGCTGTTGGACTATTATTTTGTTTTACTATTTATTCAGTAATTAAATAAAATTAATGAATTAATATCTAAAAAAATATATTTGAACTTGAGTGGCTGAATAAAAAAGTATTTTATGAACGATTGAAAATTTGAAATATATATATAGGGAGAGTGTGCGAACTAATAGAAGAACTGAAAAAGAATTTAAATGAAATTTACTGCAAATTCTGGGAAAAGCTATCTGTAGTGATCTCTACATTTAGAGTTTATCTATTTTTTTAAAGATTTATCGCGTGTGATAGCAACCTTGTTCATGCTCGAAATCATTGTATTGATTTACATTATTCTTTTACATTTACCAGAAAATATATTGAACAGTTAATATTGTCACAAACTGATACGCTCTGAGTGGCCGAACGGTTAGAGCACTGCTCTACCATGCAAGTGGCTCGGGTTCGAGCCTCCCAGATATTTGTTTGTTAAATTCAATCATGACTTTCATTATTTATTATTAAGGACATTTGCAAATTATGTAAATTGATTTTATGTTAATCTTTCCCCTGGTGGTTATTCTAGAACCCTCCACCAGGTTTATAAAAGTACTGCAGCTGGATAGGTCTTCAGTTGTGGTGCTGCCCGTGTAAAACACTACGACAAAATAAATTGTAGTATTGGATAACATCGCCTTATTCCTTCTACGTGACATTTTGGTGGAGGCGCCGGGTAACGATAGCCATCGGCAACGGATATCAGAGAAAGTCGAAGGCTCCAAGGGCTACCTCCAGAATACGGGTTGCTACCTTGCCGTGTCCGAACTGTAAAAAGAATGCCGGAAGGTGAAACGGAAGACAAGGCAACATCATCAATCCCATCTATGTATGTTACCTATCAGCTGCCACGAGAGCCTTGTTCATTCTCTGGCTTGAATACCGAAGATGCTGAAAAATGGAAAAATGATTACGAGAGGATTGCTAACTACAACAATTGGGATGAAACAGTACGTCTTGCAAATGTCGTGTTCTATCTAAGTGGAACTGCAAGGTTGTGGTTTGACAACAATGAAGATCGATTGAAAAGTTGGACAGACTTCGAGAGACTTTCGGAAGGCCTGAGGACGTAAAAAGTTTTGCAGAAGGATTATTAAGGACAAGGGCTCAGCGTCCTGGCGAAACGCATGAGTCTTACGTTCAGGACGTATTGTCATTATGCAGGAAAGTGGATAAAAATATGCCAGAAGATCAAAAGATATCGCATCTCATGAAAGGGGTGGCTGAAGATCTCTACCAGGTACTGATAAACAGAGAAGTTAGCACAGTAGATAAATTTGCTACGTGTTGCCGTGAAGTGGATGCCATGAGAAAGAGACGAGTTGTGCCGCTACGATATGAGAGACTACCTAATGTTACACCCATATCAATGGTCAATAAAGGAGATCTAAGCGATCTAATTCGAAGGATTGTTAAAGAAGAAATCGAGAAAGTACTCCCACGGATCGCAACATGTATAGACGACGGGCCAAGCGATTTAGAATCCATTATCCGAGAAGAAGTTCGAAGCAATTTGGCTCCACTCTCTCGTGAAAAACCTACGCCTTCCCCTTACAGAACTCAAAGGACTGGCGGAAGTTCCTGGAGGCCGAGACCTCGACAAGAAAATAGACCAACTCAACAGGATACCGGAAGGAAGACTGACCTTTGGCGGTACTTCAGATAACGTACCAATTTGCTTTCATTGTGGACGACCGGGTCACGTGACTAGATATTGCCGTGATAGACGACGTGTTTTTAACGCAGCAAGACCAGTCAGAACGCTGGGATTCCGACTCTTTCTGATTACGGCCGCGATCCTGAATCTAATTACCAGCGTTACAGAAGTAATTCGCCATACCCTAGACGCACACAATCCACAACGCCACCAATCAAGAACTCCATCTCGTCACTCACCTGTTGGGTCCAGTGAGGAAAACTAAGGCATGCGACCTGCGTGGGAGGTAAGGCCGCAATAAACGAAAACCCTCCAGTATACACGGCTGCTAAACTAGTCAAAAACTTTGTATCCGTAACTGTCAATGGGCATATCGTTAATGCTTTGGTTGATTCAGGAGCTGATTATTCAGTAGTTTCCGAACAGTTACGCACGCAACTAAGGACGCCCATGTTTTCAGAACACAACCCGATTCTTTGAACTGCCTGTGGTAAAGTTGTAGAAGCTATAGGACAATGCATGTTGCGAGTGAACTTGAATGGAGTGGTGCAACCTTTCGAATTTTTGGTATTCCAGCAATGCAGTCATGATCTCATATTGGGATGGGACTTTTTCAAAGCAACTGATGCCATTATTGATTGCGGATCAGGTGAACTTCAGATTGGAGAAGTCTCTCCAAATGATCTCAAAATGAATGAAGCAAATTCTGGTTTATATGAAGTCAATGACGTTGTCATTCCAGGAAACTCTATAAGAAAGATTTCCGCTTTGGATAAAGACCACCAGACCTTAGAAAAGTTTATAGTTACTGGAATGAAGAATTTTGAATGGACAAAACAGCTAAAAGTCCCAGCTACAATAGCCACACTCCAGAATGGTAAAATAGATATTTGGATTGCTAACAGTTCCTCTCAGCCACAGATAATACCAGCTGGCATGTGTATAGCCGAAATGACGGATATTGAGGATGGATTGGTAAGTTCTTTGAACGAGAATGCTGACAAAATCGAAGTAAAACAGATGAAGCACTCTAGACAGTCGGTGAAAGAATTCAAATGCCTTTTAGACCCGGAACTGCGTGAGGCGCAACAGAAAGATCTTTTGAAGTTGCTTAACGACTTTACAGATGTTTTTGATTTTGAGAACAAAATAAGAGTCTCGAGTAAAGTAAAACACAAGATAAACACCGGCGATTGTCAACCTATTAAGCAAAAGCCATATAGAGTGTCTTTTGAAGAGAGAAGAATAATTCAAAAAGAGGATGATCAAATGCTGAACCTTGACATCATAGAGCATTCGGAGAGTCCGTGGTCATCCCCAGTTGTTCTGGTGAAAAAGAAAAATGGATCCTGGCGTTTCTGCGTGGATTACCGTCGCTTGAACAAAATTACCAAAAAGGATGTGTACCCTTACCCCGGATTGACGATGCCTTGGATAACCTTTCGGGTGCAAGCTTGTTTTCTACAATAGACCTTAAGTCTGGATACTGGCAGATTGAAGTCGATGAAAGAGACAGAGAGAAGACGGCTTTTATTACTCCGGATGGATTATACCAATTTAAGGTTATGCCATTTGGGTTATGTAACGCCCCAGCCACGTTCGAAAGAATGATGGATAGTATCCTTAAAGGGATGAAGTGGAAGCACTGTCTATGTTATCTAGATGATGTCATTGTCTACGCTGCCTCTTTCGAAGAACATCTTTTGAGATTGAGGATGGTGCTTCAGTGCATACGAGATGCTGGATTGACACTGAACCATAAAAAGTGTCGTTTTGGTCAAAGAAGCCTTAAGATTCTTGGTCACTTAGTGGACAAAGATGGAATTCGTCCAGATCCAGGGAAGGTCGAAGCAGTTCTAGAATTTCCACCCCACCCCCCAAACCGTTACGCAAGTTAGAAGCTTTCTAGGGATCTGCTCTTATTATCGCCGATTTGTCCATAATTTTGCCGACATCGCCAGGCCGTTGCACGAATTATTGAAGCAAGATGTTAAATTTGTATGGAAAGAAGAACATCAATCAGCATTCATCCGTTTAAAATCGCTGCTGACGAGATATCCTGTGCTTGGCTTCTTTAAACCAGAAGCTAAAACCTTAATACATACTTACGCCAGTGGATATGGCATTGGTGCTATTCTCGTACAAATACAGGGTGGGTTTGAAAGACCTATTGCTTATGTATCCCGATCACTTTCAACATCCGAGAAAAATTATTCGACTACAGAGAAGGAATGTTTAGCAGTTATTTGGGCGATAAGTAAATTCCGACCCTATATCTTTGGCCACCCATTTACAGTGGTAACAGATCACCACTCTTTATGCTGGTTGGCGAATCTAAAAGATCCATCCGGGCGATTAGCAAGGTGGGCTTTGCGTCTTTAAGAGTACGATGTGGAAATAGTTTTCAAGACCGGAAGAAAGCACCAGGATGCTGATTGCTTATCGAGGAGCCCACTGCTTAAAATTGAAGAAGAGCCCACTGAAGATATACCATTCCTTAATACCATTACCAATTTCGAAAGTGAGCAAAGACCCTGATGTAGCAAATATTCGAGACGAAATGGTTAGAAAGAGAGACTTCTCAAAGTTTAAAGAAATTAGTGGAATTTTATACAGAAAAAACTACGATCCTTTAGGAAAGCAGTGGCTATTGTTCATACCGAAACATCTTAGAGGGGACGTATTAAAAAACCTTCACGATGCACCGACAGCGGGTCATTTAGGGTTTGCCAAAACGTACGACCGAATCAGACGGAAGTATTTCTGGCCTGGCCTATACCGCAGTGTCCGACGCTATATGTGTCTCATTGTCGAGAGTGTCAAAGGCGAAAATCTCAACATCAGCGACCTCCAGGATTGCTTCATCCAATATTGCCAGAGGATATCCCGTTTGCTAAAATAGGGATAGATTTACTTGGAAGATTTCCTCTAACAAAGCAAGGGAATAGATGGATAATTGTCTGTACAGATTATCTCACTCGATTTAAGTCCCTACACAAAGGCCGTACCAAGCGGTGAAGCCACGGAAATAGCCAAATTTCTGGTTGAAGACGTTATACTGAAACATGGATCACCAAGGGAAATCATCAGCGACAGAGGGCGATCATTTTTGTCGAATCTCGTTAAAGAAGTAAATAATTTATGCTTGACGTATCATTTGCTAACTACTGCATATCACCCTCAGACAAATGGCCTCACGGACACTCGCTGACATGCTGGCCATGTATGTCGATGTTGACCAAAAGAATTGGGACAACATACTTCCATTTGTCACCTTTGCATATAACACCGCAAAGCAGGAGACGACAGGTTTCAGTCCATTTTTCCTTATTCATGGGCGTGATGTGGATACTCTACTAGATGCCATTTTGCCCTTTCTTCCCGATGAATCAGCGAATGATTACGTTCAAAACCTGATAATGAAGGCCGAAGAAGCTAGACGACTAGCAAAAATACATCTAACAAGAGCACAAGACAAAGACAAATGCCGTTATGATGAAAGACATCGGATAGTGAATTACAAAGAGGGAGACCTGGTTTAGATATTTACTCCAATCCGCTAAGTTGGATTATCTGAGAAATTGTTAAAGCGATACTTTGGACCCTATAGGGTGAGAAAAAGGTTCTCCGAAGTGACTTATGAAGTGGAACCTTGTGATAGTATGCGCACCAAACGAAAATTAAGAGACGTGGTACATGTTCTGCGAATGAAACCTTATAAAGACCCTGACCTTCAGCTAGAAGATATTGAAGAAAAGTCCCCAACGGAACCAGTCCGGACTGTTTTTGACAAAAGGAACCCTAAACAAGTTTACTTTGGACCTATTACAAGAAGCCGTTCGAAACAACTACAGCCGGTCGCTGTGTCTCCTAAGGAGGGGGAAATGTCACAAACTGATACGCTCTGAGTGGTCGAACGGTTAGAGCACTGCTCTACCATGCAAGTGGCTCGGGTTTGAGCCTCCCAGATATTTGTTTGTTAAATTCAATCATGACTTTCATTATTTATTATTATGAACATTTGCAAATTATGTAAATAGAATTTATGTTAATCTTTCCCCTGGTGGTTATTCTAGAACCCTCCACCAGGTTTATAAAAGTACTGCAACTGGATAGGTCTTCAGTTGTGATGCTGCCCGTGTAAAACACTACGACAAATTAAATTGTAGTATTGGATAACATCGCCTTATTCCTTCTACGTGACAATATTTTAATATTCTGGATTTAAGAGGACTTAATAATAATAATCAGGAAAATAGAATAAATGAATTCGAGATCGGTAGTTATGTTTAAAGTTCAATTTCAAAAAAAAAATTTAATACTTTTAACTTTAAACAGAGCCTTAGCTTCTATGTGAGGAATTGTTATAATTTTTTTTTATAAAATTATCATTTAAAATTTAATACGAAAATTCACGTGTTATTCAAGGCTGTCTGTCTTTTTAATGACCCTTTCATCACAGCCTGAATTTATTTCATTTAAGGTATCCGATTATACGATCGAAACCACGATTTTGAAAAAGTGAAATAATAAACAATTTTTCTGATATTTAGCGTTAGTTGTATTGGAATATGCATATGCAATTGTTTTAAGAATATTACTACTAGAAAAAAATTATTTAAATGTAATTTTTAGGCAAAAAATAAGAGAGAATTACGTATTTTCAAAACATTTTCCGTTGATGAAAAAGGCTTTCATAAGAATAAAATGTGCCTACATATAGCTAGGTTTCTCAAGAATTAGGATTTTCGAAATCTTCAATCACTTTGAATCAGCGGAGGGTTTTGGGTTAAAATTTTCTGCTCTAATTTATTAAAATTATATTTTAATACCATTAAATTCACTTTTAAATTATATATTGAAGTGAAAACTTCTTTAGCGACTTTGGACACTTTTTGGTATCTTATGGTTTCGCGTAACGACATTCTCTGACTTGCACACGCGCAGTGTGCTGTACGCCTTAGGTACTTTTTGGATGGGTGAAATTTTGTGCCTTCGCGTCACCGACATGCTTATAGCAGTAAATTTGTAGCTATACAGCTGACGTAGAGTGCTGTGTATATCTTATAAGTGAAGTTGAATGGATTTAGTGACACTGCGCATTGCTCGTTGTTATTCAGAGAAGGGGCAATACATATTAATGGTTGCCGTTTGTATTTCGCCTGGAAAATCTATGAGACATATACAACCATTTTTATTTGAAAATTAAATGATTTATACAAAAGAAGGTTCTGAAATGCTTGAAAAAAGATTTGGTGAAAAATATGATAATGTAATGATGATTTTAAGTGGAGACTTCAAAATAAACTTTGCAGATGATAAAAATCTACCACTATTGAATTTCTAAATGAAACACTTAATTTAAATATGTCCAGTGATCAAAAACTCAGTACTACAAAATATAAAAGGACGATCGATGCGATTTTTACGCGATACTTGCAGTTACGCGATTTGAATCAAACACTTTTCTTTTTTTCTTACAATAGGCTTACGGTAACTAAAGTATCTCTTTTAGAACAAAATGAAATAATTGAAAGTACAGAAAAGTCTAAGTATTGTTCAAATGAATGACGACAATGGTGCAAACAATTGAAATAATGTTAAAAATCAAGTACATTGAAATTGAAGTAAATACGAATACTATCCAATAATATGATTGTATATGAATTGTTATTTCAATTGAATTGTATTTATATTTTGTCATGATCTTGTACAGTCCGTAATATATTTAAATAATAAAAAAAAACATATAAACATGCATTTAGTGGTTGCTCGGAGTGTCCATAGATGTCAAAACCAGATGGATGTTGATAATTTTAATTCAAACATTATGAAATTTCAAATTTTAACACTAAAAGTTGTAAGTTTTCACTTCTATCGGCAGTCTCTATAACTGTCAATTTTTTTTAAAAATTTTTAGTTCAGTCTTGTAGATAAATCTTAACTATATAGGGGGAAATAATTATTCCGGGATGTAAGGGATTTTCATGAATGGAGACTCTTTTGAAAATATGTCATTTTTTCTTAATTTTTTGCCAAACTGTGCATTTGAATAGTTTTTTTATTATAATAATATTCTTAAAATAACCTATTAATTCAATCTATAAATTCTTAAATTTCTATTAATAATAATATTTAAATCAATCTTATATATTTACCCTAAGATAAGTGACACTAAATTTCAGAAAAATGATCGCTTTTTCAAAATCACGGTTTTGAACAGAGACCTTTGCAATAAGTGTCACAAAAGAAAACATTGTATCATTAATTTTTTAATTCGCCTCTTACGTATCTCTTTTCTTAGACAGCGTGTCATTCCCTATCCCGTGCGAGAATAATTTCCTCTTTTTTTTAAAAAAAAATTTCTCATTTATGTGTCAAATCAATTATATTTCTTCAGGATAGCCATTTTATCAAGTTTTTAAGTGGAAATATCAGTGACGCGCACTCAACGGAAATCTCGATTTTTCAAACTGGGGAATCAAAAAGTAAGAAGGAGAGTCTTTTATGCCATGGGTAATGTTTGCTACATTAATAAACTGTTCGGAAGAGTATGTATGCTCAACTCGTCTCGGAAAGGATCAGACTTGCTAATAAGCCTCCGGATGGCCCGCAGGTGTCTCGGGGGACGAGTCATTGAGTAAAAAGTGTCTCTATGTCTGCTCCACATTCTTCTCATTTTATGATGATACATTTTCAAATACTTCAAGTGCAGAGTTTAAAATGACCGCACAATTTTTTTTCAAAGTAGACTTATTGTTTTTCTTTAAATAGCGTAAAATATGAACACAACGACTAATTAACTTTCTTTTTCTGTTACTCACACCGGCACTATCCGCGCCGGGTGTGTCATACCCAACATGTAACTTTTTTCAACGCTATTTCTCAACATTTTTTTTTTTTTTTTTGGAAAATGGATAGTTTCTCGTCTCGCTGACTTTAAGGTCATATCCTTTGAGGGTCCGTGGCTTGTAGGCGAATTCTAAATATATATTTTTGGATATCGCCTCTTCGGGTATATCATACCCTGCGCATGGATCACCGTTACAGTTCAGAATGCATGAGAGAGAGAGAGAGAACACGTTTTAAATCTTCCTTATGCTATATCATATTATTGTAGGTATGATGAAGAGATGTGATACTTAAGTAGAGTTTAACAGAGTAAAGTTAATAAGTAGTTTAATAAATAAGTTGTTTAGTAATTAAGTAGTTTAATAGATAGAGTACAACAGTATTTTCGGATGAAGAAATTCGCAGGTATGATGAGGAAAAATCAGACGAGGAAGAATATAACGAGTATAATTCACCATTACAGTTCATGGATCACCGTTACAGTTCAGAATGCATGAACACATTTTAAATCTTCCTTATGCTATGGCGTATTATTGTAGGTATGATGAAGAGATGTGATATTTAAGTAATTTAATAAACACAGTACTTAATAGATATATAGTACAAAAATATTTTCGGATGAAGAAATTCTCTTCGCGGCTATGATGAGGAAAACTCAAATGATGAATAGTAGAACAAGTATGATTCCTCCACTGAAATCGATCCAGATTTAGAAAAGGGAGACATTGTTGAAAATAAATGTTTTATATGTAGAGACACAAAAACCTTTGAGAAGAACGTAATTTTAAAGGATATAACTGGTACACATCTTATCCACTTTCAGAGGAACTTTTGAAAAAAAATCTATTGCTGGAACAAAATAAGAGAAAATAAAAAATTGCAAAATTTAAAGAATAGAGAAGTTTATTCCTATGTGTTTAATTTGAAAAAGATACAGATTAAAAAATAAAAAAATTAAGATCCAGTGAAAACATCGCACTCACTCACGACGCGATTAAAGGAGTATAAACAATGCACTGAATGCCCTTTTAAAAAGAACAGAAAAACTAAATTTATGTGTGAAAAATGTAATAAACATATTGTATTTCCTACTTTTCTTCATTTTTAACCTTTGTATACAAATTTTACGGTAAAAACACACTGTAAACACCCTTGGGTATGACACACCCTGCGCGAGAAATTTAGGTCGTTTTTATCACGCGAGGGTTAAATCCTGCATTTTTATTCAACATTAAAGCTACAAAATGCCGCTCACCTCAGTTTTAATTTTATCTCTTACCGTAGTGCTTGTGGCGTGGTCACTCTGAGAGGAGGGCGCGAGCATATCGAAAAGTCAACACAAATTACGAATTTACCGAATGGAAGCAAAACAAAATATACATTCGGACATAATAGAATCTAAGATACACATTTACACTGATAGGATTTCATTATAAATGTACCAATCTAATGCACAATCTATTTACTCACAATTCTATTCAAGAACAAGTTTAAAAATTACTAGTGATTCACATACGCTTAACATATGCAGAATTTAATACTTATCTTGATCATTTGTACCGTTTATGATTTAAAAAAAATCGCGTATTGTAGCTTTAACGTCAAAAGTGCCTTAGTATTGCACTCAATATATTTTCATTGTGTGAAGGGGGGTGCGATGAGAAAATTAGGATTGAAAATTGGGTCGGAAGCATTGAAAGTCTTAGAAACTCTGTCTTACCGATAAAGTGGTTAATGATGCTGACTGTTGTGCCGTAGAGCCTGGGTTTGAATCCCGGAGAAGGCATGGATGTTTGTAAATGTATAGTTTCTCTTTGCGGCAGAGGGTACTCTAAACAGCCGTCTAGCCGCATGTTCTTTCCTGAGGTGGGTGGAGAGAAAAGAGAGGTGGGTGGCCCCCAACCTCCCCTAGGGTATTCTTCCTCAAAATTGGGGTGGAAATGAGAAAAATCCAACTGTCACCTGCATGGTGCTCAAGGCTAACGACGGGCGTAAAATTTTAGCCCCTTTCTGCGAAGAATTTCGTGGGCCTTGATCTGATGTCACTGTCGATCTGCATTAGTAATAACAAATATTTTTTAAAGTTAAAAAGATTAAAACACTTTAAAAAATCACTATTTATTTCTATTCATTATGTCACAAAATAAAAACTACCTATCCAATTCACAAAGATTGAGATCTACAGAATGCAGATCTACAAGTGTAGTACATAGTACAGTAACATATAAAAGTACAGAGTATATATAGTATAGTAACATATAGTATACAATAGTACATAGTATAGTAACATATAAAATATCATAACTTTGAAACCAAAACTTATTTTTTAATATTATGGGAAAGTGTGAAACTGAGAAACTCAAATATAAGGATTGGGTTTTAATTTTTTTTTGCGTTCAAATGATTCGTTTTACACTTAAAATAGATCCATTTCATGCATTAAGCTTTCGATTTTTATGTTTTTTTCTCATTCTCAGAGCCTTACGACCTTTGTGGAAGATATAGATTTAATTTGTGTTTCCTTTTTACATGCATTGTCAGCCTGAAAATCGTGGCCGCGGTAGCCAAGTGGTCTAGGCATTGGATCGTGGCTAGCGTGTCATGAGTTCAATCCCAGTACCACTGAAGACCCGCCGTGTAGGGGAGATGTACGTTAAATCGGTTGAGAGTTCCCGTTTTTGTGGTGTAGTAGTTAGGAGAGGGGGGTGTCAGCTCAGGTGTCGTCCTCGTCATTTGACCATGGTTCAAAATGACGCGGTCCATCAACAAAAGCCCTCAAGTAGCTGAGCAGTGCGACGTTAATATTCACTCACTCCCCCTGGACCGCTGAAGACCCGCCGTGCAGAGGAGACCGATGCACGTTAACTCTGTCGAGGCTCAAATGTCCTCCCATTGATGTGGCGTGGTTGTTTGGTTAGGGGATTGCCAGCTCAGTTGTCATTTGATCACGGTTCAAAATTACGAGGGCTTTCGTATTGCTTCAGAGTGCGATTTCAATAAATTCTTTCTCCTCATGTGATCTAGCACAGCATTTGTCAACGTATTTCAGTTTCTGTTGACATCAGTTTGTCTTTTTTCAAACATTTTTCTTTTCCTTACAGAATTGTCCTACAAAAGCGGAAGCGAGGCGGAGTGCAGCCAAAATAGCTCTCATGAACTCGGTATTCAACGAGCACCCCTCTCGAAGGATATCAGACGATTTTATCGAAAAGGCCGTAGAGGAGGCGAAGTCATCATTTAAGGTAATAGTTCTATACTTCTGCTATGCATATACAAATGTTCACAATTTCACTTTGGGTAGTTCCCCATTCTATCATATTTTGCATTTTTTGGAAGCTTCATTTCCATTTTTATTAAAGGTGCCAGCTCAGGTGTCGTCCTCGTCACTTGACCGTGGTTCAGAAGGACGAGGTCCATCGTTTTGCATTACAGGACAGTGTTCATACAACTCACACTCACTCTCTCTTTTCCTTAAGGTATCCGATTACTGGCGGCCATTTTTTTTTAAAAAAATGGAGACTTTTTTGTGGTTTATAGATTTGTTTCGTACATTTTAAGACAAAAGTGTTAAAATTAAGGAAAGAAAAATAAATTATTATTACTAAAATGGGAAAGAAATGAGTAGATAAAAATTGTCCGAAAATTACATAAACGGGGTCCATTCTGTACCAAAAGTTTAAGAACAAATTTCCAATTGTGTTGCTATGTTATTTATTTTTTAAATGATTTTCAGGATATTTTAATTTTTTTTCAAAAACTAAAGCACTTTATCTTAGTTATTATATGAAATTGCTTAAAAAAAACTGTGATTATATTTACATAAGGGGCTGTGTAATAAAACCGAGATTGATACATCTGAAGGTTAAAACACTCCTCTACTATTATACAGAACATACACAAAAAATTCAGTTAATTATTTTCAAAAACATTTTTAACAATCGCTGGCCCCTTTTGAGCATTTTCAAAAAATCACATTTCGAGTAAAACGCGTTTTAAAATATGACATCTTGCTTAAAGTAATGGCACATCTGCTTTTACTAAAACACTCGTAGTTTTTGTTCTAGTGAACGGAAAATAATTAACTTGCCATTTTTATAAAGTTAATAAAATGGCCTATATAATAAAATCATAAAAAAAATTTGTCAATTTTTGACAAAATTCACAATTTTAGGTTGGTCGGATAACCTTAAGCAGTGAATGAATAGGAGAAAAAAAAATTTAAAATCCTGAAATAAAGTATAATGAGCCTATACTTTTCCAGGATAGTAATAATCACAAAATATGTTTTTTCATAGATTAGACAAAACTTTTATTTTTAAGATCGCGTTTAAAGCACACTACAAGATGTAAGGATAATCATAATAGTTACAAATATAATATCAAATGATACATTTATTATCAAACAATTCAAACCACAGAAAAAAATAAAACATTCTTATCTAAAGTTAGTTTTTGTACTTATAGTCAGTAGAAGACTTAATCTTCATACTGTCAACCAATCTTTAACATATATTTCGGTTTATAATCACTAACTGCTAATAATCAAGCCCTCACCCCCAAATGTCTTTGTGGTCGAACGCGATCGACTTAATGGCTAGCCCTCTCACAAAAAGTTTATTTTCCTTAGTGCGCTCAATCTGTTATTTAGGGAATTTTTCTTAAAAGAAAAAAAAACGTCAAAGGAATTAGAATTATAAATTTAGTTTATGATTATTATTCCCTTTCTTCCTGTTTAAGTTGCCTGACTACGTTCGGAACGGTGATTTTTAAAATGCGTATAAATTAATAATTATGTCTGTGTGTGATATTTAGACTCAGTTGAATTTGGATCGATATTTCAAACTTTCGATATTACGAACCTCTCGTTAATTTGAAGTACTCTCACTTCCAAAAGTTAAGCACGGAGAGGAAAATGGTAATCTCCAGAAGCCAATCAGAATTGAAGAGGATGCAATTCGCTGCAGAGGTCGATGAAAGTATGCAAATATGTTAGGTAGCAGCTAATCGTGCTTTCATGTCAAGAAATATGCAAAAAGAGCAGTCTTATAAGAAGCCAGCTTTATGAAGGGTTACAGAAGTTGGTTTTTGTAAGTGCTGATAGAAGGTGTTTAAAACTTTCGTACAATTTGTTTTCAAGACATACGTGTTTCTATGACTTCCAGTGCCGGGAATATGACAATTGAACTGTGTCTGACTGGGGCAATGCCATGTTTACTGATGAGTCAAGAATTGCTCTGGAGCCAGATGACAAGAGCATAAGGAAATGGCGTAAACAAGGAACACGCAATCAGCCCCAAAACATCACCGAACATCACGCATTCCGAGGCGGAAGCATTATGGTGTGGGCAGGGATTTCATTAGGATACCGCACCGACCAGCACATCTTTAAACGGGGTTCTGTGACGGCTGTCCGGTATCGAGATGAAGTCCTAGAACCCATTGTGAGATTGTACGCTGCAGCAGTTGGCCCTACTTTTGTTTTAATGGACGATAACGCACGTCCCCATAGAGCTGGCATCGTCGATGACTACCTGGAGAGTGAAGGGATTGCGCGTATGGCGTGGCCAGCATATTCGCCCGACCTTAATCCCATTGAAAAGCTTTGGGATGCTCTCGGCCGTGCTGTATCTTCACGTTTCCCACCTCCAGTCACTCTTATTGAGCTGGAAACACTGCTCTACTAGAAGAATGGCGATTGCTTAATTCTGCGGTGGTTGACCACCTAATTGAAAGCATGGTCAGAAGGTGTAAACTTTGCATATAGATGAGCGGGGGGGGGGATCACATACCCTATTAATGTCCTTTTTTTTCATTTTATGCTGTTTATTTTCACTTTATACATAATTCTGTTTAAGTCTCCAGTATGACATTATCTGATAAGTCCTGGTATTCCAGTATAACAAAAATTTAATATTGTTTTCATTTCTGTATATAATTATTGATTTTGTTTTATGTATAAATATATATATGAAACTTTACTGCCAAACTTTGTGTCAATCAAAGCAGTATTTGTTGATTTTTTGTTTGCATTTTACATGTTCGTGCTTAACTTTCGGAAGTGAGTGTAGATGCTCAGTCCCTAGAATAATTCTCGATACTTCTAAATAAAACAATACGTTTTGGTACACTCAATAACTTCGAAGTAAAACCTGTAGCTGGTTGGAATAGAATACGCGATAATTCGAAGTAATCTTATAAAACTCTCGACAATTCAAACACTCACTATCATGTAAAGTCCTGTAGCAAACAGGTTGGACCTTATATATTTTGTGTTGTATTGTTTCTGCTTGTCTCCCCTGTCCCTTTGATGACCATCGCAGTGGACTGATAACTCTAGCAGAAGCTAAAGTGTCACTAAACGAACTGCGCAACTTTTTCCTTCAAAATCATGTAGATGCTGACATTTTTCAAGCTTCATTTATTCTAGAAAAATCTGTTGACCAAATTAGATTAATTGCCATAAAACAAAAGAAGAAAATTTTTTTTCGTCAAAAAATTTAATATGTACAGTATATATTCTTCTATAATATAGTTGTTTTTAATACATATATAAGTGTATTCTTTTATACAAGACTTTTGACTTCTGTATAATATTTATACTATATAATATGTACTTTAAAAAATACTTTAAAACAATTTTATACACATGTGCAATTGTTGCTTTATTACTTAGCTTCAGATTTAAATGTGTTAGAGAAAAAAAAATTTCTCTTCATGCATTTTGGGAATTTTTCTAACTTTCTTGATAATTCGAAGTCTTAATAACTCATTATCGAGAGTCGACTGTATATATAAAATTGTGTTTTTTTTTAATATTACGACAAGTAAAAAAGTTTTTTTTAAATACAATGTTTGGTAAAAAAAAGAAAAGAAAGAAGGGTCACACATTTATTCAAAACATTCTTCTTTTATAAAAAAAAATGCTTCTATAATAATAATATTCGCCTATATATGTAGCTAGCACTTCAATGCAGGGTCTGAATTTTTTGAAATGCATAATTTAGAAGTGGATTTATATATTCAGATCTTATTCTATCAGAATAAAGAAATTTCAACCCAAAACACATCGTTTGTTATTTCAATGGACCGTAAGTGTAAATATAATATTATTTTTTTAAAAACCTTAGTTTGGCCGTGGTAGCCAAGTGGTCTAGGCATCGGATCATAGCTAGCGTGTCATGAGTTCGATCCCAGTACCACTGAAGACCCTCCGTGTAGGGGAGCGATGCACGCTAAATCTGTCGAGAGCTCAAACGTCCTCCCGTTGGTATGGTGTGGTAGTTAGGAGAGGGGGTGCAAGCTCAGGTGTCGTCCACGTCACTTGACCATAGTTCAAAATTATGCGGACCGTCCCCAAAAGCTCTCGTGTAGCTGAACAGTTGGACGTTAATATTCACTCACTCACTCACTCAAAAATAATAATCTTATTATAATAATCCAATAATATTCTTAAAACAATTGTATATTTGTATTCTATTTCAACTTATTTTATATATCGAAACATTCTTTTATACTCTTTTTCAAAATCCCGGTTTCAACTCTTAATCCCCGAAGCCAAACGATTGTTGTTCGAATATTTGGCCTCCGAAACTTTCATGTGGTTTCTTCATAACAAAACCGCTTTCTTTTCCCCCCTTATCCGTGACTTTAATTAGCGTTAAATTCAGTTCTAATTACAAGGTAGGATGTCATCTTTGCAAAAAAACTACCGACACACTGGACCTTCATTTTATAGCCATTATAAGGTTTTCCTTTTCTAGAGGAGTAATGGCAGATAATTCACTCTTTTGTATTCAAACGTCTTGCAATTTCAAGGTTACATTGTTGCACAGTGTCACTTTTCGTGTTGTCTCAACAAATAAATGATTGTACCGTTTCCCCAAAGACCAGGTGCGCATCATTATAAGAGGATCGATGAATGGTTAGAATATCAAAGATCTTTTTTTTCGTACAATAAATGTATCTGTATAAAGATCTGGAAATAGAAGCTTCTGCCTTACGCCAGTGAATGCATAGAAACTTAAATTTTCACTTGTTTCTGCATTCCATTAATGATTTCGTATAAATATTCATTGTTTTTTTGTATCTATTAAAATATAAATATTACCTGTACTCTCCTGCTTTTTGTCTTTTATTGTAAAATATTTGTTGTGGAAAATCTTATAACCTTGTTATAGTTATTTTTTTTAAGATCCATACTAGTTATAATAATAGGCAATTTTACTTCCTATTTGGAAGGGGAATTATTAATAAATTAGGAACATGAGTTAATTATATTTTTCTTTATAATTAATTTACCGCGTTTATTATCTGTACTGTATATTAATTTAACATTAGGACTGAATTCGTCTTATTCCAGACTGAGTGGAATATTCATTGAAAAAAAGAAAACTTGTGTTAATAGACAAGGAAAATGTGTCTCGTTGTTACGCAATCAAGAACCTTCAGTTACAGACTATTAAAAGGGAAAATTAGCATCCCACGCGTTTTGTGGGAAAACTTCAATGACATTGATACTTACAAAAATTTCAAAGGGCTGAATTCAGGACGGATAAATGAAGTCACGTGTCTTCCACTGCATTCTGAACTGACTAGTATTTTGGTTGTTCTGCTTGTACAATTTAAATACAGTTTGATACTTTATAATTCGGTAAAAATGTTTAAGGTCCTTCAAATTTGTTTTCTAAAACTAAAAAAATAAATCTTAATTATACCTGTGTGAGTTATTATTGGTCACAAATAGGCACTTTTAAAAAAAGAATGTTTGTATAAAACAACGTTTCTCAAACTCGGCCCCTCCCCTAGTGGGGGCGTAACAACTACGAGGGGGGAACGAACTTATTGAAAAGTCGAAAACAAAGGATTATTTAAAAAGATTGCTAATTTACTGAAAGTAAACAAAATGTTTCAACATTCCTGGCTCAGCCTTTGTATAGAAGCTATATTAATATACCATTCTTATAGGTTCCCAAACTTTTTGCTCCAAGAGACCCGTTGCCATGTTTTTTTTTTTTTTTTTTTTGCGTACTTACCTAATATTAAATTTTTGCAAATTTAGCAACTTACGGTATCCGACTGGTGGCGACAACTTTTTTTTAAAAAAAATGGAGATATGTGGATTTTTTGTTGTTGTTGTTTTTAGATTTTTTTTAGTACATTTAAAGAAAAGTATGCTAAAAATATACGATGAGAAAAATAAATTATTACAACTAAAATGGGAAAAAATGGGGAAAAATTGACACAAAAAAAAATAACATAAACGCGGTCCATTCTGTACCAAAGGTTTATGAATAAATTTTCAATTTTTCAACTCTGATGTGTTGCTATGTTATTCAATTTTGAAATGACCTTCAGGATAAGAGATATTTTAATTTTTACAAAAACTAGAGCACTTTATCTCAGTTATTATATGAAATTGCTTAAAAAAACAGTGATTATATTAACATTAGGAACTGTAAATTTTGTAATAAAGCAGTGATTGATAAATCTGAAGGTTAAAACACTTGGACTATTATACAGAACTTACACAAAAAATTTCATTTAATAATTTTCAAAACTTTTTGAGCAATCCCTGACCCCCATTTGATTATTTTCAAAAAATCACATTTCGAGTAAAACGCCCGTTTTAAAGTGTAACCTCTTGCTTAAAGTAATGGCATCTGCTTTTACTAAAACACTTGTAGTTTTTGTTCTAGTGAATGGAAAATAATAAGCTTAGTATTTTTACAAAGCTAAAAATAAGATGGCCTATAAAATAAGATTATTAAAAAAAATTGTCAATTTTTGGCAAAATTCACAATTTTAGGGTAGTCGGATACCTTAAATGCTTTTTGACAGCTTGGTATAGCACTACTTACTTTAAAAGTTTTATGTTTCTAACTGCAGTTAAGTAGAGTGTTTAAAACTTAAGGAACGCATGTGAATTAATTAAATGAAAATTTAATTAATATATGAAATAATTGTTATATAAAATAACAAATTCAACATACAGGTTTAATCTTTTCAGATTTTTAACCCTAAATCTCTTCGGATAGTAGCATCCAATCTTTTTTTCTCTTTCTGTTTTTATTTTGGAGATCGCCAAACGTACTGAGTCTCTGGAAAAAGCAATTAAAAAATTTCTTGATATGTTCCATAATTCGGGATATCTTTTTAATGCCAAAATTGTTGACATTCGTTTCTAAACTTTACTTTAAGATCTTCGTTGTGGCTATTAAAATTAGTTCCGTTAGTAATCAGACATTTTTCTTAATACGATAACATGAATCCATTACTTACTTTGGTATTACCGTAGTCAAAGCATTCTCAAACCTAGTTTCGAAACCTGAATAAAAGGCATTTAAATGTTGAACATAGTCAGAACGTTATTTGTCTAGCAGATTGTCTGTAACAAATTGAGAAAATTCGTGACGTCCAGTTATATAAAATTTTAGCTTCATTCTGGCAAGAAACACTGAAATGTGTGTGTGTGTGTGTGTGATGATCCTTTTTTAAATAAAATTTATGCTGTAGGTTTGTCAATGCAAATTAATCCTAGTTAATGTAGTAAATATATAAAGCTGTTAAATACAGGTATATCTGCTTTACATTTGATTAAATTTTCTTTTAAAATTAATGCCACGATCTGGTTTAGGCTATCGTAGACCCCCATTTACACCTCATGGACCCCTAAATTATTTTTTGGCTTGTGTGGACCCCTTGCAGGTCGTCATAGACCCCTAGAGGTCCATATAGACCACTTTGGGAATCACTGTTATAGAAGCATTTTTCCTGAAAGGAGAATGTTTAGGAAATGTCATTCTTTTTTCATCCCCCCCCCCTCCAATGTATTTAAATTATTTCTTCTTGTAGTAATATTCTTGAAATAGTTTTAAATGCATATTCTTAATTCAAAAGACACTAAATACCAAAAAAAAGTATTCGTTTATCTGTTTTTTCCAAATCATGGTTCTGAACTTAAGAGTCAGTCACTTTAATATGTACGTGACTGTTATGAGTGAGTGAATATTAACGTAACACTGTTAAGATACACGAGGGCTTTTTGGCGACGGACCTCGTCATTTTGAACCATGTTCAAGTGACGACACCTGAGCCGGCACCCCCTCTCTTAACTACTACACCACACCAACGGGAGGATGTTTGAGCTCTCGACAGATGTAACGTGCATCACTCCCCTACAGGGCGGGTCTTTAGTTGTACTGGGCTCGAACCAGTAGCGTACACTGGAATTTTTCAAGGGGGGGGGGTCCAAGGTCGAAAGTCCACAGTTCTCGTACCATGCTTCTATACGCCACTTAACATATTCTTTTATTTTTGTCGATTTCGGGGACAAAAAATGGTAAACAAGATATCAACCACTGGCATGTCCAAGTAATTTTAGCGCGTTTTTCACATGTTGTATTTTACAATAAGGCAACTAATGAACTTTTTACTAACAGAAAGTAGTACTGTACCACTCCTCTATTTGAGAAAATTTTGTTATAAACTAGCGAAATTCAGGAAAATTTGTAAGAAAATTCGGGAAAGCTATGGGAAAATTTAAATATGATTCGGCTCATCTAGGGCACAAATGCGACCCAATGCCGAAAATCCGAGGTCAATGGGTTGCTTATTGGCTGAGAAAAAGTTACGACAAAATATGGAACGAAGACGAAATTTGCGTCATAATAGCGCTTTTGTTCCACTACGTGAAAAACGCGCTAAAAATTAATTAATAAATGAATAATAACGTTAATTAATAAAATTAACTATTAAAAACAAATACTCTTAATTAACTTTTACGCATTATATACAAAGAATTATAATCAATCGGGGGAAAAAATCAAGGGCTTTGGGGGGGAGTCCGGACCCCCAGGACACCCCTCTTGTGTGCGCCACTGGCTCGAACTCATTACATGCCGGCCATGATCCAATACCTTGACCACTTGGCTACCACATAACTATCATACCGATTCAGATGGCAATATGATTCCCTGCAGGTATGGGTGGTACGCGACTAGAGAAAAATGATGGACCGAAAGTTCTAAATAGCATATACACTCAACAGACACATACAGAAGTATGCAAAGCAGAATACTACTCCGAACATATTACAACGCGAAATATTTTCTTCTGCAGAAATAAAAGAAGAATCAACAGAAGAATAAAATCATAACGTTAATTAGTTTGGCGTCACATCGGGTAAAACACTCATTTTTAAGCATCCCATAACACACAGGTTTAAGAAGAATTCGCCGAGGTAGATATGCATCTCCTAATCTTTCGTAAATTTACATTCAGAAGAACAAATAAACTGCTTATCTAGGCTCGGATAGTTGTACTTACTATTCACTCATCTCTGTTCAATTTAAAGTAGTGCAGGGTGCCAAACTCATGAAACTTTTAGAAAAATGCTTAAACAATTGCCAGACAAATATTAAATTTTCGCTAGTTACGATGAATGAAGGTTTTAGAACTGATTTAAGATTACCACAATGAGAACTATAACTTCAATGCAGCCAGTTATTACTTTTGTGTAGTAAATAATATGCAAAATATGTCTTTCATATATATGTAATGACTCTCTCTAGCATTCTTTAAGGTATCCGACTATCCTAAAATTCTGAATTTTGCCAAAAATTGATAAATTTTTTTTATAATTTTATTTTATGGGCCATCTTATTAGCTTTATAAAAATACCAAGTGTACCGTTTTCCGTTCACTAGAACAAAAACTATAAGTGTTTTAGTAAAAGCAGATGCCATTACCTTAAAACGCGTTTCACTCGAAATGTGATTTTTTGAAAATTATCAAACGGGATCAACGATTGCGGAAAAAGTTTTGAAAATAATTAAATGAAATTTTTTGTGTAAGTTCTGTATAATAGTAGAAATGTTTTAATCTTCATATTTATTAATCACTGTTTAATTACAAAATTTACAGTCCCTTATGTGAATAGAATCGCTGTTTTTTTTAAGCAATTTCATATAGTAACTGAGATAAAGTGCACTAGTTTTTGTAAAAATTAAAATATAGCTGATCCTAAAGGTCATTTCGACAATGAATAACATAGCAACACATCAGAATTAAAAAATTGAAAATTTGCTTATAAATCTTTGGTACAGAATGGCCGCGTTTAGGTTATTTTTTTTTTTGTCAATTTTTACCTATTTTAGTTATAATAATTTATATTTTTCTCTTTCTTCGTTTCTTAAATCTACTAAAAAAATCTAAAAGCAACAAAAAAATATCCACATATCTTCTTAAAAAAAAGTTGTTGGATACCTTAAATGAACTCCTTAAAAATGTTTTCTTGGTACAAGACTAATGTGATCTAATTGCTCGGGTGCGTTTGCAGTCAATGATGGCTCCCATTAGAAAGTACATAAACCCAGAGTGCTCAAGCTTTTTGCTCGCCAAAAATAAGTCCTCGTTGCTTCTGCTATTCGTGCACCTATTGATCATTTATTCTGAATTATATTACATTTCATATATTTGTGATCATGAATAAAAGAAGCTTGAAACTAACCTTGAAGAACTTTACTGTGTATCAACCAACATAAATACCTCTCGGCAAATCTGCATATAAAAAACCAACACGTGCTGAGTGAGTGAATATTAACGTCGCACTGTTTAGCTACATGAGGGCTTTTGGCGACGGACCGTGTCATTTTGTACCATGGTCAAGTGACGCAGCCGGTACCTGAGCTTGCACCTCTCTCCTAACTATCTCACCACACCAACGGTACGACGTTGGAGCTCTCGACAGATTTAACATGCATTGCTCCCCTACAGGGCGGGTCTTCAGTGGCTCGAACTCATGACACGCTAGCCATGATCAATTTGTTGCAGGCTTTGAGGCTCTATTATTAGGATTCCATGGTAAAGCGGCGACACAAAAGGATCAGCATAAACACGTGAACATTCACAAAATCATTCTCTGTGCACTTCTGAGATATCAACCCTTTAAAGTTTGGGTCAACCGGAATCCCATGATTTCCGGAAAAGGCTTTTCTGATTGGTCCGAAAACAAAGCACCATTCTGTTATAAAAACATCTCAGTTGTTACGTTCAAGTTGTGATTATTACCTTTTTAAAGAGGATAAACTAGAATTATCACGCCAAGTCTTGGGGGGGGGGCTCAAAACCATTATGGATGAAAATCACTAGAGAGAAAATTTAAATGAATTATGGCACATATCTGCACAATTGAATAGTCAGAAAAGTTGATTTATGTTATCCTTTCAAAGGTACGGAGGCAATACTTTCTTACTAAATTAAGCTCTAAATGACGCTTAAAAACTCATCCAATCGAGCTTCGTCCACTTTTTCATTCTTACTTTCTTAGTGAAGCTTCTCCTGTAAGAATGAACCAATCGGCCAATTAAATTGCTTTCTCTCAATTTATTCTAGAGTTGTAAAATTTTCTCTTTATCTACACATCAGTCTCCTTGCTTTTAAGATAGGACAGTCAAAACCATATCCACCCAACTTGTTTCCCTTCCCTGTTTAAGAAATAAATTCACAATAAATACCTTTTTTTAAAAAAAAAATTACTTTTAATTTTTTTAAACTTTTAATTGTTTTTATCTTTTTAAAATTTATATTTTATCTATATATATAAAGGACAAAAGAGCGACTCACTCACTCACTGACTGACTGACTGACTAATCACGAAATCTCTCGAACTATTCAACCTACAGACTTGAAATTTGGTAGACATGTTCCTTTGATAGAGTAGACATCAGCTAAGAAAGGATTTTCCGAAATTCGAAAGGCAAGGGGCGTTACGGGGGGTTAAGGGCTTTAATAATAATTGTTTCCATGTTTAAACTACTTGATGTACAATCTTGAAATTGGGTAAGCGGATTCCTTTCAGAGAGTAGAGATCCACTACAAAATGAGTTTGCTGAAAATCGACCCCCAAGTGGCGTTGCAGGGGCTTAGGGGGCGTTATAGATAATTATTTCCATTTTTAAACTATTTGACGCACTGTCTTAAAATTTGATATATAGATTCCTTTCGTAAAATAATGATCAGTTACAAAACGGGTTTTGTGAAAACAGACATCTAAGTGGCGTTGCGGGGGATTAAGGAGCGCAATAGATAAATATATCCGTTTTTAAACTACTTCACCTACCTGCTTGAAAATTGGTAGGTAAGTTTCTTTCCTGGAGTAAATATCCGCTACAAAATGGGTTTTGGGAAAATTGACCCACAAGGGGTGTTGCGGGGGCGGGGGGGGGTTAAGGGGCGTTATAAAATTCCGATTTTTAAGTTACTAGACGTACAGTCTTGAAACTTAGTAAGCAGATTCCTCTCATAGGGTAGAGATACGCTAAAAATGGGTTTCGTGAAAATTGCCCCCAAGTGGCGTTGAGGGGACTTAAGGGGCGTTATAGATAATTATTTCTATTTTAAACTATTAGACGCACAGTCTTTATATTTGATAAAGAGATTTCCTTCATAGAGTACAGATCAGCTATAAGAAGGTTTTGTGAAAACAGACCTCTAAGTGGCGTTGCAGGGGAATTAGTGGCGTAAGAGATAAATATTTTCGTTTTTAAACTATTTGACCTACCTGCATGAAAATTGGTAGGAATGTTTCTTTCATGGAGTAAATATCCGCTACAAAACGGGTTTGGAGAAAATTGACCCCCAAGGGGTGTTGTGGGGGGTTAAGGGCAGATATAAATAATTATTACTTTTTTTAAACTATTAGACTCACAGTCTTGAAATTTGGTTAGCAGATTCCTCTCATAGGATAGAAATACACTGCAAAATGTGTTTTGTGAAAATCGACCCCTAGGTGGTGTTGCGGGGGTTCAAGGGGCGTTATTGATAATTTTTTTGCATTTTTAATTAATTGGACGCACAGTCTTCAAATTTTGCTAAGCAGATTCCTTTCATAGAGTGCAAATCCCCTACAAAATGGGTTTTGTGAAAACAGACCCAGAAGTGGCGTTGCGGGGGCTCAAGTGGCTTTATAGACAATTATCCCCATTTTTAAACTGTTAGACGTACAGTCTTGAAATTTGATAAGCAGATTCCTTTCGTAAAGTAGAGAACCTCTACAAAATGGGTTTCGCGAATATCAACTACTAAGTTTAATTTCGGGAGATTAAGAGGCGTAATCGATAAATATTTCCATTTTTAAACTACTTGATCATCCTGCTTGAAAATTGGTAGGCATGTTCCTTTCATGAAATAGAGTTCCTCTAACAAAGAGTAAAATGTGTGTGAAAATTGACCCCCAAAGATGTTTGCGAGGGGTCAAGAGGAGTTACAGAAAATAATTCCTGTTTTTAATTGTTAGACCCATATACTTGAAATTTGTTAAGCATGTTTCTTTTGTTGAATAGGGATCCACTAAGAATAAATTTTAAGCAAATCAAGTTCTGGGGGGTTGCAGGGGGTTACTGGGACGTATTGACAAAAAAAATTATTTTTTTTGAGCTACAAGGACTATAATAATGAAATTTGGTTTGCATTTTTCTTTTGTTGAATTGAAATCCGCTAAGAGCGGTAATTTTGGAAAACGGCTCTCAACGGGATTACGGGGATATTTATAGTAAAACTTTTGCTTTTTTCTGTTAGATTTAGACTTGAAATTTGGCTTGCATGTTCAATTTACGGAGTACAGATCCACCGAACAGTGGTTTTGCGGGAATCCACTTGGTTTTTGAGTTACGAAAGAGCAAACATCATTCTATGCTTCAATTTTAGAGATTTTTAGAAAATACAAATTAGAGGAGTTCTGCCCTTTTTTTTTTTTTATCAACAGGTGACAGTTACAGGTATAAGTATATTTTTCAATTTAATCGAATTCTTAATGCTAGGACTTAGATATCAATAATTTATACATATATATAAGCAGTAAAAATTTATAAAACATCATGAAATACCCAGCGAAGCGGGCGTGTAACAGCTAGTTCAGTATATTTGTATAATTGGCTCAATTCATGGCGGTCATATGATAGACAAACACGCGTTCTAAATTCAATTCAGAACAGATATTAAATTAATTGTACTTTTTGTTTTATTTGTAACACTTAGATAGCATTAAATATCGTAACCGGATAAAGATATTCATTGTTATAAAAAAAAACTCTTCAAAAAAATTTTTTTTTACATTACTCGTGTACTTTTAAATAAAATGTATTATGAAAACTATGGGCGTTACTATTTTTGTCAAATGTGCACTTTTTAAAGAAAGTTTCTGCCGAAAGCAAAAGTTGGCAACAACGAAGCGCATGAACTGATTGGCTGGAATCACGAGATTGTATTTATCGTATGATGTCACATGAGTTTCTGAACTGACTGACAAGAAACACGGGGTTATCATTATCATGTACACGTCACGTGAATTTAGCCCAATGTAAAGCCTCGATCAACAACAAATACAGAAAATTTAACCTTGTGAAAACTACTAATTCCTACAATAAACTCGCAAAAATGAGTGAGAGCTTATAAACTAACACTCGAAAGCAATACGTCATTCTGGACCTCGGTCAAGTGACGACCATGGTGACGAAAGGACTTGGCAGGTTTTACGTGAGCCACAGCCCCTCTTACCATCATTCCTTACTTTAAAATAAAATAAGAAAGCTTTATTTCATCCTATTTTTAAGCGAGCGTATATCTATTGCATAAATTTTCGATTAAGATTTTAAAAATCCTATTGAAGGTTTGAAAAGAACTCTTTTAACCACCAAGGCAACATAAATGGATGGTTTTTGTGAATTAAATTCTTTAAGATAAATTTTTGAAAAGTGGAAATTTAATTGTTAGCGAAGCAATCTATTTCTCATGTCAAAAAGATTTTTTTGTAGCTCACATTACACTTAAATATCCACCAAGAATATGTTTCCATTCTAAAGTTAACATATTGGTGTCCTCAGAAAAGGACTTCTACTAACTCCGTTGCTTTACCTAAAAATTTTAAAAAATGAAGTTCTGTGATTTAAAAGTATGCCAAGAAAGGAGCCAAATTTCGTAAAAACAGCTCTCGCGATAAACACGGCAGTCTTACAACTATTTTACAAATATTCTCAATTATTCAATTCTTTCTTAGATTCTTGATTATGTTTTTACCACAATACATAAGTTGATTGATAAAATATTGCTTAATTTTTCATGAGCTTTACCTAATTTAGTGGCCTTCAAATTATTTCACAAAATCATGGATCATCTGAAGGCGGCTATGTTGAAAACACACCACTTCCTCCTCCATCCCTCAGATAACTTTCGGGTGTCACCGGTCTATAGAATGGACGCTCCTGTGAAACAATATCCATTTTCAGGTCGCTTCACACATGTGGATCGCAATTTGCTTGCATGAAAAAGAATGTCGGCCTGTTGTGACATACCCAAAGTGGCAGAGTGATTTATAGCCCCCCAGATGGTGTACAAGGTACGGCGACTGAGTGGTTTCAGACGCGCTAGCCTATTGACTCCAAATGCCAATGGAGTTGGAACTAAATTGAGGAGGGCCGAGTGCAGATTTGCTGCGCTCACCAATCAAAGAAGATTGGGGGCGTGAAAGAGGCTCGCTCAGAGGTTGCGAATGACGAGGACCTTTCTCGATCCCCTTGAATCTTCTCCATCAGTTATTTTTCTCTTCAAAGACCCTCGATAGAGATTGTGGAGGCAGCCACACCTCAATGACCAAGAGATAGAAACGGCGATGTGTTTTCAAAGGCGGAGTCGGTGGAGCAACCGCTTGAGTGAAGGGACTTAGGGACCATAACAGCGAAAGGGGTGGGAAACAGCCGCCACCGGGAGCCGATCATTTCAAGATGTCTAAACCTTAAGGTATCCGACTACCCTAAAGTTGGAAATTTTGTCATAAGTTGACAAAAAAATTTTTATGATTTTATTTTATGGGCCATCTTATTAGCTTTATGAAAATACCAAGTTTATCATTTTTCGTTCACTAGAAAAAAAACTACAAGTGTTTTAGTCAAAGCAGATGCCATTACTTTAACCAAGTTGCGCGTTTTACTCGAAATGTGATTTTTTTAAAATAATCAAACGGGGTCAGCGATTGCTAAAAAAGTTTTGAACATAATTAAATAAGAAATTTTTTCTATAAGTTCTTTATAATAGTCAAAGTGTTTTAACCTTCAGATGTATCAATCACTGTTTTATTACAAAATTTACAGTCCCTTATGTGAATATAATCACTGTTTTTTAAGCATTTTCATATAATAACTGAGATAAAGTGCTTTAGTTTTTGTAAAAAAGAAAATATCTCTTATCCTGAAGGTCATTTCAAAAATGAATAACATAGCAACACATTAGATTGAAAAAAGTGAAAATGTGTTCATAAGCCTTGGGTGCAGAATGGGCCGTTTTTACGCTATTTTTTGTCAATTTTTGCCTATTTTTTCCGATTTTAGTCATAACAATTTCTTTTTCTCTTCTTAATTTTAGCACATTTTTCTTAAAATGCACTAAACAACTCTAAAAATAACAAAAAAATGCCCATATCTTCTTTTTTTAAACAAAAAATATTGTCGTAACCAGTCGGATACCTTAAATGGGACTAGAACTTTTCTCTAGTAAAGGACTGTGAAGAGCAAAAATTTACAATTGAATTGAATGTTAGATTTAATTCATTTGGAATAAAGTGCCTTTTGGCAAAAAGCTGTGTGAGCCCAAGTAAGGAAGTAATCTTACTTTCTCACATCGTTACACAACAAAACAAAATATAGAGATAAATTAAAGTAGAATATGAAATGCGGTTGCCTAGAGCTCCAATACATATAGATCTCGTGTAAAAAAAAATGCAAGCACATTTACAATATATAATGCGTGAGTAGTCAGCATTTCGATCACAATATTATTCTGCACAGCTGGATTCCTCGTTGGGAGTACATAAAAACTGCCCAAAGGAAGCATTCCTGTACGATCTATAGTTTACGAGAAAAATACGAAAAACAAAGTAGGACGTCCCTTCCGGTGCAAGAAAAAAAAACACTTTATTGAACATATCAACAACAGTATTTGCGTATCTTTCCAGGCGATAATGTTTAAAGCGTTCGTCGCGCATGTCGCGTCATGCTTGCGCATGCCGTGTAATGACGTTAAGCCGCCGTTGAACTGGTATTTAAAAGGCTGCATCTTGCAGCTACCGGTAGTCTTCGTAAGGTGGCCATATATTCCGTTCATAACTACTGCGACATGTACTTGCGACTACTGAGACATGCCATCTCAAGGAACTGGTGTATCGAGACGTAGTGACAACACAAATGGACTTAGTTGTTCGTCTGCATCGTGGACCCCACGATACTGCGACGTGTGATGTCATCCATTCCACGGCGTGCTCAAGCCTGCCTCGACATGCACGGTGGACATTTTGAACATCTGCCTTAAATTGTGCATATACTGCTGTTGATATGATCAATAAAGTGTTTTTCTTGCACCGGAAAAAGTGACGTCATACTTTGTTTTTCGTATTTTTCTCGTATATGAATCGTACAGGAACGCTTCTTTGGGCAGTTTTAATGTACTCCCAACGAGGAATCTAGCTGTGCAGAGTTTCTGCGGTCGTTTTGGGACACCCTGTATAATGAATGAATTACATTAAAATCCTCAATTGCAATTCTTTTCTTAATTGTCTTCACATAAAGTACATTGATCTCTATCTTAAATAGTTTAAGATATATACTTCTAGGATGGGGCTCCCCAAAGCTGCACTGGGGAAGCCGAAGGAATGGAGGGTCTTATTTTTTTTTAAATAATTGCATTTATTATTTAATTTTGCTTCTCAGAAACAGTTTAAATTTAATCATACATAAAAATCAATAAATATAAATTAGTTTTATTCAATTTATTGATTGCGCTAATTTTATGTAATCTACTGCTAAAAGCGGATTTAATTAGAAAATCAGTTGAAGGTATCCGACTGTTTGAGACAACTTTTTTTTTAAAAAAGAAGATTTGGGGGGGGGGTGTTATTTTTAGATTTGTTTAGTACATTTTAAGAAAAATTTGCTGAAATTAATAAGAAAAAAAGAAATTATTATTAGTAAAATGGGAAAAAATAGGTAAAAATGGACAAAAAGCCTAAACGCCCCATTCTGCACCAAAGGTTTATGAACAAATTTTCAATTTTTTCAATCTAATGTGTTGCTATATTATTCAATTTTGAAATGACCTCAGGATAAGAGATATTTTCTTTTTCACAAAATTTAGATCACTTTATCTCGGTTACTATATGAAAAAGACAGTGATTTTATATACTCATAAGGGACTGTAAATTTTGTAATAAAACACGGATGGATACATTTGAAAGTTAAAACAATTCTACGATTATACAGAACTTACAGAAAAAATTTCACAGTTAATTATGTTCAAAACTTTTTGAGCAATCGCTGACCCCGTTGGATTATTTTCAAAACATCACATTTCGTGTAAAACGCGTTTAAAATATATTTTGCTTAAAGTAGTGGCATCTGCTTTTACTAAAACACTTGTAGTTTTTGTTCTAGAAAACGGAAAATGATAAACTTGGTATTTTTATAAAACTAATAAGATGGCCCATAAAATAAAATCATGAAAAAAAATATCAATTTTTGGTAAAATTCACAGTTTTAGGGTAGTCGGATACCTTAATGAGACAGATCTACCCTATCAGTGTGTCTTCAATTTTTTAAAAACTAGGTTTTCCTCACAGCCTTCAAGTTCATATCATCCAACGTATTTATATTTACGCTTATTGGTGTTTACGTAAGAAACACTTTTCTCACAAATATAGGTTGACATAAAAAGGGAAACATTTTCTGTCTATTTTGTTTTTTGACTGTCTAGATGCACCGCTATTGGCCCACTCCTATTCTAAGACAAATAGTATAAAGTTATTTGATTTTTTAAGAGACATAATCTTCTAAGTGTGAAATGGGGTTCCCTGAAAACACTCGGCAGTTCTAAAAGTTCCGTGAGTCGAAAAAGTCTGAAGACCACGTAATCCAATACAAAATATTAGAGAAATTTACTACTGCTTTAATTTATATTCGAAAATTAATTTCATTATCGGTATAAGCAGGCATGTGAAAAGTGTGGAGGTACAATTTACTAGTAGCTATTTTAATAGCCTCTTGGTAATAAATGAAATCGAGAGAATTTCTGTCCCATTTGCGAGGGACTGCCGAAAGTAAATTTCGTTTTATTACTTATTGCAAACAAACAAAAAACTGAACCCCATGATATCATGAACTACAGACCTTGCTCTATTTTTCGACTTAGTATCATCTCCCCATTCAGATATTTATCATCGCGTGCAGCAGTTTAAAAAAATCCCTCTGATAAAACTCGGCATCCTGGATATCATGAACTACAGACCTTGCTCTAGTTTTCTGACTTAGTATATCATCTCCCCTATTCAGATATTTATCATCGCGTGCAGCAGTTTAAAAAAATCCCTCTGATAAAACTCGGCATCCTGGATATCATGAACTACAGACCTTGCTCTAGTTTTCGACTTAGTATCATCTCCCCATTCAGATATTTATCATCGCGTGCAGCAGTTTAAAAAAATCCCTCTGATAAAACTCGGCATCCTGTGACCCAAGTAATTATTGCACAGCTTTCTCTATCTCAACAGCTGCTTCCAAGTCATTTCGGTGCACCCTGCCTTGTACTCGAGTAATGTTGTTTTCATTTGTAGATTCACAGGACGCCCACTTAGGTTGAACACCAGTGACCGACAATTTGAGAAGAAAAGAACTCTTCAACATACATAGTGTGTAGGTCAGGGGGTGGCAAACCCTCGGCACGCGTGCCACAGTGTGGCACGGTGGAGTTGTAACAGTGGCACGCGAAGACTTATTGAAAAATTTGAAAATATGCTAAAAAACAACATTTTTTCTTACAATTTTATAAAAATACACTGTTATCTCAGACAAAACACTTCTAAATTTATTTTCAACACAATTATTTGAATTACAATAGAAAATTAGCATGTAAAGAATACTTTTCATTGTTTCTCGTGCTTCAAGAGTGCCCTGCCTTGTACTCGAGTAATGTTGTTTCATTTGTAGATACAGAGACTAGGAACACGTGACGACTTGAGAGACTTCAACATATGTGTAGTCATACTGACATGACTAGAACATAGAAGACTTAAAAAAAAAAAAAAAAAAAAAAAAAAAAAAAAAAAAAAAAATTAAAACAAAAAAAAAAAAAAAGAAAAATACTTTCATTGTTGTGCTTTCAAAGAAAGTGCCCTCGCCAGATCTTGGAATCTGAGGGAACGTGTTTAAAAATATCTGGAAGAATGAACTGATCGGTCACTGCTTGTTACTCAAGAATGAAGACTAGCTATAGGATTGAGCTTTTCTTATCGATGTTATGGGACATTTAAATTGTTGAAATTTAAGATTGCATTTTTCCTACCCTATTTGGTCTTATGTCTTTTGAAAACAAATTTTTGCTTCTTTTGTCTCTATTTTGAAGAAAAAATATCGACACATTTTTCAATAATGCAGTAACTATCTACCAAAGTTAATAATGCGCCGAGCTATAATATATTTCAAAATTTAATGTTCATTTTTAAGGATTCATTCAGTTTAGGCTGGAGGATTTTCAAGATCATAAAAATGCTGATATTTTCATAAATCCTTTTTCAATTTCTCTACAAGACGTTAATTGTTACCCACTTGAAATTCAAATCGGAACTATTAACCTACAGCACATTGCTAAACTGGCGATTTTCCAAATTTACACGATTTGTCTGTTAGATATTTTGTAGTTTTGGACCAACATTTGTTTGTGAACAAAGATTTCTGTTACGAACATAATAAAATCATAATATTGTGAAAAATTAAATGATATGAAACTAAAACAACCTAACTTTGTTAGAATCTTCAAGAACTAATCCTAATGTAGAATGATTTAGTAAAAAAAACAACCTACAAATTCAAAATTTATATTAGTAAAGTACTGGCTGTTTAATAATTATTTAGAATTAAATGTTTATAAAGTTACTCTTTTTTGTTTTTTACCTAAGCGGGTTTATTAAAATAAAGAGTTTACTAACTATAAAACTTAAGTACTTATTATAATATTTTTAAATTTTCACAACTCACACTTGTATAAAAAAATATGCTATTTGCTTAAGAATCCCATAAGTCAATAAGTAGCCTTTTTTGCACCTTTTTATATGTTTTGATTTGTTGCAAAAGGTGGAAGTGGCACGCATAATGATTCACTATTAGTTAGTGGCACTCTTACCAAAAAGGTTGGCCACCCCTGTGGTGTAGGTGTTCATGGATGACGCGAACACACTAATCCTAAAGGTCCATTCATGCTGGAGGACAACACGCGCACAATGATTGGCGATCCCATTGTCAGCATCGTGATTGGTTTTCAAATTACATTGGGCCTGCCTTTCTGCTGCTAATTTCTCTTCTTCGATTCTTTGCTCATGCGCGATTGCTTAGACGTTGATGCTTTTTCCAATCTTCAACCAGCTTCGAAAGTAGTTTTTTTTGTTGATTGTTTGCTTTAGCTTGTGTACTATCTTATATTTTAAAAAAAATGGTGAAACTTACTTTCGGAACACCCCTCGTAGTCTTATGAGCCCTTGTATATTATTTCCCAATATGTTCACACAATATGCAAATTTCCCAATGGGCAAAATGTTTGAAGATAATGTTTTTCCAATACTAATTGTAAAAGAAACTTACTGCGGCTGCAACATATATTTGAAAATTAAGTTCATTATCGGGGGGAAGTAGGCATTTGAAAAGTGTTGAGGTACAATTTAAAGGTCAGCCTCTTAGTGGCTTATTAATTTCAGATGATTCCTGTTCGATAATGTGGCCGAGGTTGCCTGGTCACGAACTAGTGTTGAAGTCTCACGGGATGAAGTCATGGTACCACTAAAAGCCCACCATGTAGACAGGGACGTCTTAAGACTCCTTGAGGCCTTGGGCCTCAAACGAAATGCAGGCCCCCTTGGCCGCTACACAAATGTAGGGCCTAGGATCCTACGTAAAATTAGGCCATTGTACCCTACCAGAAAATTGGCCCTGTGCTCCTACACAAATGTAAGAACCGCATATGACCCTTAAAAGCAGACAGTGCATTGCCTGCGTTGTCAAATGCATGTACAAAAGGTAACCTGAAAGCAAATAAATGTGCATGATTTACTATTGCGCAAACCGGCTCCACCTATACATTGTAATGACTTGAATCAGCTTATCAAAACAATTTATTACGGGGAAAACTAACTTAAATATTTTTACAATTGTTCCGAGATTGGGATCACAGTTAGTCTCTTTTACAGTAAAGCTCAACTCCTCTCAAACATCCACCTTATCTTGAGAATCACGTGAAGTCTACACCTTCTTATCGGTAAAAGGGGCCAAAGTTCTTCGGCTTCGCTTCTCGACTCTAATCATGGGTGCAAATGCAGGGCGTTTCTCGCTGTATATCGCTAGAGAGGCCTCTGAACGGTTCTCCCCCTCAAATTCTCACGCCGTGTCTTTTAAAGCCTAGGTTGCTCCTGGTTCTTCTTTTCGGCTGTCCTTTATCCCTTATCCGTCGGCTCCTCAAAGCGTGGGAAACTTCCGACGTATAATGTGGGCTGTCCTCCTCCAAACACGCTGTCGACCGGGATGCGTGAGAAACGGAAAGTCCACACAGGCCGGGGAATATGTCCACTCCCGGATTATAAGGAATGATCGTGGGAACAGAGGTCAGAATCCTTGACCACCCATTTAGGCCACTTTTCCCCAGAAATTAGGGAAAGGAAAGTGGGCACATCACAACATGGACGACGGTCATCCCATATACCCAGTTGACCTATCGGCCGAAATTCCCAGTTTTTCAAACAATACAACCGGGAAAAAAACATTCGACAGTTGATATTATTCGAATCATTTTCTTACCAAGGCTGAGTCGAGAACGAGAGCAGGCCACCCTAATGGTGGAGGCCCTGGGCGCTTGACCAGTTGGCCCGTGCCTTGAAACGTCCCTGCATGTAGAGGGGGCCAATGCACGTTAAATCTGCCAAAGTTGAATGTCCTCCCATTGGTGAGGAAGTTAGGAGAAGGGGTGCCTATTTAGTGGTTGACACCCCGCTCAGAACCCACGTGGTCTATCTCGACAAAAACCATATGTAACGGATTCTGTCTCAGTGGGAATCTTGAACTTGGCTTCAGCATAACTAATCATGCTGCTGTTTACTCGTATTTTTTAAATCTGACTCTTTTTCTTGGCTTCGGTGTACCCAGGTGCCGTTGTTTACAAGGATTTTTATCTCGAATATTAGAATTCTCTTTAGTTTCAGTCTAATTAATGTAATGGTTTAGTTTGTTAAAGGTTGTTAAGTTTATTATTGAAAGCTATTGTTACCAATAAATCCAAGAAAAGACAATTCTAGGACTCCAGAATAACATTATTATTATTATTTGATAGCAACGCACACACTCAACAGTATATTCACTACACCCTTGTCATTTAGTTTTATGATTTCTTGCATATTCTGCTCCAATGTGCTCATGTTCTCTTTTCTGTTGACAGCTTCCGACCGAGACGGACGACGCAGACAAGTCGCACAGTGGCATCGATGCGTTTCGCTTCATGCTGGAATCGAACAAGGGGCGCACGATGCTCGAGTTCCAGGAGCTCATGACCGTGTTCCAGCTGCTGCACTGGAACGGCAGCCTGAAGGCCATGCGAGAACGCCAGTGTTCTCGCCAGGAAGTGGTGGCCCACTACTCCCACAGGGCCCTCGATGACGACATGCGCTCACAGATGGCCCTCGACTGGATCGCCAGGGAGCAGGAGTCCCCGGGTGTGATTTCCAGAGAACTCACCAGCGCAGAGAGAGAGCTCGAGGCGGCCAGACTCGCAGGAAGAGAACTCAGGTTTCCCAAAGAAAAGAGGGATATCCTCATGCTCGCCTGTGGTCAGGTGAACACCGTCAACGGACTCAGCTAAAGAACCCCACCCCCTATACATAGTTATACATAGAAAGAAATTATGTGACTCGAAAGATGCTTGATCGTGATATATATATAGGAAACGTACATGTGAGAACATTGTTTTCTTTGTTTGTTTGTTTTTTTCGAAATTTCTATCCACGGGTTGAGAGTGCAAGACTCTGCTCTTTCATTGGGTGTGCCATCGACTCGTCGATCCCATTGAAGCAGAAAATCGGGTGCTGCGCTGCTTGCATCTGTTTTCTCACAGACTGGTCCTACTCACCGTTCTCTTCTTTTTTGTGATATTAATTAAACCTGTAAATAACCGTCCACTTTTTTTTTTTGCATTTAAAAATATTGCCTTCTGGGATTTTTTAAAAAAAAATTTTATGTGTTTTTGTACTAAAACCAAATTGTCTTGCCTATGATGCTCACGCAAGGATCCTGCCTGTGGACTATGAAGAACAATTGTCGAGTCTCATAGAAAGAACTGTCGATGTATTTTATATGTTTTACACGAATGGTGATATTTCAGTACATTCTGCACAGCGTGCGGATGGATCTTATTCGAAGGCTGATATTTTTTACCGAATTATTGACCACTTTTGATAATTTTTTTTCTCATGATGCTGTGGTCTTGTGAGATAAATGTCATATTATTTAAGGTTTTGTTTAAAGTAATTTATTTAGCTTGTTTGGCGCACTGTATGTGTACGCTTTTTTTTAGTTTGTCCCAATACTTCTGAGAACAACGCCGAAATTAGAATTTATAAGACAATTTTAAATCGTTTCAATCTTTCTTCTTTAAAGGAAAAAAAAACTCTACTAGTCCATCAAAGCATACTGTCGTGCACTTTTATTTTGTTGAAATATTAAACAACTTGCCCAAATACTTAAATAGAGTTAATAATTTCAAGTTATTTATATAAACATCAATATAAAGTCATTTCTCTGATTTATGTGATATTCTATAATAAAAATAAAATCTGAAGAATATAATTAAGTAATGGAACCGTGGTGCGATTTATAAAATAAATATTTCATTTAATAATTTTTACAAATTTTTTTATTTGTAAACTATGTATATGTAGAACGTGAAACAGTTTTTATGCTCAAAATGCAACAAAAAGCTTGATTTATTAAAGACAAATTGAAAACTTTATTAAGGTATCCGAACACGTTCGGAGTACTTTTTAACAAAATAGCATACTAAAACATTATAAATGCTCTTTTAGGACACAATACCAATAAATATTACTATTAAACTATCAAAATATAAAATAAATGACCTGAATTTTACAAAAACCACATTTATAAGTGAAATTTTAGCACTATTTTTGAAAAACTTCAAAGCAGTTAAAGAAAAAAGTAATAAGCATATATTAGTAAAAGTATTACTAAAACAAATTAGATGCATTTATCTCGAAAAGGTACTAAAATTTTAATTTTTTATTAAAATTTGAAAATTTTAGAGCTGATTGAGTCAACATTATAAGAAATGTTGCGTTTTTTATGAGACCATTATTTAAATAACAAGCCATAACTCAAAAAGTATTCATACTATAAGAAATATTTTAGTACATTCTCTAGAAAATAATATAAATATCGGATTCAAAAAGTTTTATAGAAATACATTCGTAATATGTTGAGTTATCAGACTCGCCAGGATAGATTTTGAGCCATTTAAATGCCCACTTCTGGTAGATCAAAAACCCACTTCCGGTTTTTCTAACTTTATAAAATGGATTGTAACTTGGCCACTAGGTAGCGTAGAAATAAAACAAAGTATGTTTCGTAAAGTCAAAAGATAGCTCTATTCAATAAAATAAAAAACAAAAACATCTGTCTTGACTGAATTGGGTCATTTTCAACGTGTTCGGATACCTTAAAACATTTTTTAAAAAGAATGCTACTCAAAAACAACTATGCTACAAGAATGCTACTCCTCCTACAAAACAAGAATGCTACTCCTCCTACAAAAACTGGCGTACACTTATAAAATTTGATTGACAAGTACGTCAAACTATGTATAACAAAAGTTGGTAAGAGGGTTTTTAACTAATATGATTTATATTCATATAATATATTTTTTTCTGAATGCTTAGAGAAAATTCCTTAAAAAACGAGTAAATTCTTGAGTCAACTATTTTTTTTAAAAATAATAAGCATTGCTTTGGTTGAAAAGTGTCATACAAACTTTTGTTGCATGTACTTATAACAATAGTTGAAAAAATATCAAAGCATTTGGCCCAATAGAAAAAAAAGTCTTAGCATTTGAAATGAAAATATACCAGATATTTTTCTTTCTAATTTTTTAATTTACCTTTGGGATGTGAATAAAAACAAACGTAAAAGCTATAACTCTTGATTTTTTTTAATTCTGAGCTTACAAATTGTTTGCTTTTATAGAAAATTATCCAAAGAATAATTTAGGCTAAAAGAAATTATTTGAATTTTTGATTGATTTTTGTCAGTTGAATCCCTTTAAAAGTGAAGTATAACAGATGATTGTGATTACAGACTAGTTGTCTTTACTATGCAAAAAAAAAATAGTAGTAATTTCTCAGACATTTTTTTTGAAACAGTATGCTTCAAAAAAAAATTTTACAAAGCGCTTTCTATGTATTAACATTTTATTTGTTTAAAAAGCTCTACTTATGGATAATTTTTAATCACTTAGAAAAAGGATGTTGTTTATTCTTTACACCCTCAAAAATCAGAAACATTTAGTTTCTCCCAGGAAAAATTACTCCCAAAGTAGCTTATGAATTCATTTCAGTATTAATCTGCTTTTTAGTTATATTTATAAAATTTCTGATGTAGTAGGAGAAAGTATATTGTTTCTTTTCTACTTATGTGTGGATAACAAACCAGTTCTATTTAGTGAGTTATCATTATTTCTTCACTGAAAAGTACATACAATAAATATCAAAAATCTATAAAAGAAATTTTAAAAAAATCTAATGTTTTTTTAACAAGGGTATCATATTTTAAGTGATTTATGTCAAAACTATCTACATCATATACATATTGAGGTCTTCATTACCAAGAGAATAATATATTTTAATTTTTGTGTATTTTACTTTTAACTTTTGATCTTAAAGCAAATACTTGTTTTATATTTAAAATATTCGAAAAAGGAATATTAACAATTTGATCTCAATTTTTCTACATGAATGCTTAACTATTTCTAAGCAAACGAGGATGTTTCGATTGAACTGATCCACTAAGTAAATAAGGTTTAACAATTTGAATATTACTATACCTATCTTAAGGAGTGTAGTATACTGTAAATACAAAAAAATATATGATTGTAACTTTTTATTACAATAAGTTTTTTAAAATTACTTTTCCAGAATATTTTGAACAAAATCAGATACGCAGCATTATAGGTGCCTTTGAATTGTGCCGCTAGAATTTATCTTTGTTTTTCCTGTTCAATGTGCTTTGAAGGTATTAGACGCATGTTTGTGTGATTCAAGCTTACTTGGTCAGAAAAAAAAAACATAATTTACCTTCGTACTCAATGCTTATTGATGTTACCATTCCATATCCCTTGTATTTACTGTACAATTACAAAAGAAGGTTCACACACATTGTGCTTAGGTTTTAAAGCAGGGGTGGTCAACCCAAATGATGACCATGCAGGCCTTTTCGAAAATTATTACAATCCTGCGGTCTGCATGTAAAAAATATACCTTTAATGTATACAAGCATATACGAGTTTTGGGGCAAAAGTCACGGCAACTATTTTTTTTTCTTGAAGATACCAGTCAGATTGGAAAATGTGACATGTACAGACGAAATGACAAGCTGTTGACTACATGTGTGGACAATGAATAGCACTGAAATATCGTAACACACTAATTTATTACGGTAGTATACAGGGCAATATAGCCTTCACGGTGCAGACGAATGACAACACAGTACACATAAAGCTGACATGCCGATGCGTCTGTTGTGCGTTTCTCGATGCCACTCGCCCTCTCTAACTCCAGTGGCATCCGTCGTCTGTCTTCATCCGTTCGCTGCTCGATGACGGCACGTGCCAAGTCGGTCCGCACACTGACCGGTCGTCCCGAACGTTGCTCATCACTGGTTGACACACGCCCTTGCTGAAACTTTCCTACCCACCGTTCTACTGTAGGGCATTATTCCCAATTGCTTCCACAAATTCACTGCGACATTCCGTCTCATTTCTCCCTCGGAGAACGGCTATTTTGATGTAAGCGCTACTCAACACGGGTTTCTTCCATCTCACACCAACACTCACCAACTGACTGATTTTACAGCCCTCGCTGCGCTACTACCAGCTATCACAGAGCCATCTGTTGTTCGGCATATATCTTTACCTTTATCATATACCGGCATATACCTTTATCATATACCTTTGAGATCCGTTCACATATCTACAAGCAAAAAAATAGTTGCCATGACTTTTGCCCCAACCCTCGTATATAGCTAATATAATAATAATAATAATAATAATAATAATAATAATAATACTATGATCAAATAATTTTAATTTGTTTAATTAGTAAGACATTTGTTTCTTAACTCTATCACTTAGTTTTTGCAATCGTTCATTCGACGTTGCAGGTTTTCGTCCGTTAAGTTAGAGCGAGATTTATCTTTGATTCATTTCATTTTCGAAAGAAGAAAAGGTGCAAGTTGATCTAAACGCGTTTACAATTATTGTACCCTATCTTTCAAATTGGAAAATTTTTGAAACGTTGCAATGCAACACTGCCCATGTCTAAGTATTAAAAAACAGAAGCAATAGGATGAAACAGAAACAGTTATGGGACTTAACTGTTACGAAATACTCCCTAAAAACAAAAATATTGCTCAAAACAATTTTTTTTTTTTTTTTTTTTTGTAAAGATGTAATGAATCTCGAGGGACGCAAAATCATTCAAGGTTAGCGCCACCCCTGTTTCAAAGAATGAATTGGATTATAAAATAAAGCATGAAAATATTCCGAAATAATAAAAATAAGAGGTAGCAAAATGTGCATCCCTGTTTCAATTTTAATTATAAAAAAAAACGCCGAGAAGTTTTTTAATAACGAAAAATGTGTTGACTTCACAACCGTGTACGGATTCTATGGCCACCGAAAAACACGTGGGCTAGCATATTGATTTTAAAATACATTACGATTCTTTTTTCCCCTCCATATGTAATTACAAACATTTCAGAAAAACTTGTTCCAGTCTAAGTGTCGATTTTAAATTTTAAATATCTTGCGTCAACAGTGGCAAAGGCGGCCGATCCTAAAACTGAATGCCTATTTAAAAATCTGTTCAGAAGTTTAAAAGAGATCCTATTTGGTTGAAGGGTTCTAGATAATTATACAAATGTTCGCATGGGATAATGGACATTACTTTCCATATGAAATGAAAATTACCGTTTATTTTTCTTCCTGTGGCAACGGTACGAAATAGTTAAGCGAGAAAAGATCATTTCTTTCATTTTGTGACCAATCCACCTGCGTGCGAGCCGCCTGCTCTGAATACCAAGCAGTGTTTACAGCTATTTATATTCATTGTGCAATTCATATACCTAACAATGAGGTAGCTACCTATGTTCAACCCGATGCTGTTAAAAAATTTAACGAACGAAATTGGAAAGAAAATAACTTGATGATCTCTATTTGCAGAGAATCATTATACAAATAGAATGCAGATGTATGCCGAGAGCTCGCGCCTCTCTTCGCAGTGACATGAGATGTCATTTGAATAATTTGTATAGCCTACGAAGTTACGTGCCAAGTTTTAAGATGCTTCTTTTCTCAGTCTGCAGCCTACGAGTTATTTCTCATGCCAGACTCTCTTTTACTTCTTTTTCAAACCTATTGGAAAGTACACTTTTATTTGTTTTTCACTCCCTACCGATATACAACCAACTCTTTTTTTTTACACGGTTGATGCGTTCTTTAGAAAACTGTACAAAAAAAAATCCTGTTTAAAAAATTATAGTTTTAAAAACAAGATATATATATATCAATTATTGGCATGGCCAAGTAATTTTAGCGCGTTTTTCACATGTTGTGTTTTACAATAATGCAACGTAGATTTTTAAAAAAAAACTTTTTGCAAACAATAAATTTAATTGGTAAAATTTGAGAAAAAACTAGCGAACTTGTTATAAACTAGCGAAATTCAGGAAAATTTGTGGGAACATTCGGGAAATCTATGGGGAAATTTAAATAGGATTCGGCTCATCTAGGGCACAAATGCGACCCAATGCCGAAAACCCGAGGTCAATGGGTTGCTTATTGGCTGAGAAAATGGTACGACAAAATATGGAACGAAGACGAAGGCGAAATTTGCGTCCTAATAGCACTTTTGTTCCACTACGTGAAAAACGCGCTAAAAACTAAAAACCACCCTTTTTATGGTTATTCGAACTAAGTTGCAACTTAATCTTTTGAAATTAGTCACCAGATACCGGATGAGATCCGAAGATGGGGAATCGTTAATCCTGATGTTCCTTAGTAGGACAATGGAACAAAACTATTAAATTATTGTATTATCATCGGTAATGGATAAGTGAGCAAAAATTCGAATGGATCTAACCTTTTAAAGTGGGTAAAAATTGAGTTCAAAGATTCCGTTACATACAAGGAAAGCTTATAAAAGGGTGTTAAAAATGCATACGATATATGGTAAATTTGAAGCTTATGTTACCCAACTTAAAAAAAAACTGCAAGATGAAAAAACTTTAAGTAAATTCTCTAAAAACCGTGTAAAAATGTAATAATGAATTTCATGTTACATATTTATAATCAGAAACAATTCCTTTTTATTACAAAAAAAGTATTAAAATTAGCGTCTGTTTTTCTTGGGAGAAGGGCTCTCAAATTGCTTGCATAATTTTTGACCCCCTGCTACACAAAATTGAAGATTACGTTGAAATTTCAATGCTCGCTCTATGTCAGGATTATGAGTAAAAAAATGTTGTTCCGTGCTTGTAGCAAATTTCAAATCCTCGCGAATTAAATCAGCTCTCAACAGTTCAGCTTCCCCTTCGACTTCTATATTATCATAAACTGTCGAACATTCTATAAAACATCCAAAGGACGTTCTAACATGAGTTCTTCGATATCAGCCGTTTGTATGTTGTTAAAACCTTCCCTGTCTATTGCATTTGATAGAGTTGTAATTCCAAAGCTCCAGAATACAAAGCAAGCTATGACGCAGACCGAGTCGCTCACATGTATATGGGCATAAACCGATCGTCTTCTGTTCACACCAGTGATTCCCAAAGTGGTCTATATAGACCCCCAGGGGTCTATGACGACCTGCAAGGGGTCCACGACAGCAAAAAATAATAATTTGGGGGTCCATGAAGTGTAAATGGGGGTCTATGATAGTGGTTCTTATTATATAAAGTAGATTGTGACTTTAAATTTAAAAGAAAGTTTAATCAAGTGGAAACCAAATTTTACCTATTTAACAGATATATTTAGTAAATTTAATAGGATTAATTTTCACTTACAAGGTGACAGCATAAATTTTATTAGAACAAGAACCATTTCAGCATTTCTTTCCGGAGTTAAGCTAAAGAAGTATATCAGTATGTCACATTTGGTGTATCGACACTGTCGAGGTGTTTTCGCCTACGTTCAACATTTAAATGCCTTTTTTTCAGATATTGAAACCAAGTTTGAGAATGATTTGACTATATGGTAATACCACAGTAAGCAATGAATTCATAGGGTCACATGAAAAAAAAATACCCCGTTACAATAGGAACTAATTGTAATAAGCACTAACGAAGATCTCAACGTTTGGAAATGGATATCAGCTATTTTGGCTTTAAAAAGACAAACATATTATTTGTCCCGAATTATGGAATATCGTGAGGGTGTTTTTAGTCTCTTTTCCTACTGAGAAGGAGATTCAGTGCTGTTGCCAATCTCCAAAATAAAGAAATAAAGAATTGACATTATTAACAGAAGAGATTTAAAATTAAACCTGATAATACCGATATCAAATGTTGGAAATTTGTTATAGTAATGCCACTCACCCCTCCCTTTAAAATAATTAAATAATTAACAAAAAATAATTAGCATGTACTTTATAAACTTTAATCACTATTCTTCATTACAGTTAGAAATTTAATGCACATTTAAAGTAGTAGTACCAGCTGTCAAAAAGACATTTAAGTTGATCAATTTGCAAAAATTCGATATTAATTTAGCAGGGGGTCTAGGAGACAAAAAGTTTGGGAACCTCTGGTTTACACTGTCAAAATTAGAATTAAAAAAAAAACCTTCGAGATTCGTGCTAGAATGAAAAACTCGAGTAAAAAAATATGTCGGTGAACCGTGTTATTACAAAACCATGTAAAAAAAAAAAAAAAGAGTTGGTTGTATAAAAAAAACTGTCTTTCTTCTCCTAGCATGAGCTTACGCAAGTTGTTACTTTAAAAAAAAAAGGCACACATCTCTTGATTTTTAAAAAAATTTATCTCAATCTTTTTTATTGTAAAAAAAAATACTCTCTCTTTTCTTAGCAATTCATACGTTTTTTGGATGGAGGGGAAAAGCAAGTCTATCATCGCTTAATTTTTCTCCTTTTCAGGAATGATCCTTTCGCGTCGTGTAATAGCTTCATCAATACTTTATGCGAGCTGCCTGTAGAAACTCGTTTCACTAGTAATTCAAGTCATTTTTTTCAAGCTAAAATTTTAAATCGTTCTACTTAACCCAAGACAACTCTATTCTCGTCACCTGTTTCGTTTCATCATGCATTTCTTTTTGGAACATATGCTTTTAAAAAAAATACCGCATAACAAACCTTTCTAAGGTAGAAAATTCTCTTGGTAAACATCTATAAATTCACTCAAATATTTTTCGATTTTTTTTTATTTATATTATTAAGCATTTTAGCTTATCTACTATTATCATTGCAATATTCTATTAATAAGATGACTGCAAAATGTAAAGCATGTTTTTTTTTAAAAAAAAGCACTATTTTAATAAAACAATATTTCTTTTTCACAGTTAAATATCTCCAGAAATATTCAAAATTCTTTTAAGTAACTTTTCTGGTTTGAGTTTAATTGTTATAGTTACGTTTACTATTTATCTTTGCATTTATGTGTTTTAAGCCACAATTAAATGTTGTAGAATATTTAGAGGAATTTTTAAATGCTACACTAAGTTCAAAAATAAATTTAATATTAAAATATAGTTTGTCTCTCTAAATAATGTACTTAAATTACATTTTTAATGTGTTTAATTTCGGTAAATCAATGTTGATCCCATTTTGTAATTCTACAATGGACTAAATTCATGTGACGTCATAATCACATGATAATTTCAAACCACATGTTTTTAGCCAATCAGGTTCAAATACATGTGACGTCATAGTCACGATAAATGCAATTATCTATTTTCAGCCAATCAGTTCATGCATTTCGTTGTTGCCAAATGACGCTTTTTACAGAAACCTTTTTTAAAAAATGTTAATATTTGTCACTTTATTTAAAAGTACATGTATACAACAAGGCTTTTTTTTCTATAATTTTAAAATCTTTTTTCAGAAAAATTTCTTTTTATAACTCTCGCGCATCTTTACCGAATCATGCAATTTGAAATTTTACCCAAGTTTTACAAATAGAATAAAAAGTGCGAGCTATATATAGTTTATTGTCCGTTTTGAATTCAATGTAGAACACGTGTTTATATTATCAGGTGACCGTCAGGAATTTAGTCCATTGTTTAAAAAAAACACTGTACGAATAAAAACCCACACACACAGTTTCTGTATAATTTCTGTTCAAAATATTATAACTAACCTTCATGCATTTTAATTGATCCATTAGTATGTAATTTATTATCGGAATTATTGTTTATGGCTTTAAATATTTTCTTGAGATTAAATCCTTCATAATCCCTAATAAGTTAATGTGGCAATGTTTTTTGTGTAATTGATGCACTGTTTTCTTAATATTCTAGAGAAAAAATGAAAATCTGTTCTCCAGTAGTGAAGGCCTCTGCTTGTCGTGTGCCGTGACGTGTCGATGTAAATAGGTCTTTCATATAATTCTTGTAGGGTGCTCCTTAATGGGTTCGCGCCACACTGTGATATAATGCTCATTCTCTTCTTTGTACAGACAATGCAGAAAATAAAAGAGAAATTGCTTTTAATGTCTCATTGTTCCTTTTCATTTCATTCCATTCTACACCATAGGTTCTCAACGTGGGCGATAACGCCCCCTTGTGGGCGTTTGAGGCTTTCAAGGGGGCGTTGAGATGGGACGGAAGGGCTTGAGCAGATTAAACAAAAAAGACTAAAAAAACACGCTGATTATGAAAAACAAAAGTGAACTTTAATACTGCTTACCTTATGCTGATTGTATGTATTTAAATCATTCCTATATGACACGTACGAAAATTCACATATTTCGGTAGTACGGGAAGTGGATGAAAAACTTAAAGATTACATTACATTCAGACGTTCCTTTAATTTAATGATATAGTGCATTTTAATTTCTGTTGTGCACGTGTTGTCTTTGTCTATGAACAGTAGGAAAAATTTTTCGTCCACAGCATTTCATTACGTATATTATCAAGAAACATAATTAAATATGTTAATCATGAATTAACATACGACTCTTTAAAGGCTGAAACTGTCAATTTATATTTATTTTGAAAGCAATAGTTTTTTAGGAATTACATCGTATCATCAAAACCCCTGCCTGTCTTTATAACAGGTAATCTAAAAATCTTTTATTCCACTCTTTTAAATGAAGAAGAAATTCAGTAGCGTTTCAATTCCAACAATATCCTACCTATGACTAAAACATATAATGTTACACATTTAAATATATTTGTGGCAATAGATATTTCAGATTCGCAAGTAAAAAAAAATTCAGCTGCAAAAAATTGAATTAAAAATATGTTCTGTTAGTAATAGAATATTTTTTAAAAAAAAACTTAACTCTTGTTTACACCATGCATATTATATACATTCTTATTTCTCTAGAGTGAAAGAGTGGTATCGAAACATTCTCTAGAAAAGGGGGTGTCAGTTAAAAAAAGGTTCGGAATCTATGGTGTAGAACATAGGTTCCCAACCTTTTTTGAACTGCCCCCCCCCTTTTCTAATAAATATTTCGATATCGCCCCCTTTTCTAGTGAATATTTTGACACCGGCCCCTTTTCTAGAGAATATTTCTATACCGCCCCCTCCCACTCTAGAGAAATAAGAGTGTACATGATACATGGTGAAAACAGGAGTTCAGCTTTAAAAAATATCCTATTACTAAAAGAATATATTTTTTTAATTTCATTTTTTTCTAAAGCCTCAGTTTTTTTACTTGCGAATCTGAAATATCTATTGCCACAAATATATTTAAATGTGTAATATTATATATTTTAGTCATAGATAGGATAGTGTTGGAACTAAAACGCTACCGAATTTCTTCTTCATTTAGAAGAGTGGAATAAAAGATTTAGCTTACCTGTTATAAAGACATCAGGGGTTTGGATGATACGAAGTAATTCATAATGAACTTTTGCTTTCAAAATAAATATAAACTGACAGTTTCAGCCTTTAAAGAATCGCATGTTAATTCCTGGTTAACATATTTAATTATGTTTCTTGGATAATATACGTAATGAAATGCAGTGGACGAAACATGTTTTATACTGCTCACAGACAAAGACAACACGTTCACAACAGAAATTAAAATGCGCTATACTATTCATTTTAATGTAGGTCTGAATGTAATGTAATCTTTAAGTTTTTCATCCACTTCCCGAACTACTGAAGTATGTGAATTTTTGTACATGTGATATAGAAATGATTTATAAATACATACAATCAACATAAGTAAGCAATATTAATGTTTACTTTTGTTACAACATAATCAGCGTGTTTTTTTTACTCTTTTTTTAGACTGTATTTGATTAATCTGCGCCATCTCAACGCCCCCTAATTTTCTCTGGGTCTTTTACTGCCCCCCTGAAAGCCTCAAACGCCCAGAAGAGGGCGTTATATTGAGAACCTATGTTCTACACGATGTTGTTATAAAAACGCTGACACATTATTTCTCCATGACCAGAAATATTATTCACAAAAGGGATTTCTAAAGTAATCCCTTCGGATCTCCAGAGGTCCCGATATTATTCAGAGGGTCCGTAGAAAATTAAATTTGATTTGGGAACAACGTCAGGGGGTCTGCGCAAAATCTAATATAAAATAAACAAATTTTGAACCATTTCTATTTTTATGGAAATTTAAATAAATATCCTTGGATATTCCCGAATGAGTGTTGAACCTTTTTGCGCGTGGAGTCCCAAATAAAGAGGAATCCATACAGGAGAATCTTATTGAAATATCCGCAAATGAGGGATTTAATCCTATGTTTGAACAAATTCTGGTTACAAAAACAGATCCCAATTTTATATCCTGCATTATGGGTATAGAAGTTGTTGACGTCTTCCAATTGAGTAAAGCAGGAATTCAGTACCGTAAAAAACTTAATCACACACAAAAAAAAGAAACCGTCTGAAAACTAGTGCTCGTTGGGGATTGGCAATTGCTGCTCACAAACATTGAGAAGGACATTCATACTCAAAACATCTCATCAAATTCATTCAAGTCATTGATTTTTTAAAATTTTATTTTAAACAAAAGTTTCGATCACAATTAATAATTTTTCAACAAAATGTTTTTTTTTTAATTTGTAATTTTTATACTATGTATTTATGTAGCTTTCGAACTTGGAAAGGTTTGACCTTAAAAACAAGTCCGTGGGCAAGTTTTGTCTATAAAAGGGAGACCCTGGATTGAAAAAGTGGTGAAATTGTCGAATAGGCCACTTGTCCACCCTATTTTGTAAAATCGCTAATTTGGCGCGTTCTTGCGTGTTGTGTTTTGGCCTACCACAACACGACCCGACTTCTCGCTCACTGATACAAAAAGCGAAAGGGTTACCAGATTTGGCGAGAAAACACTTGGCGGGATAAATGGCCCATTCGATAATCTATCCGAAAAAGATTGGGAACCCAACTGCTTTACAATAAGCATATCAAGTTCGTGGATCCCATGTGACCAAAGAGAGCTAACTAAGCCTTAGTCAATGTAAAAATGTTTAAAAAATATTGTTACATAGATCGGGGTTCGAGGATTTTATGCAAAATCAGTCGTTAACAACAGGACAGTTCTTTAAGAGCGACGAGTATTTATTGGCGTAAATCAATCCTTAAAAATACAGGATTCAACAGCAAAGTTCGTGGAATAAATATCAGAAGGATTTAACACTTTCAAAAGCGCTTAGACACAATTATATCTAAAAACACGCGTATATATAAGCTTGTTCACAATCACACTCGAGCTAATCACGATCAAGGCAAGTTAACTAATCGCTAGTCAAAACCAGACTGACTGTTGCGGCGAGTATCGCTCTATTTATAGAGCCGAAACTTCTGGAAAGATGCGCTCGCGTCATAGATCGTGAAATTAGTGGATTTCTCTACTAATTTCAATAAGAATCCAGAGGATCCCGAATTCGCCAACATGGTCGCCAATTTGGTCACCAAAAATGATGCCAACTTAGCTCTATCGCCAATATTTCGCCAAGTTCCCATTGAATCGCCATTATAACGTACGGCTTTGCTTGTGAATATTACAATTTTAACATGAAATAAATATACCATAGAGTAATATAAATGTATTGCACTTCCAAATGCAAATTATTTACATTATTTTATACAAAATTCGTAACAATATGTAATAAAAACTTTTGACTTAATTTCGATCATTTTTAAAATAGGAGGCAATTACAATTTAAGTCCCATTTATAAAAAGCTGTGAAAAAGAGTCACTGATCGGAATGGTTTCAGATTTGTGCTTGAAAAGAGCTTAAGACAAGTGCTCCGAAGTACTATATCAGTAAGTAGCGCTGACATCTCGAATCGATTACAACGGCATTTGCAACGGCTGCACAATTGTACATGCCTGTTTTGGTTTTTTGATGGGAGAAAAAAAAGGACTTTTAAGTCATTCATCAGTCGGTGCAGGGTTAATGAAAAGCCATATACCACGGCAAGGTATTGGATGGGAAAATTGGTTTTTAAATGCCCTTGGGCCAAAACCCACTTAAAAAGCAACAATGAAAATGCCAATGGTTTCTTTTTTTCTTACGCGATATCGTTTTCTATTACGATATCCAAGTTAAGATTTGAAGCCATTCTGAGTAGTGGTTCTTTCTTGAAAGTGGAATTTTTATTATGTGTGTGTGTGGTGAATCTCCTTATAAACATAATTATTGAAAATGGATTACAATATCTTTCAATGGATTGTCGATATAGTCTGTAGTCGAACACTATCATTAGTCCTAATTATAATGTCACTTATACAAAATCTTAAAATTAAAAAAAAATCTAATTACTTTTACAATTGTTATAGATTTAAAATTAATTGGTTTATGTTGGTCTCTGAACTCTTGACATGTTTCATTTCGAACAACTTCATGTTTGTTCAAAATGATTCCACAAATGAAATACCTAAGAACTATAGCTTTCTCCTAACTTGTTATCTAAATAAAATTCTACTTTATTCCTAAATTTGTAGCAATGTGTATATATCGAATGTAAATTACTGGTAAGTATTCCAGAAATGTACTATTGAAAAGTTATTTTTGTTTCAGGAGGGTTATTATAGTTATATTTTTACCACCAAGAGTCGGAAAGCTTACACTTTTTCATACGCAATGAGCTAAGTTCATAAGGGTCACATGATACATAGAGTCACGTGTTCTCCATTGAATTTAAAATTGACATAATATTTGTACTTGTATGAATAAAACACACAAAATTTTGAATTTGATGATTAGGTAGATTTTCAAATATTAAAAGTCATAAAAAAAATTTCAAAATTAAAAAATGTTTAAAAATTATGCGTGTTTTTTTAAGTAATCAAGAGCATTTGTTTACATACGTGCATTCTTATTGTTGACAAGAGTGTGCTTTGTAACAGAAAGTTTCTTTAAACAGCAAAAGTTGACACTAGCGAATCGCATCAACTGAAAGGTTGAAAACACGTGATCTCAACCCATTGGTCTGTTAAAAATGACCTGATTTATGAAATCACAATGAAAATAGAAAATAAATTGCCAATCAAAAGTTTAAGTAAATGAGCTTTGATATTAAAAATTAGGGCCGTAATTATTTTGTTCATACAATTTAATATAGGGCACTTAAAAATACAGTTTTTCAATGGAAATTCACATCTTTATTCCTTCACAGCATCGTCCACACTGTCACGAAATGGTGGGTGAAACGTGATACAAAATGAGAGAAGCAATTTAAAATTTATTTTCCTTTTTGCATATGTAGACATTAGAAAATAATATTTTTTGATTAAAAAAAAAGAGATGCGTGGTTCCCAAGTTCCAAAACGGTCATCCATGTCCAGTTGAAGAAGAACAGCAGAAGACAATCCATTGGCCGCCCGAGAGGGAGGTTTATTCTCAGAAACGATAGAAATTATTTCACATTAGATTAGAGCACAAGAAGCTGAAAAATAATCCAAATTTTATACAGACTTTGCATATGCTTATATTTTTAAATGAACATTTTTTTTTTGAAAAAAATGTCGCTGCAAATAATTACTACAAATTCATGTATTTTAAATTTTAGCAAAAAATATGTAAAAGTAAATAATAATTAACTTACGTTAAAAGGGTATTGAATGAAATATTGTCAATTTTTTCTACCTTTTTTACGTTACAGTTGTCTACGAATTTTAACTAAATAAAGATACACATATTTATTATATTTTATCTCTTGTGTATTGCCTTCTAGATTATTAATAGATCTTAAATACTTTTTTAGACTTTTCGATTTCAAGAAAATTTTATTGAATTGTATAAACTTGAAGAAAATTCATTCTTTATTTTGATTTATTAACTACCTGAGCATTTTCTGCTCTCAAAAATTATTATGTTATAGTTGTTTCAGTAAGAGTTTTAATTTTAAACATGAAAATTAAATGAACTTAGAAATTCTCAATGCCTCCCTGATCTTTTTCTTAAAAGAAACTATCTTGCAACGAACTACAGATCTTGATTTTATAATTGAGGATAATTTTATTATAATATATCATGTATTCAATAACTATGGCGGAATATACGGTACTTATTATCTGTCTTTCTTCATGGTAAAATAAATAACCTGGAATGCTCTAAATCCAATATAACGACAGAAAAAAAAACAGATATAATTCTATTAAACAAGTTCGCAGATTCCAGTCACTGAATATTAACTTAAGGTATCCGACTGGTTGCGACAACTTTTTTTTAAAAAAAAAAGGAGATATGAGAATTTTTTTGTTATTTTTAGATTTGTTTAGTGCCTTTATATGTAATTTATTTTAGTGCATATATATATAATGTGCATATATATATATATATATAAAATTAAGAAGAGAAAAAGAAATTATTATTACTAAAATGGGAAAAAATAGGTAAAAATTGACAAATAATACCATAAACGCGGCTCATTCTGCACCAAAGGCTTATGAACAAATTTACAATTTTTTCAATCTAATGTGTTGCTATATTATTCAATTTCGAAATGACCTTAAGGATAAGAGATATTTTCTTTTTTACAAAAACTAGAGCACTTTATCTCGGTTACTATGCTTAAAAGACAGTGATTCTATTCACATAAGGGACCGTAAATTTTGTAATAAAACACTGATTGATATATCTGAAGGTTAAAACAATTCTACTATTATGCAGAACTTACAGAAAAAATTTCAGTCCATTATGTTCAAAACTTTTTGAGCGATCGCTGACCCGTTTGATTATTTTCAAAAAATCACATTTCGAGTAAAACGCTTTTTAAAGTATGACACCTTGCTTAAAGTCATGGCATCTGCTTTTACTAAAACACTTGTAGTTTTTGTTCTAGTAAACGGAAAATGATAAACTTGGTATTTTTATAAATCTAACAAAATGACCTATGAAAAAAATTGTAAATTTTTGGTAAAATTCACAGTTTTAGGTTAGTCGGATACCTTAAACAGGTGAAATGTAAAGTGTGAACGAATGGGCTGTAAGAAGAAGAAAGCTCCTATAATAAATTTCAGAGCGGTGCTGTTCTAATCTTTATTTTGTATTAAAATGAGATGGTAGGATATTTTCTGCCCTTTTAAATGACTTTTTCTTAATATACTTTCCTTTTTCACTGAAAAACATTTAATATCATTCTAAACAAAGAACCATTAAAAAATAAATCCGATGTGTAGTCCAGCTTAACCCTTCTGGAAGATTCTATAGCTTTGTAAGCTTAAAAAGCTCTATATGAGAGAATCCTTTTTGCAGAAATGTGGAGAACTTTAAAAGTTCACTATTACCCCAAGTTACAGGGGCCCCAACATATGTAACTACAGTCCAACTAACAGGGTTCCCACATCTAAAAAAGGTCCATGAAGGAATTTCTTACATTGACCCCCTCAGAGCTTGCTACGCCAGTGTTCATTAACTAACTTTGCAACTCAGAAAAAGTATAAATTATACCAAAAAAATCAATAAAATAATACTACTTTTATTCAATTTAACTTGTGCTAACTTCATATCTTCCATAGTTGCAGGCACATTTAATTTTAGAATCAGCCAAATGAGACAAATGTACCCTATCACCCTTTTTAACAATTTTTGAAGTGAAAACTTCTTTAGCGGCGTTGGGCACTTTTTGGTAGGGGAAAATCTTATGGGTTCGCGTCACCGACATGTTCTGACTGGCGCATGCGCAGTCTGCTGTTCGCCTTAGACACTTTTTGGAGGGGTGAAATCTCGTGCGTTCGCGTCGACATGCTTATAGCAGTATATCTGTAGCTATACAGCTGACGTATAGTGCTGTGTATCTATATATATAAAGGAGAAAAGCGACTCACTCACTGACTGACTAATCACGAAATCTCTGGAACTATTCAACCTACAGACTTGAAATTTGGTAGACATGTTCCTTTGATAGAGTAGACATCAGCTAAGAAAGGATTTTCCGAAATTCAAAACGCAAGGGGCGTTACGGGGGGTTAAGGGCTTTAATAATAATTGTTTCCATGTTTAAACTACTTGATGTACAATCTTGAAATTGGGTAAGCGGATTCCTTTCAGAGAGTAGAGATCCACTACAAAATGAGTTTGCTGAAAATCGACCCCCAAGTGGCGTTGCAGGGGCTTAGGGGGCGTTATAGATAATTATTTCCATTTTTAAACTATTTGACGCACTGTCTTTAAATTTGATATATAGATTCCTTTCGTAAAACAATGATCAGTTACAAAACGGGTTTTGTGAAAACAGACATCTAAGTGGCGTTGCGGGGGATTAAGGGGCGCAATAGATAAATATATCCGTTTTTAAACTACTTCACCTACCTGCTTGAAAATTGGTAGGTAAGTTTTTTTCCTGGAGTAAATATCCGCTACAAAATGGGTTTTGGGAAAATTGACCCCCAAGGGTTGTTGCGGGGGTGGGGGTTTAAGGGGCGTTATAAATTCCGATTTTTAAGTTATTAGACGTACAGTCTTGAAACTTAGTAAGCAGATTCCTCTCATAGGGTAGAGATACGCTAAAAATGGGTTTCGTGAAAATTGCCCCCAGGTGGCGTTGAGGGGACTTAAGGGGCGTTATAGATAATTATTTCTATTTTAAACTATTAGACGCACAGTCTTTATATTTGATAAAGAGATTTCTTTCATAGAGTAGAGATCAGCTATAAGAAGGTTTTGTGAAAACAGACCTCTAAGTGGCGTTGCAGGGGAATTAGTGGCGTAAGAGATAAATATTTTCGTTTTTAAACTATTTGACCTACCTGCATGAAAATTGGTAGGAATGTTTCTTTCATGGAGTAAATATCCGCTACAAAACGGGTTTGGAGAAAATTGACCCCCAAGGGGTGTTGCGGGGGGTTAAGGGCAGATATAAATAATATTTCTTTTTTTAAGCTATTAGACTCACAGTCTTGAAATTTGGTTAGCAGATTCCTCTCATAGGATAGAAATACACTGCAAAATGTGTTTTGTGAAAATCGACCCCTAGGTGGTGTTGCGAGGGTTCAAGGGCGTTATTGATAATTTTTTTGCATTTTTAATTAATTGGACGCACAGTCTTCAAATTTTGCTAAGCAGATTCCTTTCATAGAGTGCAAATCCCCTACAAAATGGGTTTTGTGAAAACAGACCCAGAAGTGGCGTTGCGGGGCTCAAGTGGCTTTATAGACAATTATCCCCATTTTTAAACTGTTAGACGTACAGTCTTGAAATTTGATAAGCAGATTCCTTTCGTAAAGTAGAGAACCTCTACAAAATGGGTTTCGCGAATATCAACTACTAAGTTTAATTTCGGGAGATTAAGAGGCGTAATCGATAAATATTTCCATTTTTAAACTACTTGATCATCCTGCTTGAAAATTGGTAGGCATGTTCCTTTCATGAAATAGAGTTCCTCTAACAAAGAGTAAAATGAAAATTGACCCCCCAAAGATGTTTGCGAGGGGTCAAGAGGAGTTACAGAAAAAAATTCCTGTTTTTAATTGTTAGACCCATATACTTGAAATTTTTTAAGCATGTTTTTTTTGTTAAATAGGGATCCACTAAGAATAAATTTTAAGCAAATCAAGTTCTGGGGGGGGTTGCAGGGGGCTACTGGGACGTATTGACAGAAAAAATTACAAGGACTATAATAATGAAATTTTGTTTGCATTTTTCTTTTGTTGAATTGAAATCCGCTAAGAGCGGTAATTTTAGAAAACGGCTCTCAACGGGATTACGGGGATATTTATAGTAAAACTTTTGCTTTTTTCTGTTAGATTTAGACTTGAAATTTTGCTTGCATATTCAATTTACGGAGTAGAGATCCACCGAAAATTGGTTTTGCGGGAATCCACTTGGTTTTTGAGTTACGAAAGAGCAAACATCATTCAAATCTTCAATTTTAGAGATTTTTAGAAAATACAAATTAGATGAGTTCTGCTCTTTTTTTTATCAACAGGTGACAGTTACAGGTATAAGTATATTTTTCAATTCAATCGAATTCTTAATGCTAGGACTTAGATATCAATAATTTATACATATATATAAGCAGTAAAAATTTATAAAACATCATGAAATACCCAGCGAAGCGGGCGGGTAACCGCTAGTATCTTTATAAGTGAAATTCAATGGATTTAGTGAAAAGTTCAATGGGTATATACTTTGCATTGCTGGTTGCGATTCCGAGAATAGGCGATACATATTAATGGTTGCCATTTATTTTTCTTTTGGAAAATCTATGAGACAGATACAACAATTTTTATTCGAAAATTGGATGATTTATACAAAAGAAGGTTCTGAAATGCTCGAAAAAAGAATTGGCGCAAAATAGGGTAATGTACCGATGATTTTAAGTGGAGACTTCAATATTAACTTTGCAGATGATAAAAATCTACCACTCATTGAATTTCTAAATGAAACACTTAATTTAAATAGGTCCAATGATCAAAGACTCATAAATATAAAACGACGAACGATGCGGTTTTTACACGCGATACTTAGTTAAATTTGGATCAAACATTTTCCTTTCTTGCTTTAGTTACCATAAGCCTATTGTATTTTTTTCAGAACAAAATGAAATAATTGAAAGTACAAAAAGTCTAAGTATTGTTGAAATGAATGATGACAATCATGCAAACAATTAAAAAAATGTTAAAAATCAAGTACATTGAAATTGAAGTCAATACAAATACTATCCATAAATAATATGATTGTATATTAATTGTTATTTCAATTGAATTGTATTTATATTTTGTCATGATCTTGTACAGCCCATAATATATTTGGATAATAAAAAACCATATAAACATGCATTTAGTTGTTGCTCGGAGTGTCAATAGATGTGAAAACCAGATGGATGTTGATAATTTTAATTCAAACATTATGAAATTTCAAATTTTAATACTAAATGTTCTAAGTTTTCCCTTCTATCGGCAGTCTCTAAAACTGCCAATTTTTTTTTAAAATTAAGAGTGAAATTGCTGGTAGGAATTCTCCTGACGACCTGCAAGTTTATGTCCCCCATCTAGCATCTACATTTACTATTGTTACGAATTCTTTGCGTAATGAATGCTTAAAATAGTGTAAATAATTTACATTTGGATGCGTTATTCAGTATTATTACTTTCTGCTGTATTTATTGTTTATGCTAAAATTGTAATATTCGCAAGCAATGCCGTTCCATGCGTTATAATGGTGATTCAATGGAAACTGGAGAAATGTTGACGATACAGCCAAGTTGGCATCATTTTTGGAGAGTTGGCAATCATAGGGTTTCTGCTGGAAATTACTGGAGAAACTTACTAATATCACGATTTACGACGCAAGGGATTTTTAGAGAAAACACCATGTAGACCAGTGATTCCCAAAGTGGTCTGTATGGACCCCCAGGGGTCTATCACGATCAGCAAGGGGTCCACGGCAACGAAAAAATAACTCAGGGGTCCATGAGGTGTAAATGGGGGTCTACGATAGCCTAAACCAGATTGTGACTTTAATTTTAATAGACAATCTAATAAAGTGTAAACCATATTTACCTATTTAACAGCTTTATTTACTAAATTTACTGGGGTTAATTTGCAATTTCAAGGCGTCAGATACATTTTATTTAAAAAGATCCATCATTTCAGTGTTTCTTACCAGAATCAAGCTAAAGAAGTATAAAACTGGACATCATGAATTTTAACAGTTTCTCAATTTGTCACAATCTGCCAGAAAAATGACGTTTTAACTTATGTTCAACATTAAAATGCATTTTACTCCGGTTTTGAAACTAGGTTTGAAAATGGCCATGGTAATATCACAGTAAGAAATGAATTCATGTCGTCACATGAAAAGAAAAAAGCAAAAAGAAAGTAATGTCTGATTACAGAAAGGAATTTATTTTAATAACCCTAACTAAGTTCTTAAAGTCAAGTTTAAAAACGAATGTCAGCAATTTTGGCTTTAAAACGATATACCTGTTATTTTTTCGAATTATGGAACTTCTTAAGAAAGTTTTTAATTGCTTTTCCTAGAGAGAAGGAGTTTCAGCATGGTTGCCAATAATCTCCAAAATAAAAACAGAAAGAAAAATAAAAAAATGGTTGGGTCCTACTAACCGAGGAGATTGAGGGTTAAACTTGAAAAGATTGATGCCAAATGTTAAAAATGTGCTATTGTGAAGCACCAGATTCATCCTACCTATTAAAAACATTTGTTTGTTGCTCAGTTATTTAAAGAACAATTACTTTATATACTAAATTAATATTTTATTAATTCACATGTGTTTTTTTAAGTTTTAAACACGCTAATTAACTCCAGTTAGAAACCTAGAACTTTTAAAGTAAGTAGTGCTATAGCAGCTGTCAAAAAACATTTAAGTTGATAAATTTACAAAAATTTAATATTAGGTAAGTAGGTTGTCTACACAAAACCGAAAAACATGGTAAGGCGTCAATGAGACAAAAAAGTTTGGGAACCTATGATGTAGACTATAAACTCGCTCGCCGAAACTGAGTTACTCGCTTCGCGATCCAAATGCCCAGTGACGTCCAACGAACGAAGGATGCGGGGGTGTTAAAGTCAAAACTTCCAGTTTTGAACTAAAACATCTAGAGACAAGAAATTTGGGAAACGTGCTGTTTTTCTGGAGCGGAGATTCGCTAAAAATAATTTTTGCGAAAATCGACTATAAAAGGTGAGGACGGAGGTGTTAGACATTAATGGGAAAATTCCGTTTTAAAACACTATCTGTCTTAAAATTAAGCAATCATATTCATTCCTTTTTATCCTTTTCATGAGTAGAGATCCGCTAAGACGCATTTCTCTTAAAAATCTACTTCCTTGGGAGTTTGCGGTGGTGTTACAGATAAAAAAAAATTTTGAAAACATGTTTCTTCTCTTTAGCAGAGAACTACAATTAATGGGTTTTCCTGAGCTGTGGTCTTCCATGGGTTAAGTTTACGGGAGAATCAAAAATTTAAAAAATTCCCGTTTTTGAGTTATTAGATGGACAGACTTGAAATCTGTCGATCATGTATCTTTTGTTGATTAGAGATCCATTAAAAATGAGGTTTGTAGAAATCGACTCCCCGAAAAATGGGAGGGTTACGGAAGCTTAAAAAGTAAATATACTTCCGTTCTAAATATTCAAGCTCTATTCTTTGTAAATCAAGAGGCGAAATTTATAGGAATATTTTCAGTACATTAAAAGCTTAACTATAGAACTACTTAGATAAAAATAAGAACAATATATTGTCATACAAAATAGGGAAAAACTCAGAAAAGCGGGTGAGTAACGGCTGAACAAATATCGATAAAAATAATTTTTATTAAAAGTTCCGAGTATTTGCTCTCTAAATATAAAATTTGTTAGAGATCTAAAAGTTATGTTAAATTTACAACAATGTTAATATATTTCAATAATTCAAAATAAATAGTTCGTAAATTAATTTTCAGATTAAAAAAATAATAGAGGATATGAAATGCATCTGCCCTTTTAAGAAGTCATGATTATTTTGTTTGATAATTTTATGGTTTATTTTTCATTTTGAAGCCTTTTTTTTACATTGAGGTCTTCCAAACTACGTAAATTTAAGTGATATAAAATATTTTGTTTACATTGTTAATCATTTGATGCCGTTTCTTTTCACATTAAAAGATTTTTAATCATTTTTAAATTTGAAAGATGAGTGAAACTAGTGTAATACATTCTGTTGCGTCTAGCAACGCTTTCTAACTACAAATGACTGACAACTGAATGCACGCATGCGCGTGGAACTGTATATTTTTGTTTTCATTTTGTAGTAGTAGAAAAGATGATTTCAAACCCACTGTATATATTAATTTTAGACTTAGTGAAATGTTTTTGTTAATTTTATGTTCTGCGTGTTAGTGTAAATGCGTCGAATTAAAATTAAAATATAGCGCCTCCTCTTATTACGAGAACTATTTTTTGAACGAACTTTCTTTCCCGATTCTCGACTAAGTTCTATAAATAAGGAGAGAAGAAAACATAAGTACAATTTTTCCTTTCCTATTATCGAACCTTTTTTTTTATTTAAAAATAATTTTGATCGATTTTTTGTGACATATTAAACTAAAATCAAAAACTTAGTTCTTTAACTTAATAACAAGAAGAAGACCTTTTTAAACTGATTATGTAATTATTCCATTTTCTTTGGCTGTGCATTAGGTTTGCCAACAGAAAGTTTTATGTTTATCAACAGCATAAAGAAATGATATTTCATTCTCATTCAAATACAGTCCGACCTGTATCGAGCCTAAGTCTTTAAATCCCGAAAAAAAGTTCGTAATGTGGAAGATTAGTTAAAAAGAGATTCGCATCTTTTAATATACTTTAGAAACCATATAAAGCAAATTTTAAATACATAAACACTATATATTATTAAAATAGTAATTATTCACAACTTTTTATGTACATTAATATCTGTTTATTTTATATATCTTATCCATCAAAAAGAAATCTGAGAAGAAAACAAGAAAAAAAATACTGTCCAGAAATACACTGTTTTTTCAACTTTAAAAAGAAATAATTTTATGTGTAAAAATTAATTAACTTTAAATTTTATTAAATTTTCTACATTTAAGACAACAATTTTACAACCAGTAATTTTTTATCCATATTTAAATACTGGTAAAATCTATTTCTTTTTAAAAAACTTTATTTTTTAAAAACACCTCACATATTTGTAATGCCCCAAAAACCCTTTCACAAGCGTATTTTATCTAAACTGTAATCAGCATCGAATGGTTTCAAATTATTTTATCATTTCTTCATACGAAGTTCCAGAAATACCCATTGCGTCAAATACTTTTCAAGACTGGGTCTGTAAAAAAAAATGGAAAAGAAATAAATTCCAGTTTTGGTTTTTTTATTCAAAATAGGACCCTTCGGTTTTAATGCACTTGTTATAGCGATTTATCAATGAATCGAACGCCTGTTGTAAATCACTTTGTGGTATGCCCTGAAAAGCATGCGTTGAAGCTACTTATATGGTAAGAAATATCCCCCAAACCACCCACCCTTTCAACTTTAGTATAAGTTTTGGGTATAAAGAGTAGTCACAGGTGTTGAATCAGGTGAATACAGTGAAAGCTTCAGCATACAGACACCATTTTTTTTGTAAGAAATCGACGAACAATAAGGGAGGGAGGTGTGAATGGGTGCATTGTCGTGCAACAAACAAAAAAAGTCCGATATTAGGGATGAATGCGACGAATTTTGGCCATTAAACGCTTTAAAACAGATAAGTAGTACTGACTTGTAAATGTTTGTCCAATTGGAACAAATTCTTTGTGGATAATTATCGAAGAATGTAATGAGCATAGTTTTGATTTTAGATGGAACTCTTTCCTTGCTCTATTCGGCCTGCTGTGAATTTTGTGACTTTCATTCCGCCCTTTGACGCTTTGTTTCAGAATCATACTGGAAACACACACTAGGGATTCATCACCTGTTACAATGGAATTCAAGAAGTTTCTGGAATGATATCTCTGTAATGTGCGTTTCTCATTGTTTTTTGTTTAAGGATTAAAGTGTATGGAACAAATTCAGCACACACTTTGCTCAAATCTTCAAGCATGATGCTTAGAATCGTTTCTTTGTTGGTGCTTAAAAAGCCATCGTTTGCCACAAAAATTCATACTTTCTCAATAATTTCAGGTGCCTTAAATGAAATGGGTCTTCTCCTACGTTTATCATATTTTACCGTACCTCTTGCATCCAAAAAACGTTTGTACACACACAAAGAAAACATTTGATCTATTTAAACCAGGCATGTCAAACAGGCGGCCCGCGGGCCACTTGCGGCCCGCCAATACATAGGTTGCGGCCCGTGGAAACATTTTACAAAATTTTAAATATCAATCATTAAGGTTTTTTTTATTATAAAATTTATTTCTGGTAAACGTATTTTATAAATTTATAATATATTAACCTGTTATCTATTCTTGTTTTTAAAAATATCCTATTTAATTATAGAAATAGCTTTAATGAAAATTATTTTTAATATTTTATTAAATTCTTTTCATCTAATTTTACTTTAATGAATTAATTCTAATTAAATTCTTACGTGCATTTATGCATATTGTTCAGTATAGATCGCACTGCGATTCATCGTGTGAGCGAATTTTATTTCTCTTTGAATTGTCCAATCAGTAAGAGGCGAATAGCGTGATGTCAGAGACTGTTGAAGATTTATTTATTTTTTAAATTTAAAACCCCCAAATGTGACCAAGACAAAGTGCAATGTTTACTTAATCGTTTGTGAATGAAAGTGGATTTTGGTTTTTATTCATATTAAACTAAAAAGTTATTTAATAAAAATATAATCCAACTTTAACAACAATGAGTAAGGAAAGATTAATTGAAGAACATCGCAATGGGGGTCAAGAAAATTGAGTGCTGCACTACTCTTGTGCCCTGAACAAGAATAAAATAGTGTGCGTGATATGTAAAAACTCAGTTGCAAAGGAATAGAATTTTAAAAGGCACACACATCAGAAAACAAGCTATGACCAATAGGCTGCGAAACTTTAGGAGAGAACTGAAATTAACTCTTCAAAAATAAAAAATAAAAATTATTCGCTAAATTTGTTCAGGGTGTGAATGTTAAAACGTCGAACTTCTCAGCTACTCGAGGGCGTTTGGCAACGAACCCCGTAATTTTGAACTATGGTCAAGTAACGAGGATGACACCTAATCTGGCGACCCCTAACTTCCACACCAGTAGAGGAACGTTTGAACCTCGATATATTTAATGTGAGCATCAGCCCCCTCTGCAGTGTGGATCTTCAGCGGTACAAGACTCGAACTCATGACTCGAGTCCGTAACCTTGACCACTATGCTACTGCAGCCCTAAAATTGCTACCTCTAAATTTGTTGAAGACAATACAACTGCAGTAAAAACTATATATTATTACTTTTAATCGCAAGCACAGATCGAAACCACTTACAGAAGAAGAATTTCTTAGTATTATTAAAGCGGAGGAATTACCGTATTTACTCGAACTTAAGCCACGTTTTTTTTTCAATGTTAATGCTACTGAAAATCGGGTGCGGTTTAGAATCGAAGGAAAAGAAATTTGTTGGATGGGGCATTTAGAGCAATTACCGGTTCCCGTATGCAATTAAAAGTTTGTGATACTGATAAAATAACGAATAATTCACTTCTTGTTAGTTATCATTATAAATTTATTTTAATTTCGTAAAATTTGATATCGATAAACCATTTAACACTTTAATTTTTCACAATAACTTGTTGAGAATTTGAAATGTGTCTTAATATCGATGATGGCTTAGTTTCGAATAAATACAGTATTATATACAGCACAAGTAAAAAAAAATTTAAAGCGTAATTGTAAGTTGAAATTCTGTAACCAGCAAAGGTGATGAAATAATCGAGGATTATACTTGAATCGAGTCATATATTATGCATTATACATGTTTTTGACGCACTTTTGAAAATTGTGACGAAGTGTAAGTTATCCTTGGAAAAATTGGTTTGTCTTGCAACTGATAGAGCACTTGCCATGGCCAGTATTACTAAAATAATTGCAAGATTAAAAGAAAAACAAGCAAACAGCATGGTAACAGTAGATTAGATCTTTTCATTGTATTATTCCATAGCAAGTACTGTTCTTTGGCATGTACTTGGATATACTGGACTATACTTTTAAAATAGTCAGTAAAATTGTAAACTATATTTGAGCATGTAGATTTTGGTATCGCCAATTTGCTTTTTTTCTGGAAGATATACAATGTGAATTTATCGGTCAACCATATTACTCTAAAGTGTTAGGGATTTTGACTCATAAAGTGTTAAAACGATTTTTTAAATTGATGGATAAAATCGTTATTTTCTTGGAAACAAAAAAAATTATGAAAGTGCTGAATTTAAAGATGAACATTGGATAAAACACCTGGCTTTCTCAGTTAAGTTAAGTTGGCTTTCTCTCCCTGGAAAGCCAACTTAACTTACGCTTCAAGGCAAAAATCCCTTTTCTACAATGCTATTTGATAAAATATTAAAGCTTAAAAATAAAAATTACTGCTGACTAATTATTACAAAAAGAAATAGAGATAATTTGTCTCACTTTGAAAGCTTTCAAAAGAAATCTATTGATTAAATCACTTAAAATAAAATCTAGAGTATATTCTCACCAAATTAAATTATTAGAAACGGCATTCGATCGAATATTTTCTGATTTTAAAAATTTTGAATTACACCAGCTTCGTTTTTTAACTTCACCTCTATCTATCGATATTGTGATTGTTGAGGAAAAATTACAAATGGAATGAATTGAAATCTATTGTGATTCTTTGCTGATTCAAAAATGTTTCGAAGTGGAAACTCTAGATGTTTATACATATTTCATCCGTAGATAGGCTTCTTAAAATGTTATAATTTGTTACACGTGTAACGGCTATGTTCGGAAGAACTTATTTATGCAAGCAACCCTTATCTTTAATGAAAAATAGCAAAAATTCAGAAAGGTCGAGATTAAATGATCAACATTTATCACCATTTTTTAAAAATTACATCAGCTCAATATGTTCAACCAAATTTTGATGACTTTCTTTGAGAAAAAAACGGTGTCAAATATCTTCTAAAATTAATATTAAATTGTGTATTTGGTATAATAACTTATATTTTTTTTTACAAAATGTAAAACATGTATAGCTTAAAAAGTAAAATGAAATGTTTTAACGATTATGTATGTATAATATATAATACACTGAGATTTATAAATATAGAATATAATCATTCTACTATCCTGTTTTATTAATTTTTTGAACATTGAAAACATGCGGCCCTCAACTTGATATAAAATAGTTCATGTGGCCCGTGATATCAACTGAGTTTGGCATGCTTGATTTAAACAAAACCTGTTCCATGAGTTGGTAAGTTTCCGAAGCACTTTTACTAAATTTTGCGTTAAATTTAATCATAGTTTTTTTTCTCCATCCTAAAAAATCCACATAACAAAAATTCACTTCTGCAACGAACGTCTTTTCTCATCTACTTAAGGCGACACGGTACCATCTTTACAATTTTTTTTTATTTTTAATATTAGACATCTGGTTTTAATTGTATTTTATAAAGGTTAATATTTAATAATAATTCCATACAAAAAAAATTTAATTTCTGGCAAAATGCTTGTAAAATTTATTTTTTTTAAATTTTTTAAGCATTTTTTAAATCTCTAAAACTTTTTAAATATGTCTTTTTTCTTTCAAATTTTTTTTCCAAGTACCTTATAAAAAACAACATAAAACTGTGCATCAGTTTTTCCTGCTGCTGCTCTTTAATTTTTTATTAATTTTTCTATTGTTAAACTTCCAAAAATTCTCGAAAAAACAAATTTTGTTTTTGAAATTTTTTAGAAAAAGTACTAAACATGTTAGAGCTAATTCCATGCACATTTTTACAAAACATACATATCAGAACATGTATAAAAAGTTTCAAACCCTTACTTCAATTATCAAAAAAGCCTTAGGGTTTTGAATAACAGTATATGTACAAAAATTCAACATGGAGAAAAATGAGTTTAAAGTTTTCATTCCTTGAATAGCATGATAAAAAATTCCTCCAATAATCTGAAACTTTTATGGAATGTTAATTAGTTTGTTTCAAAATGCTTACTATAAAATTTTTTAAACATTTACAAGAATAAAAGAATATACTTGTATAATGAATATATAAAAGAAAACAAACAAAAAGGTCAATATTTCATAAAACATTATCTTAACAATTTTTTTTAAAAATTAAACACACACTTTAGAGTTAATTCCATGCACAGTTCTATGCTACCATAATAAACAACATATACACAAATATTCAAACCATTTTTTTTCATAATTTTAAAAGCCTTAATATATTAAAAACTGTTCCGAAATGGAAGAAAATGCACAAAAAAAAAAACACTTTTCAATTTAAAGCTTCTTATAAAGAATAATGTTTCACAAATAAAATATATAAAAATTGGAAATTTACAACCAATAATTTGCTTAAATATGTTTCTTGAATATTTTTTATAGTAATTACATGTTGAAATTTCAGATATGAGAAATAAAGCATTACTAAAATAAAGTGTGCAAAACTACGAGAAATTCGAAGTTTCACGGCTGCAATTGCTTTTCTTACAAATAAAATTTTGTTAAATTTCTAGCATTCAATCAATGTTTTAAAAATTAATTTATAATATAATATAGTAAATATAAATAAAAATAAAATAAATTAAAATATTGCATACGTGATTAACAATTTAAAAATTTCTTGCTTTATAAGAAACACCTTTTTTTTCACGAATTAATTTCTCTCTACGTTTACGAGCTAGTTTGATTTTTTTCTGCACCAAATTGTACAACATTATTCTTCTTCTTCTTCTTTCATATACTCTTTTAAAATCTTTATAAATTGCTAAATTTTTCGCTATGCTGTTCAGATAAATTTTATTTTCTTGTTGCATAAATTCAAGTGTTTGCAAAGTTCCAACGTTAAATTCAGATACTGCATCACAAACTGCAATATTCACTCGTTTCAATGATGCGGATGATATTTTAGAGCACTTACTCCAAATAATGCTGTGCAGCGTTTCATTGGAATTTTGAGTCATGCACCGAATGCAACGCTCCAATAAATCATTCGAAGCAAGTCTCTGGTAAATTGGCAATATTTTTGCCAAATGAGCCTCATTCACTGGTGTTTTTACCAGTTTTTTGTGCGAACCTGGTTTTCTACTGTTTGCAATAGCTGACTGATAAAAACACCAAGACTCTTGACTAGAAGGGCATTTAAAGTGCTGGGGTTTTTCATCAGTGGAAATGCTATGGAATAATGTAGCATATATGGCAGTCTTCATGTTTTCGGCAATGCCTTTGTTGCTTAAAATGGCATTCTGATAATATTGCGTAAGCTTTTTTATGGTTTCATCTTTCAAACTGCCATAAGATTTTCCACCGAGAGTAACTCCTCTTGAACGCCATTCCTTTACACATTTTCGGAGAGCTGTTCTTAGTCGCTTGCTCACATGGTTCACACACTCTTCTTTGTTTATTTTAACATCTCCATAGACTTTTGATTCAGTCAGATGCTGAAAGTACTGTAGTGTATCTAAATCCAATCTTTTCAGATCTCGACCACAATTCGGATGCTGCATGGACTTCCATCGAACCTGAAGAGCCACAATGGCTTACACTACAAGAATCTTTATGACCGTTAAACCAAATCTCATACTCAGCTGATTTTTTTAAGTCCACCTTTGGCTATTTCACACTCTTTACAATATTTAGATATCACTTTAAAATTAACAACATATCCAGTCAGCATGTCTATGACACAGCCAACTCCAATCGGAGATGCATGCCCCCTGGTCAACAGCAAGGAAACAGCAATATTGGTTACACCACTTATTTCTGCATTGTATGCTTTCTTAATTTCACTTCTGATGTGATGGAAATGTTTCTCGGATGCTTTCACAAATGAAGAATGCAACATCTTTTTGTAAGTGTTAAAAGTTCTGCTGGACATTAAATGCATATTCATAAACATGCAGAACTTTTCAAGAGCTTGATATCCACGTCCGAAACCCAAAAATGCTTGTGTAGCTCTCAAATTAATATCGTAGGGCTGATTTAGTCCATTTTTTTTCATTACAAATCTGCTCAGAAGTTTTCATTTCATTAATAATATCAGCGCAAGAATCACACACAACTTGAATATTTTCACAAAATCCATAGGCTCTTCCAAAATTTACTCGCAAAGAAGCATTTCTGCAAGTATTACATAGAGTATTTTTAAAAAGATTCATTAATGCATTTTTATCAATAATGACGTATGTTGGAGATTTGGATTTACCAGTATATTTTTCATCCAAACGAAAAAAACTCTTGAATTCTTCTTCAAGTTTTGCACACCTCAAGTTAGTGTTTTGAGAAACTTTTGAACTTGTCTTAGCCATCTGGAAACCACCTCTTCAAAGCTTTCATTGTGGCAGATTTAGTATGTCTTTTAGGCCTAGGCATGTTACACTTTTAAACTTTTTGGAGAAATCAAATTAAATTTTTAAATAAAAACTATTTCAAAATGCCAAATTCTTTGTCGTAAAGCAACTTTTCTTTCTCTTTAGAAAAAAGAGTACAAAAATATAACTAAATTTGCAGGAACAAAACTTCACAGAAAACGCAGTAGAATAACTCTCGTATAATCAAAACAAAGCAATGATTTCATTTCAGTTTAAACACTAGCAGCGTGGAATAAAAAAAATAATTATTTCCTTATTTATCAGGCTCTTTTCTAGCAGACGATCTGAAAAGTGGGCGTGGCAGCTTTGTTCAGTCTACAGTCATGCAGCAAAAGGGGATAAATAACTCAATAAAAAAATACAGCTACAGCTCTGAAATTTTGCAGACACATTTAGAAGAATTAAAAGTATCACATAAGCCAATAAAAAAATCGATTGTTTGACGATTTTTAGGGTACCATATCGCCTTAACTAAATGTGCAGAGTATCAGCTGACCATGGATGTTATGACGCATGCGCATTTCCACTCATGATGCCATTAGACCCTGCGGTTGTATTGGTATAACAACTTTTAATAGAAAATACTCCCCTATTCGAAATTATTAACACTCGCAAAGCATAGACATCAGTGGCATATACATTTTTAAATTTAAAATTAGTGGGTTTGATTTATGTGACGCTTTAGTCACATGACAGCTGAAATCACGTGTTTCCCGGTAACCAATGGACTAAATTCATGTGACGTCATGATCACATGACAATTTTAAACCACGTGTTTTTAGCCAATCAAGTTCAAAAACACATGTGACGCCATAGTCACGATAAATGCAATTATCTATTTTCAGCAAATCAGTTCATGCACTTCGTTGTTGCCAAATGACGCTTTATACAGAAACTTTTTTTTTTTTAAATTAATATTTGTCACTTTATTTAAAAGTAAATGAATAAAACAAGACTTTTTTTTCTTTAATTTTAAATCTTTTTGCAGAAATTTCTTTTCATAACTCTTGAGCACTTTACTCTACTTTACTTTACTTTTCTTTTTACTTTACTTTTATTGCAATTTGAAATTTTACCTAAGTTTTACAAATAGAATAAAAAATACGAGCTAGTTTATTGTCCGTTTTGAATTCAATGTAGAACACGTGTTTATATTATCATGTGACCGTCATGAATTTAGACCATTCATAAATTCATGTGACGTCATAGCCACATGCATCATAAGCCACATGATAAATCACGTGTTTCCAGCTAATTAGTTCATGTGCTTCACTCGCCAACTTTTTCACAACTCTTTTTTTTAACACGCTTTTATTAGCTTCACCTGTCATCTTTGAACTAGATTTTTATATCCACTTTAATAGGTCATATTAATTCGAAATTCTGCATATTTGTCAAGGCCCGATGACAACACAATTATTTAATGTGTGTTCCATTATCCTAATTAGGATCATCAGGATTAACGATTTCCCATTTCCAGATTTGGCGACTTATAGATTAAATTACAACCTTAAAGTATCCGACTACCCTAAAACTGCGAATTTTGCCAAAAATTGACAATTTTTTTTTTTTTTTATGATTTTATTTTATGGGCAATCTTATTAGCTTTATAAAAATACAAAGTTTATCATTTTCCGCTTACTAGAACAAAAACTACAAGGGTTTTAGTAAAAGCAGATGCCATGACTTTAAGCAAGATGTCATACTTTAAAACGCGTTTTACTCGAAACGTGATTTTTTGAAAATAATCAAACGGGGTCAACGATTGCTAAAAAAGTTTTGAACATAATTAACTGAAATTTTTTCTGTAAGTTTTGTATAATAGATTTACAATCTTCAGATTTATCAATCACTGTTTTATTACAAAATTTACAGTCCCTTATGTGAATATAATCACTGTCTTTTTAAGCATTTTCATATAGTAACCGAGAGAAAGTGCTCTAGTTTTTGTAAAAAAGAAAATATCTCTTATCCTGAAGGTCATTTCAAAATTGAATAATATAGCAACATATTAGATTGAAAAAATTGAAAATTTGTTCATAACCCTTTGGTGCAGAATGGGCCACGTTTATGCTATTTTTTATCAATTTTTACCTATTTTTTCCCATTTTAGTAATAATAATTTCTTTTTCTTTTCTTAATTTTAGCAAATTTTTTTTAAATGCACTAAACAAATCTAAAAATAACAAAAAAATCCCCATATCTCCTTTTTCTTAAAAAAAAGTTATCGCGACCAGTCGGAAACCTTAAAGCGAAAATGCTCCTGTTTAATACAAATACATCAATGTGCAATTAACTATAAAAGCGTGTTTTTGAGTTTTTAAGCAATAATGTATTAAAAGTATATATTTAGCACCAATAATAACGTACATAAGTCAACATTACGTACTTGATTTAAAAGTACACCCATAATATAAGATTTTTTTTAAATTTTTGCAAAAGTTTTTTAATTTAATACTTGAACAACATCTTTATCAAATTTGCAATTTTATCTCAATTTTAGAAGTAGCCCAAGTTCAATTTTGAATTTAATGACGTGATTGCGTTAAATCTTAACGTGATATAAAATATCCTGAAAATTTTAATCTAAGAGCAACTATTAATTGTGACTATCAAGTTTTAATTTTATATATATTTTAATATGTAGTTTTTGAAAACACACAAACTTTCTTAAACTACCTTCAGAATTGCTCATCAGATTTATTTTATGTAAGAAATATAAAAATAAATTGTAGGACTTAGTGTATAGAATTTACGTTTCGTCAACGTCAGAAGAATGTCTATTAATATTTAATCATCCGCTGCAGACATGTTTTAACTTTGACCAAACTGTGCGTGGGATAACAAGTTTAGTTGTCTTTTCAGAATTCCTCAAGAATAAACTTGTTACAAACTAATTACCTTTTATCTTAAACTTCTTCGATTTATCTCTGGAAAGAATATTAAATCAATTTGAATGTAAAATCGACAGTAAATATAAAATTTTCACTCATTCGGAACTACAAATAAAGAAATAAGAAGAACAACAACAAAAAAAGATATTTAATAAAATATTCACTTACTTAAAAGAAACATAGTTACTAAAACTTGATCAATTAGTAAATAGCACGTGCATTTATAATCTGTCTTAACTAAATAAAATCTTTAGTTTCTCTTAGTTTAAAAAAATCTTTAGTATTTTAAAAGTCGTAGTTAAAAAGTATTGCTATCAAGGAAATGACTCGGATACCTGAAGGAAAATCAAAATCATAAATTAATTTTCATCACATCTTTTGGATCAGCTAATGCATTATTTCTACTCATAAATTTATTAATATATGGAAATTGTGGTAAGCATTAACCACATTTCGTTTGTCAACACCACGGGTTTTCAACTTGGGTTCCACCGAATCCAGGTTCCCTTGGAACTCGCCATTTTCTTAATCAGAAAGTCAAAATTTTAGAAAAATTTAACGAAGCCTCTCCTAAATTTTAGGTTGTAAATTGTCAGAATGCACATAAATTTCTCACGCAGTTGTAAACATTTTATTGCTATTCTGAACAATATATTTAAGTTAAAAATATTTCTCAACGTATGGGGCAACAAAACTAAAATATAGAAGAAATTTAATGTGCAGATTGACTGGAGTGCACCATTAATTGATATGAGAAAATTACACTAATATTATGATAAAAAACTTCAATAAAAAATACAATAATCCTTAAATATTTTTGCTTAGGGTACTTATAACACGATCTACTTTAAATAATATTTTAAAGTACATTTTTCGAAGACTTTTTTATGGGGTTTCCCAGAAACACCTTATGTGTGATTTCAAGGGTTTCTCGAGTCGACAAAGCTTGATCGACACAATGTATTACTTCAAAGATATTTGCTCACTAAAACGCATTATTCTATTACATAGATATTACAGTTTCATCCATTTGTGTATTATCCTATGGAATTTTTCTTCTGAAACCTAGAATGGAGTATACGCTATGAAATACATTTAGAACAATAAATAATAAAAAATTTCAGTCCGCATTCTTTTCTTCTTTCCATTTTTAAAAATAGCTTTTATGTTTTTCCGTTTCATTGATTCATCTGCGGAATTTTCAACTTTAAAAAAATATTTTAAAATTCTTGACAAAACTGTAGAAAAATTATCAGAGCTAGATTGCTCGTTGGGAGTACAAAAAAAACTGCCCATAGAAGCATTCCTGTACGATCCATAGTTTACGAGAAAAATAAGAAAAATAAAGTTTGACGTCACTTCCGGTGCAAGAAAAAAACACTCTCTTTATTGGACATATCAACAACAAACAGTATTTGCATATCTTTCCAGACGATCATGTTTGAAACGTTCGTCGCGCATGTCGCGTCATGCATGCGCGAGCCGTGTAATGACGTTAAGCCGCCGTTGAACTGGTATTGAAAAGGCTGCATCTTGCAGCTACCGGTAGTCTTCGTAGGGTGGCCATGTATTCCGTTCGTGACTACTGCGACATGTACTTGCGACATGCCATCTCAAGGAACTGGTGTATCGAGACTTAGTGACAACACAAATGGACTTAGTTGCTCGTCTGCATCGTGGACCCCACGACGCTGCGACGTGTGATGACAGACAATCCACGGCGTGCTCAATCTGCCTCGACATGCACAGTGGACATTTTGCACATCTGCCTTAAATTGTGCATATACTGCTGTTGATATGTTCAATAAAGTGTTTTTTCTTGCACCGGAAGTGACGCCACACTTTGTTTTTCGTATTTTTCTAGTAAACTATAGATCGTACAGGAATGCTTCTTTGGGCAATTTTATGTACTCCTAACGAGGAATCTAGCTGTGCAGAGTTTATGCGGTCGTTTGGGGACACCCTGTATATGTGTATAAATGTATAAAATTAAATAGTTTAATTCTTAATCACTTGAAGTGCAGGAAATGGGAACAAATTACGATTTTATTTCATAAATAAGAGAAATCCGACAGTGTGAAACAGCAAATTTATAAAGGAGTCTAGCATATTAATGCGAATGTTTTCCTTTCTGTTTTCAAGCGGACATGGTACGATTTACACAAAACTTTTTAATTTAATGATTTCCATAATTTTTTTATTTTATTTCCTCTTATGTCCATGTATAGTGTAAAACAGATTTTGTACTCAAAATTTACTTAAAAGTTAAAAATTTAATTTTTTAAGGGAAAAATTTGAAACTTACGAAGTGATTTTAAAATGCTACTCCTTCTACAAAAAAATAACGTACATATATGAAATATAATTTGCAAGTACGTCACATTATGTATAACAAAGTTGGTATGGGTTTTGCGACAGCATGATTGTATTCGTACAATACTTCTTGTAATGAAAGCTTATTGAAAATTCCTTAAAAAATGTATAAATTCTAAATTCAGTTATTTTTTAAAAAATAAGTATTGCTTTGATTGAAAAATGCATACCAACTTTTATTCCATGTACTATTAGCAACAAATGAAAAAAATTTCCAAAATTCTATAGAAAAAAAGTCTTAGTGTTTTAAATAAAGACGAACTAGTTATTTATCTTTCTCCGAGAGATAAGTCAGTTTAAACTTTTGATTTGTCATTAGGATGTGAATAAAAGCAAACGTAAAAGTTATCACAACTCTGCGTTTTTTTAACTTAGAGCTTTCAAACTTTGTGAGTTTGTAGAAAAGTATATAAAAAGTAGTTTAGCTTAAACAAATTAGATTTGATTTTTTGACCGATTTTTGTCAATTGAATCGCACCCTTAAATGAATAATGTAATTACCTAGAGATCCCTAAAACTAACATTATTAAGTTTACGAATTTAAATTGGAGCATATAGAGAAAAAAGTCTCGAGCATGAAAAAAGTCATCATGAAAATAAAGCCCTCCAACATGCATTTATACACCGGACGACGCTATACCAAATACGCAAAGTGGAAGATTTAATACCATAAATTCCCAAAATGATTCTAAGGACCCTTGGGAGAGGGAGGATCCTTGCGACTCCTTGAGGTGGCCAGTGGCAAATAAAAATTCATTTGAGGCGCGTGGAAAATGTTTGTAGTTTAATAACAAGTAAAATGTTCGTGGCTCGTTTCTATTGGTATGAAAATTAAAATAAATTTGTAAAATTATTTCACAGTAAAAATTAAAAATGTTGGTGTTAAATATGCTGCAGGTCGGTCCAGAAGGAGTGGAAATAATTACAATGGTGGAAGTCATGGGTGCGGTTTCAATAAGAACGGTACTCGCCCGCTACATGCAATGCCCTTTGTACAATATGGCAATGTCTAATCAACGGTTTACTTATGTTTCGTGCATGATCCGATATGTGAAGTGAATTCAAAAAACTTTCCTTAGTTTTCAACGAAAGGCAGTAGTATTCTTTGCCTATATTTTTACAAAGGTAAAGCACGTAACAGAAATACAAGTACTTTTTATACACAACTAATGTGTACATACATTTATTAATCATGTAACGGCTTCTATTCTCGATTCTGACTCATTCTCTAAATCCAGGATGGGCATTAAGTCGATCGCGATCGACCGGTGAACCGCCAAGACATTTTGGGGTGACCGTCTTCACTAAGAATCAATAATCATTCCATTATAAGAAGGACTAGAAATACCGCATTTATTCAAATGCAACAAGATTTTGTGAAAATTGAAAAATAGTTTTTATTTTTATTATAGAATGTGGTTTATCGATATATACAATTTTACGAAATTAAAATAAATTTAAAAGAAAAACTCAAGAAGTGAATAACTACCGTAAAATTGGAGGTGTCACGTGCACTTCGAACACAAAAAATACGATCGAAATGTACGTGTGCGCGACGGGCATGAAAATTCAAAAGAAAAAAAAATAAGCAGAAAAAAATAAGGCTTCCGCGTCTGTCGAAATACTGTTTATTGAAGAGAAATGACATTCTTGATGAACGTAAAGGGTTGGAGCTCTTGAAGAGAGTATTCTATTTTTTTCTACAATTTGGAATAATAACTCGAATAAATGACTTCAAACCACAAGAGGATTGCACACGCATATTTCTTCGTAAAAATGGGAGTGCTTATTGTACGGCGAATATACCTAAAATTAAAAAGTTGAACCATGAAGGTATAGGTGTGCATTATACGCCGGATTTCACGGTAGTTATTTTATCAGTATTAAAAGTTTTAAATACATGTATGAAGCTGTAATTGCTCAAATACCCCATTTAACACATTTTTCTCTCTTCCATTCTAAGCCACGTCCGATTTTCAGTAGCATTAACATCGGGTAAAAAGTGCGGCTTAGATTCGAGTAAATACGTTATTTTAAAAAATACAGAGGGAAAAATCGAATGATAAGAGTTCGTTTCGTTGAATAGAAAATGCACTTCCCTATTTGGAGGTATTTTACGAAGGAAATTGGGAAGTGTTCTTGGTTCCAGGAAAAAGTTTGAGAAATAGAGACATTCGTAAAATGGATGTCCGGCTATATTGTATACTTTCTTTTAGTTCACTACACCTCCGACACTGGTGGACCGCAACACCTTGATAAAATTAGAAGTAGCCCGTACCCTGGAAAAGTGTGCCCACCCCTGCTCTAGATCAAGGGTGGGTGGACTTTTCCAAGGCACGGGCTACTTCTAATGTCTTCAAGGTGTTATGTTGCACCCAATGGCGTAGTTGTGGCTATTCTGTATTAAAATGGCGAGTTTTATTTTCTTGACACTTGTTTTCGACTTTGCACCCGTCTTTTAAAATATAACATATAACTATTTTTACTACAAAAACGCAAGAAACACAAATTTTTCAATTTGAATGCTTAAATAACGGAGCGACTGGGGAACATAGGCGTATTCAATGAAGCAAGCAGAGAACATACGAGCACCGATAAATCTGAAACCTACTTATGAACTTGCAATTGCTCGCTGCCAAATCCTGGGACATTCCGGGGGATGACATCAACTCGAAAAATAAATCTCGTGGAAGCGCGGGATGGGGGATGTCTCAATAGCCAATCCCGTGCTATCACGGAAAGAACTGATCATCAACATTTCTTCTCCCCTTCAGTCGGTGTATGATGAAAAATTCATTTCTACGGCCGGCATCGCAGTAATCGGTTTTTGAAGTGTAACATCTTTCCTCTCGGTTGCTGGATGTTTGTAGAAGTGATTTCGTCAAAAGGAACGGAAATGCGTAACAGGAAGTTGGGGAAGCCCGCTTGGTGGTGTCTCTTCGCTACCCTCGCATCGGGGTCCAATTGTAGTAACCATCAAGCTGCCAGCCTTTTTTATATTGTTAAATTTAGCATTTCAAAAGATTCGAATTCAAAAACTCTATTTCCTTTTTTTCTCGCTTGACTCTAAATTCACTTCGCAAATAACAGCAAGTCTTATTAGTCTTCACCCAGGATAAACTTGTGATCCTTACCCTCAATGGACTAAATTCATGTGACGTCATAATCACATGATAATTTTAAACCACATGTTTTTAGCTAATCAAGTTCAAAAACATATGTGACGTCATAGTCACGATAAATACAATTATCTATTTTCAGCCAATCAGTCCATGCACTTCGTTGTTGGCAAATGACGCTTTTTACACAGAAACTTTTTTTAAAATTAATATATTTGTCACTTTATTTAAAAGTACATGTATAAAACAAGACTTTTTTCTCTTTAATTTTAAAATCTTTTTGCAGAAATTTCTTTTTATGACTCTTGAGCATCTTTACCCAACTATGCAATTTGAAATTTTACCTAAGTTTTGCAAATAGAATAAAAAGTACGAGCTAGTTTACTGTCCGTTTTGAATTCAATGTAGAACACGTGTTTATAGTATCATGTGACCATCATGAATTTAGTCCATTGTCAAAGTCTCAGGACTCACCGAACAGATTTCGATGACGTTGTTTCCCTAAAGTGTACGTTACTTTTGTTGACAGAGTCGTGGTTAGACAATGACGAACGTGTTTCGATACCTAACTTCGATTGCTGCGTACAATTTAAACGACCGTGCCACAGAGCAGCTGGTGTGCGTTCTATGGCACGGTCGTTTACATAGAGACATTAATTATCATCACATAATTGGACTGGGTATTGTTATTCAAGATATTGGGGACATATGTGCTGCAGAATGTTTATTTGAAAATGGGCAAACAGTGATTTCGGTGGTCGTATACATTTCTCCGAATCAAACGGTTCAGAAACTTAATGATTTCCTGCATCTCGGGCTTTTACCATACACCGTAGGTGGTTCTGCTGTTTAAAAAGAAACTATCACTAGCTTCCGATGATTTTGAGTGGTGATTTTAACTTTAACTTCAGTTTGCCAGAAGCTGAGCCGCTCAACTTTTTTGATGAACTCAAGCTCGAAAGGAACACAAATGGAAATATTTCGACAACTAAAAGTGGTATTGTTATTGACGCTATTTTTCAACGGTTTTTAAATACTTTGAAATCACAAGAATAGGTGTGTCATATTTTAATTATCATAAGTTTATTGTCTCCGCTCTTCCCGAAATTGAACAAGGCTAATTTATTTTGATAAAAAAATTGCATTTCTACTTGTGTTAATTAAATAAAATTTTCATTAGAGATATAATTAATCGATATAAAATTATTTCTAATCATACCCGATTCAATTTTTTCAGGATTTAAGTTACTATTGCATATTTACCACGATAACATGTAAGATTGTATACATCATATACGACTACTGTAAGGCTCGTTCTTTTCCCTACAGTGACAATGAACGTGTTAAGCATCATCGTTCGTTCCCAATGAAGAAACACGTGTCGTCTACGTTTTCATCGAATCATTTGCTTAAGTAAACGCAGTCGCATCGATTCTGAAAAGTCGGTGTTCCAGAAAAATGTGTCTTTTAGGATGTATTGGGCCATAGTAAAAACGATCACCCCAAAATGTCCTGGTGGTCCTCCGATCACCAGGACATCACAATCGACTTATTGCGCATCCCTGGTTTACCTTTGATGACGTCTATGATTATGGAACCTTTTTTCTCTCAAAGAACCGCGATTTATGTTGGTGAAGTTTACTACTTACTTAAAGTCAAGTGAAGTTAGGAGGGGGGGGGATGGCGTCGTTGTCATACGGAACCTAAGAAGTTAGAGAAGTTAATACTGCAAATTGCCGTGGTTCAAATTGAAAGGATCTGACAGGTTAGTCAAGAAATACCATTATTGCTTAGAACAGAGGTTCCCAGACTCTTTTGCCTCATAGACCCCTTGACAGGTTTTTCGGTTTGCGGTAGACCCCTACTATCCTAATATTAAATTTTTGCAAATACATCAACTTAAATGTGTGTTTTTGACAGCTACTTCCATTAAAAGATTTACATTTTTAACTGTAGGGGAGTATAGTGTTTAAAACTTGAGAAAATACATGTTAAATAATTAAATTAAAATTTAACTAACACATAAAATAACTGTGCAAAAAACAAACTCTTTTAGTTAGAGGGATGAATCTGGGGATGCAATAACCAATTTTCAACGTTTGACATCAATTTTGTTAGGTTTTAACCCTATATATGTCCTCGCTTAATAGTGGCCAGTCTTTTCTTCTCTCTTTTTTTTTGTTGTTGTTTTTGTTTTAGAGATTGGCAAGCGCACACTGTAACTCTTTTCAATTGAAAAAACAATTAAAAACTTTCTCAAGATATTCCATAATATGGAATAAATTACAGATATATCTTTTTAAAGTCAAAATTATTGACATCCGTTTCTAAGCTTTATTTCAAGATCTTCGTTAGAGCCGAGTCCCCTAAAGCCTAAAACTTGTAATATGACATTTTTTATTTCAAAGTGACCACATGAATTCATTGCCTACTGCGGCATTACGATAGTCAAAACATTATCATATCTATTTTCAAAATCTAAGAAAAGGGCATTTAAATGTTGAACGTAGGTTAAAACGCCTTTTTTTCTGGTAGATTGTCTGTGATAACTGAGAAACTGGAAAAATTTGCGACGTCTATTATTATATTATTTTAGCTTAATTCTGGCACAGGAAAGGTTAAGATGTGGTCCTTGTTTTAATAAAATGTTTGCTGTCATCTTATAACTGCAAACTAACCTCATTCAATTTAGTAAATAAATCTGTTAAATAGGTAAGTCTGTTTCTACTTTTAATTAAATTTTTCTTTAAAATTAAAGCCCCGATCTGGTTTAATGAGAGCCACTATCATAGACACCCATTTACTCCTCAAGGTCCCCCAAATTATTTTTTCACTGAAGAGGACTCCTTGCAGGTCGTCATAGACCCTTGGAGGTCTATATAGACCACTTTGGGAATCACTGGTTTAGAACATAGGTTCCCACACTTTTTTGTATCAAAGACCCCTTACCATGCTTTTCGGTTTTGTGTAGAGCCCTACTTGCCTCTAATATTAAATTTTTGAAAATTTATCAACTTAAATGTTTTTTGACAGCTGCTATTTACTTTAAGACATTTATGTTCCTAACTGGAGTTAATTAGCGTGTTTAAAGAAACACATGCAAATTAATTAAATTTTAATTTAATATATAAAATAATTGTTCTTTAAATAACTGAGTAACAAACAAATGTTTTTAATAGGTAGGATGAATCTGGTGCTTCACAATTTTAACATTTGGCATCAATCTTTTCAGGTTTAACACTCAATCTCCTCGGTTAGTAGGATCCAATCTTTCTTTTATTTTTCTTTCTGTTTTTATTTTGGAGATTGGCAACCATGCTGAAACTCCTCCTCTAAGAAAAGCAATTAAAAACTTTCTTAAGATGTTCCATAATTCAAAAAATAACAGTTATATCGTTTTAAAGCCAAAATTCCTGACATTCGTTTCTAAACTTGACTTTAAGAACTTCGTTAGGGTTATTAAAATAAATTCCTTTCTGTATTCAGACATTACTTTATTTTTGCTTTTTTTCTTTTCATGTGACGACATGAATTCATTTCTTACTGTGATATTACCATGGCCATTTTCAAACCTAGTTTCAAAACCGGAGTAAAAGGCATTTAAATGTTGAACATAGGATGAAACGTCATTTTTCTGGCAGATTGTGACAAATGGAGAAACTGTTAAAATTCATGATGGCCAGTTTTATACTCCTTTAGCTTGATTCTGGCAAAAAACACTGAAATGATGGAACTTTTCCAAAATATTTTCTGACGCCTTGTAATTGCAAATTAACTCCAGCAAATTTAGTAAAGATCTCTTAAATAGATAAATATGGTTTACACTTTATTAGATTGTCTATTAAAATTAAAGTCACAATCTGGTTTAGGTTATCGTAGACCTACATTCACACCTCATGGACCCCCAAATTATTTTTACGCTGACGTGGACCCCTTGCTGGTCGTCATAGACCGCTGGGGGGTCCATAAAGATTCCCTCTTTGGGAATCACTTTTTTAGAAGATCTTGCGTTGATAAGTATAATTAAATTCTAGAGTATCCTGGCGCAAAAAAAAAAAAAAAAAAAAAAAAAAAAAAAACGAATTTATACCAAGACTGAAATAAAACTTCTTTAGATCCATCTATATGTATGTATATATGTTTATATATGTATATATGTTTACATATGTGTATATATGTATAATATATACATGTATATTTATATACACATATTAATTTTCTACAAACATTTAAATTTATTATGCGTTTCATCGATAAATTAATATTGCTGAATAGATTTTATTATTTTTGCACATTATTTTCATTATCGAATACATCAGTAATTACTGCGTTGATTGTAAGAACGAGACAATAGGCTTAGGGTATGAGAAATAAGATACATATGTTTTCGAAGGAAAATTAGAAAGATATCTAGAGAACACTGCATCGATTGTTGTTTCATGTCTTTTGGTAGGCTCATTTCGGTTATTATTCATTTGTAGTTCTTATTTGTCTTGTAAAAAGTTTACCAAGAGTTGTTCAACTTCGGACGCGAAATTAACATTAAAATCTCCTGCTAAAATTAGTGGCAACGTTGATAGTTTTTTCCTAATTCTTCAGAGCATACTTTAGGGTAAATCATAAGTCTTTTTTTTAAAAAAAACTTTATAATATTATTAATTGTGTTATTGGACGAAATGTAAGCAACTATCATTATGATGTTTGTCCCAAACACAGTGGGCAGTGCATATATCACCAATCGATGATTGGCTAATATCGAGTTCACGAATATATCGTAATAAAATATCCATGTTCGAAGTAACTATATTCGAGGCATCGTTCGTTTTCTGATAAATTGCCACTCCTGCTGATCTAACATTTTTGCGCTTATATTTTGCAATACAATTAAAATTCGGGACGTCAACATTTTCATCGTCATTTGACCGGGTTTCTGATAGAAACAAAATATTGCTTGAATCAATTACGGGCTCGCTCAAGTCCGAAACGTGTTTTCTGAGACTTTGGCAATTGAAAGTAACCATTGACAACTCTTTTCTGTCATTCATGATATCAAGAATCGTTCTTCCTATTATTAGCAATTTATTCAACAAAGATTTTCCTTTTCCAAACCCATGTTGGTATTCTCCAACTATATCGTTAGCCAAAGGTGAAAATCTATTAAAAAGTTTGATCACACACAAGAATACTGTACAGATGCTGTTTAAAAGACTACCTTGATAATTACAGTAGATGGGGAGACCTTTTTTTATGAATAGGATATAAAAGCCCCTCACTCACTCACTCGATCAATCACTCGCCCGATCACTCACTCGATCTCTAACTCATTCGATCAATCACTCAACCACTGACTCGATCACTCACTCTTTCACTCACTCACTCGATCAATCACTCAACCACTCACTCACTCACTCGATCCCTAACTCATTCGATCAATCACTCAGTCAGTCACTCACTCGATTACTCGCCCGATCACTCACTCGATCCCTTACTCGATCACTCACTTGATCACTCACTCACTCACTCATTTGCTCGATCACAGTGTTTGCTCTCTCTTGCCCCTAGAGTAATATACGAAATGTAACTCTCTGTCTTTCTATCTTCACTAACCTCCCTCTCAGCTTCCGTTAGCCTCGCGCGATTACACTTTTCGTAACGCTCTCATCCCCCAGCTTATTCCCCAAGCCAAGTGCACGTAAAGAAGTTTTACTTAAAAAAAATGAAGACTTTATTTTGGTTGGGTTTTACCAAGTAAAAATGTAAAAGTATGAATATTTTAAATATACGAGTACAAAGCTATTTTAACATCAGCTCTTTTTCGTGCTGCACAGAACATTGGGAAAAGCGCGCGCACACAAATCTACAAACTACCTGTGTATAAGGTTTGTTGTGTGATCCCTCAGGTTTGATTCTGGAACAGCTGTGAAGAGCTTAGGAACTACCGGAAGTGGAAGACGAGAAGTAACGTGACACATAATAAAAAAAATTAAACAATAACGGACAAGGTTACAGATAATAACAAAGGTATTACGAAATAAAAAATATGTAGACAAAGAATAAAAGGTTTATTACATGAAGGTCCTATTACCTATTAACAAAAAATTTTACACTCTTTCCCCAGTTTTAGTTTTTTCATAAGTTTCAATATTTTCTATTAAATCCAAGCTTGATCCGATTTTTGTTTTCAGTTTGTGTTAGCGATAAATGTCGGAGTCGAGCTTGGTTCACACCTTTTCTTAAATAACTTTTAATTATTTTAGTTTTCTTAATGATTTTTCAGCTGCTGCAGAAGTGTGATAGGAACTGTATAGAACAGTGATTCCCAAAGTGGTCTATATGGACCCCCAGGGGTCTATGATGACCTGCAAGGGGTCCACGTCAGCGTAAAAATAATTTGGGGGTCTATGAGGTGTAAATGGGGGTCTACAATAGCTTAAACCAGATCGTAACTTTAATTTTAAAAGAAAATTTAATAAAATGTTAACCAGATTTACCTATTTAACAGCTTTATTTACTAAATTTACTGGGGTTAATTTGCAGTTACAAGGCGACAACAAAAATCTTATTAAAAACGGACCATCATTTCAGTGTTTCTTGCCAGAATCAAGCGAAAGGAACATAAAACTGGAAGTCGTGAATTTTAACAGTTTCTCGATTTGTCTCCGACAATCTGCCGGAAAAATAACGTTTCAACCTATGCTCAACATTTAATTGCCCTTTATTCAGGTTTTGAAACTAGGTTTGAGAATCCTTCGGCTATGGTAAAATCACAGTTGGTAAAATGAATTCATGTTGCCACATTAAAAAAAATGTCTGACTATAAAAGGAACTGATTTTCATAGCCCTAACGAAGATCTTATAGTAAAGTTTAGAAACAAATGTCAGCAATTTACGATTTAAAAATATATACTTGTTATTTATCTCGAATTATGAAAAATCTTAAGAAAGTTTTTAACTGCTTGTCAATCTCCAAAATAAAAACAAAGATAAAAAAGAAAGATTGGATACTACTGAGCGAGGAGATTTACGGTTAAACCTGAAAAAGATTAAAGCTAAATGTTGAAAATTTGTTACTCAAGCAACAGATTTATCCCACCTATTAGAAACATTTGTTTGTTGCTCAGTTATTTTATGTAACAATTATTTCATATATTAATTAAATTGTAATTTAATTAAAATTCACATGTGTTTCTTAAGTCTTAAACACTCTTCTTAACTACAGTTAAATATAAAACATTTAAAGTAAGCAGTACTATACAGTTGTAAAAAAAAAAAAACATTTAATTTGATAAATTTGCAAACATTTTGTATTAGATTACTACACAAAATCGAAAAACATGGCAAGGGTTTTATGAAGGGGGGGGGGGAGTTTGGGAACCTCTGGTACAGAATAATTGTTTTTTTATCAATGATTTTAGTTTTCTAACTTATATGCTACGCATTTCGTGTGTGCGCGAATGACGTTAAAAGGAAGGAGAAACATAACGCTACACTCAGAACGTTGTTGGGAAATCCCTGGCTATTTTTTGTATTCGGGAGGATTTAACTCAACCACCAGAGAGTTTAGAGCTACAAAATGGCTCCCCGAAATAGACAGAAAATGGTACAAAAAATATGCATGAACAAGAAAACACAATACAATATTTTGTTATAATTATTGTTTAAAAAATCCACCAATGCAAAAGAACAGAGGTGGCTGGACAAAAACTACATCATTCTGTTGCAGATATGAGCAAATTGTGAAATATTGGAACAGGAGAAACTAGCTTATTATGAATCATAGTGTTATTAAAAATAGAATGTAACTAGGAAAGAGAGCATAGCTTCCTATGTAGGTTCTTAAGATGTAAATAATAAGTATGGAAAGATTTTTTAAAGAAATTTGAGAAGTATTTTTAAGTACCAGTTTATAGAAGAATGGAAAAAAATTGGAATATAAAAATAAAATAATACAAACTTTTTTCAATAAGTAAAGTTCTCAACACTATACAAACAGAGGACAGAATTTAAGGGAACAACCTATACAAGTTCGAAATTACTTTCAACTGAGGTGCCATGATTATAGTTGTGTTTTCTGCAACCTTTTATATGTATACCTTAAATGTGACAGAAATTATCGCAAGTTCGGCTTGCTTGGTGGTCAGGGTCCAAGGACTCCGGTGCATGGCAAGGCATAGCCCACGACAACATAAGTTGTACATTTGTTGAAGTTCATTTAAAAAATAGTCTTATTATATCAGGCTTTGCAATATTTTTTTTTAATTAATCATTTTCTGGTCAGCCAAAATTAAATTTGCAATATCTTAACTATGCATTGAAATAGAGTCATTTCACTTGGGGGGAGGGATTTTTGTTCAATCACAGGCAGTTTGGGAACCATTATTTAATAACATGCTCTCCAAAGGCTTCGTTCTTAATGAGGTTAAATTAAACTGCTTCCTTTTCCCACCAAAACAGAGCATTCCTACAAAACAGATTCGTTATATAATTTAAAAAAATATTTTGTTGTTTTTGTTGAAAACATAATCATACTGTGAGGGGAGGGGGTGAGAGGAAGCAGACTTCGCCATATTCAGCAACACAGCTGCGAAAAAACCACGAATGAACAGTAAAGCTCTATTGTAGAAAATTCTAGTTCTCCAGCATGGTTTGTTGGCATGTTTTGTTGGCTGACTTTATCTTATGCAAATACGCGTGGGTCGTACTGAACAGCCACGCCTAACGACTGCTATAAAACTCCTCGTGGAGGAGCAGGGGGTAGGCGTTTATGAGTTCAATGGTCGACACATCCCGAAAGTGGCGTAAAGGGATTTTGATTGAGTAGAAAACAAACATCTTCCCCATGGCTCATTCAAACTCTATGTTTTGGTCTTCCATGATTGTTGGCCTTAAATAGGGATTTAAATTGACTACATTTGGAGCCATGATTTTCAAAAAGTGTATAGATGAATATATATATATATATATATATATATATATATATATATATATATAATCAAAATTTCTCTACAAGAGAGAGATGAACCACATGATCAATACTCAAAAGAATATCAATTACCAGATAACAATACAACAGAATTTAGAAGGAGATATGAAAGATTGAAACAACAGAGCAAAATACAAAAGAATGGATGCTTCAGTATTATCAACATTGCTGACTTAGGACAGCTAGTATACATAAAATTTTCTTAAAAAATCTTTCTGTATAAAAGTGGGGTTGAACATGTTTTTTGGCCAGCCAACCTTCCCCCTTTTTTTGTTAATAATACCGAGCAAATACCAATTGGAAATAATGGATAGGAAATCTAAATCCATGATAAGGAAGAGGTAACTTACCCAAAAATTGCATACTGAAATGCAGAGCCCGCGCTAAATCTGAGTACAATAAACAAGTTATTGCCAGATTCTGGACCCAAATACAATTTCAAAACAAAGCAAAGGCTGAAAAATAGCACTTAGCAAAAGTATGAAAAGAATAGAAATAATAAAATAAGAAATGTAAACATACTACCATTATCTTAGAAACTCTTAATATAGTTTAAAAGTTATAATATATTCTAAAAAAGTAATTTTATCTAAAACTAGAAACTGGGGGTATTTAAAACTATCTAGGAAGAATAATAAATCTATAATATAAACCTTTTAAAACTATGGAAAATTTAATCCTTACTATTTAGAATTTCATTATTTAAATATCTATTAATAAAATTAATAGGGTAGTTTTGAATTAAACAGTATTTAGTAAAATGTTTATAATTTTTTATTTTTTCTGATTTATTAGAAACTAGAAATTTATTGCGTACTGTGTAATTAAGAACAATATTATATATACATATATGTATATATATATATATATATAGTGTCAGTTGAACTGGAATATACATATAAAACTGTTTTAAGAGAATATTGACAAAGAAAAAAATTAGCAGTTATAGAGACTGTCGATAGAAGCGAAAACTTAGATCTTTTAGTATTAAAATTTGAAATTTCATAATGTTTGAATTAAAATTATCAATATCAATCTGGTTTTCACATCTATTAACACTCCGAGCAACAATTATATGCATGTTTATATGTTTTTTTATTATTCAAATATATTACGGGCTGTACAAGATCATGGCAAAATATAAATACAATTCAATTGAAATAACAATTAATATACAATCATATATTATTTATGGATAGTATTTGTATTTGCTTGAATTTCAATGTACTTGATTTTTAACATTATTTTAATTGTTTGCATCATTGTCATCATTCATTTCAAAAATACCTACGCTTTTTATACTTTCAATTATTTCATTTTGTTCTAAAAAAGATACAATAGGCTTATGGTAACTAAAGTAAGAAAAGAAAATGTTTGATTCAAATGTATCTTAAGTATCGCCCGTAAACACCGCATCGATCGTCGTTTTATATTTTGTAAAATGTGTATCTGAGTTTTCGATCATTGGACATATTTAAATTGTTTCATTTAAAAATTCTATTAGTGGTAGATATTTATCATCTGCAAAGTTAATATTGAAGTCTCCACTTAAAATCCTCGGTACATTATCCTATTTTTCGCCAAATCCTTTTTCGACTATTTCAGAACCTTCTTTTGTATAAATCACCCAATTTTCGAATAAAAATGGTTGTTTCTGTCTCATAGATTTTCCAGGCGAAATATAAACGGCAATCACATTAATATGTATTGCCCATTTTCGGAATCGTAACGAGCAATGCACAGTATATACACATTGAACTTTTCACTAAATACATTCAACTTCACTTATAAGATATACACAGCACTCTACGTCAGCTGTATAACTACAGATATACTGCTATAAGCATTTCGATGACGCGAACTCAGAAGATTTTCCCCTACCAAACGCCGCTAAGGAAGTTTTCACTTCAAAAACCAGAAATGCTTGAGAAAATTTAGTTTGAAATACACAGAATTTCCTTAGAAAGGATTTCGTTAAATTCATGAGCGACAAGTTGTAATGACTGTCGGTTCCTGCTTCCCTCTGATTTCCCTTGTCTACCCTCGATCCCGGCTAGATGTGTGGGAGGAACTGAATAACCAGTAGACATGATTAACTGTAATTATTTTATTGTCACCAAAATATCAAGCAGACACAATAATAATCAAATTAAAATAACAGATCAGATAGCAGAGCGCGGAGTTGAGACTGGAGAGACTACAGATATTAATACGGACCCTCAACTGGTTCCACGATAACTTATACAAGCTCAATATGAACTACGTACTTGTAGCTAAACTTGTATTTAAATAAGGATCACGATACCTGTACTTTTATGAAGTCGATTCCTACACTTGAGTCCTTGAAGGCGATCCTTATCCGGATTTAATCACCGTCGATTAATCCTCTCTCCGAAATCTTGAATTGATGAGCTCCGATTACACTTAATCATTTCACTATCCTTCACGCTCCAACTAACTCCTTAAAACTCGCGAATACAGAATTTATATAATATACTTAATTTGCAAAATCACGCTTTCTTCACTCGGGGAAAGTTAGTTGATAATATTGTTGCCCCAGAAAAATCCTCAAAGGGTTAGTTATAGACGTGTATAGATCCGTCACAAAGTTATATCTGGACAAAATCGAATTATCAAGAAAATTTTTAAAATACAGAGTAAAAGCGTCGACATTTTTTAAAATTATGATCAGCATCATTTCTCAAAATAATTACTGTAAATTAGGTGTTTTTTTTTAAATTCAACTTTGTTTTAAAGAAAATAATACAGAGGCAATTTTCTTTATATATATATATATATATATATATATATATATATATATATATATGTATATAAAGCCTCTGTATTATATAATAATACAGAGGCTGTTTTCCCCCAAAATGCGAAAAGATTCCCCTTCTGGGAATGAACAAAATACGGAAAACACCAGCCGGATTGAACTGTCCCAGTATATTACGAAAGAATCCGTTGCAGCAGATTCTATGTGTTCAGCCCCAATGAAGGCAGACAAAGACAGTTTGCTCAAAGCTCAAGAAATATTATTCCAGCAGATTGTGACGATAGAAAGGCTTCTGAAATGAGGAACGTCATGAAAAGTATGCGCAGTTATTTAGACCAATGGTGAAATGGACGACATCGAGCTATTGGTTGACTATTTGATGCTAAAAAAAACAATGCAAAAAAATATAAAATTATTTTCCTAAGACCCAATCAATGTTTCAATTTTCAAAAAATTTGAAAATTTTGTATTGAATTTCTTTAAGTTCTTGTGAATGTTTTTGTTTCATTGATTTTTATTAAATACATGCATGTATAGGGTGTCCCAAAACGACCGCATAAACTCTGCACAGCTAAATTCCTCGTTGGGAGTACATGAAAACTGCCCAGAGAAGCGTTCCTGTACGATCCATAGTTTACGAGAAAAATACAAAAAACAAAGTATAACGTCCCTTCCCCCCAGCGCAAGAAAAAGCACTTTATTGAACATATCAACAGCAGTATTTGCACAAAGGTAGATGTTCAAAATGTTCACCGTGCATGTCGAGGCAGGCTTGAGCACACCGTGGAATGGCTATCATCACACGTCCCAGCATCGTGGGATCCACCGAAGTACAAGCAACATGCAGACGAGCAACTAAGTCCATTTGTGTTGTCACTACGTCTCGATACACCAGTTCCTTGAGATGACGACATGTACTTACTTGCAAGGCATATCGCAAGTACATGTTGCAGTAGTCACGAACGGAATACATGGTCACCCTACGAAGACTACCGGTAGCTGCAAGATGCAGCCTTTTAAATACCACTTCAACGGCGGCTTAACGTCATTCCACGGCACGCGCATGCATGGTGCGACATGCGCGGCGAACGTTTTAAACATTATCGTCTGGAAAGATATGCAAATACTGTTGTTATGTCCAATAAAGTGTTTTTTCCTGCACCGGAAGTGACGTTATACTTTGTTTTTCGTATTTTTCTCGTAAACTATGGATCGTACAGGAACGCTTCTTTGGGCAATTTTTATGTACTCCCAACGAGGAATCTAGCTGTGCAGAGTTTATGCGGTCGTTTTGGGACACCCTGTATACATATATATGTAAATGAAATAAACTCTAATAAACTTAATTTTGTTGATATATGGGGTGAGGGGGTTGGCAATATCCTTTAACTGGAAAAAATATTTCAGTTCCTTCTGTTTCGCGTTAAGCGATTTTCACTGCATGCCATTACTTTAATCTTACTCGAGCTTTAACTTTACTTGCTCAGTAGTTTTGAACCTATACTTCCTTTCAGAATTATTATAGTACCAGAAATATATTATTTTGAAGTGCTCTACATTTCTTAATAAATATCATCCTCACTTTATTATAACTTATTATACGAAAAAATTTAACTTAAAAGATCGAAACCAACAACGCAAAACTATAGAAAAGTTTTCTTTCCAACGGCTGTCCTGCTCTTTTAAATTTGTGAATACCATCACATACAGTGGACCCCAAAAGTGTTTGTACACACTTGCTATTTCCTATAAAATTTAATATTTTCGACTAATAAAAATTAATATATTCAAATTGTAATTTTTTCATTATATCTGCAACTTGTTCTTAATGGAATGAAATAATTAATATTTTTAAAATAGTATATTATTTTTTAAAAATAAAAAAGCTACTGAAAAATTACGCCCCAAAAGTCTTTGTACACTTAACAAAAATCCAACATAGCTTTAAATATTGTATTTCTTTCTTTGTTAAGTACTTAGTAGAATATTTTTAGTGTCCACAACAACTTTTAAATGTTTTGGTATAGATTTAATTATTTTTTTTTTGTAATTTCTGCATCTATTTTCCTCCATGCTTATGTGGTTATTGATTTACTTTTCATTATGTGTTTATACGTCATGTTTTCTTTCTTTTTTAAAACAAATTCTCATCAAATATGTTCTACTGGGCAAAATAAACTGATTGAGGAGAAGTTTAGAGACAGTTATAGAGACACCCAGCGGTGTGCATTGAGAGCAGTGCGCTTGGCGTCATTATCTTGTTAAAAAATGAAGTCGTTTCCAATATTTAAATTTTGGGAGGGGGGTTTGAAGTTTCTCTTTAAAATAATTAAATAGAGCTCATGATTCTCAAAACCATCAAAAAATACCAAATTATGTAATTTTGAGGCCGATTTACACCCCCGCGCAAGAACTCACCTCTATGCTTCAGTATGAAGGTGGAGGTGTTCTTATTCCACATAAATTCATGTGCTTAAATTCCTCATTATTTTCATTATCAAACTATTATATGCCTATCGGAACCAAAAATGTTTAATTTCCTGTCATCGGAATCAATTTGCTGTCAATTTTGAATTTTCTGAAACTTAATCCTAAGAATCTATTTGGATTAATGTACCTTGGAGGGAGAAGTTTTCTTGCGTGGGGGTCTAAGTTGGCCTCAAAATTAGGTAATTTTATAGGAACGTGTACGAACACTTTTGGGGTCCACTGTATGTGTTTTTAATAAAATGTCCATTATGGTGGAACGAAATTTAATTTTTCCTAACCTACCTTTGTGGAAAAGATGTTCTCTGGTATTTAGATGAAGATATAATAAAATAAAAAATTCATTTTTATGTTAAATACAGCCATAAGGGGAATATAATATAGGTATTTGAGTGTTTTTATGGTGAAAAGACAGTGTAATTTTTATTATAAAAATACAGGTATTTCAGTACTTATTAACATTTATTGCTATGAGAGAACACCTACTACTAAATAATTATAGGGGAAAAAACATCAGGTACATTTAACAGGTTTTTTTATACTAAAGTATTATTTTTTTAAACATCTACTGTCAAAATGACAGTGCTCCACAAATCGAAAGGCGGGAAAAAGCTCAGATCAGACTGAATCGATGGTGAGGGGAGAGAGAATATTGTACTATTGTATTAAAACTCAGGCAGGATCATCGCCAGAGCTTGATGAAATTGGTAATTTGATTGAAGAAGTAGATCTTGTTAGGCAAAATGAAGTCAAACGTGGATAGTAATGACGTTCAAGAACTGCTGGATTCCCACAACCAGGAGCTGACAATGGAACAGGTTTGCTACCCCGGGTGTGTTTTATCCAATCCCGAAATCCCGGGATTAAAATAACTCATTCTGGGATTTAATTTTTGTCTGAATTGTATTTTAAAAATTTTTTCTCATCAAGGTTTCTAAGAATTTAATTCCTAGAAAATTTATATTTTGTTTAAAGAATATGTAAGTACAGTTTTTTGTACAATTATAAGTGCTATAAGTAAAAAAATATATGCAGCTCTCAATTCTTGCAATGGGAGAACGTCGCCCAGATCTAAGTGGCTCGCTGCAATACTACACAGTAATATAAGCAACATTTCAAAAATAGATTTTGTCACAGTTCCTTCTTTAATTAAGTGCCGTTAATTAATAGCGAACTTGCTTGAAAGACTCGAGACACTTCAAATCCCATTGCATTACTAACAGCTCTTGCAACTGGATCTGCTATTTCAAATAAAGTAACACTTGAAATTGTTTCGCATTCTGATTCAATAGCTGGATCAATTTATATACAAAACCATTAAGTATCGCAGAAGAACTAGATAAAGCTATCAAAGAAGTATATGCACCAATGCAGTCTATTGAATTTGAGACACTGTCATAAAAAATTCAAAAAGAAATGCCTCTGTTTTTGAAAATGGAGGGAGACGTACCTGAAGAGAACTCACGCCTACTGAATGACGATAACGTCTACTCGCATGGAATCCAAACGAGCATTTTCTGCGGCAGGACAATTTGTAACAATAATAAGAAGCCATTTGAACGATGAAACGCTGGACGAACTGTGTTTTTTAAAAGCATATTTACAGAAACTCAATAAATAAAGAAATGTTTACTTTATTTTCATTACGTACTATTTTTATTTGCTTTTTATGATGAATTACTTATTTGTTTCAATAAAATTAATATTAGACCAATTTTTAATTATATTTTCAGTTTTATTATGCCATTTCAACTATGCTAATATGTAAGTATTTTAAACAATCCTAATCCCGGAACCCATCCCAGGATTGGATAATGTCATCCCGGGATTGAAAATATAACACAACATTGCAAACCCTACAATGGATGCACACGAAATGCATGCATAAAAGCAAGACATTGAAGAACTTGAGTCTGTACACCCAGATCCATCAGAAGATCGAACGATGGTTGATAAACGCTTCAGTATTACTGAAAAAGGGTTACAAAAGTTTTAGAAAATAATACTTGAACGAAGAGCGTATTTTTTAAGGTATCCGAACACGTTGAAAATGACCCAATTCTGTCAAGACAGATATTTTTGTTTTTTATTTTATTGAATAGAGCTATCTTTTGACTTGACGAAACATACTTTGTGTTGTTTCTACACTACCTAGAGGCCACGTTGCAATCCATTTTATAAAGTTAGAAAAGCCGGAAGTGGGTGTTTGATCTACCAGAAGTGGGCATTTAAATGGCTCAAAATCTATCATGGCGATTTTGATAACTCAAAATATTGCGAATGTATTTCTATAAAACTCTTTGAACCTGATATTTGTTATTTTCTAGAGAATGTACTAAAACAATTCGTATTGTATCAATACTTTTTGAGTTATGGCTTGTTATTTAAATAATGGTCACATAAAAACTGTAACATTTCTTATAATGTTGACTCAATCAGCTCTAAAATTTTCAAATTTTAATGAAAAATTAAAATGTTAGTACATTTTCTAGATAAATGCATCTAATTTGTTTTCGTAACACTTTTACTAATGTATGTTTATTACTTTTTTCTCTAACTGCTTTGAAGTTTTTCAAAAATATTGCTAAAATTTCACTTATAATTGTGATTTTTGTAAACTTGAGGTAATTTATTTTAAATTTTGATAGTTAAATAGTAATATTTATTGGTATTGAGTCCTAAAAGAGCATTTATAATGTTTTAGTATGCTATTTTGTTAAAAAGTACTCCAAACGTGTTCGGGTACCTTAAACAAAACAAGCAATAAAAAAATTATTAGCATACTACAAGGAAATGTTGGCAAGACAAAAAAAAATCCTTGAGCCGACAGACTAATGTAAAATTTTATGAAACCTTCTACATCCAAATATTTTCGGTCTGTGATTTTGCATTTGTGTTACCTAAGAATTTAAAAACATTTATTTTTTTCAAATTATTTTTTTCTTTCGTCTCCAACTAAAAATAATTTATATGTATTTATACGCGAACTGATACCACGATTTACAAAATTACTCTTAAGCGCGGTTTTCATTCACCTCTTTCATAAGTTCGGGGGAATACTGGAAACCAACTAGAGGTGATGCCTGGCAACTGTCCCCGAGCGTTCACTTCGGTTCACGGCCAGACAGAAAAGCATGTCCGGAATTAGATTATGTTAATAAGTTACATTATCAAGTTCTTCAAGGACACGCTGTGGTATCGTTTTAATTCAACATTATCAGTTAATCTCCCCCAGAGATTCATTAACAACCGCGCATATTACCGGAGACTTCAGGAGGTAAAACCGGAATTTCAGAGCTTGCGAAGTATTCCGAAGTATTGTCGCGAGAAGTACTTCTTCGATACCCTGAACACTGGCGGCCAAGGAGAAAGGCTTTTCAAATAAAAGTTAGCTTATTTTCCAACTGATTGTAAATAATTCATCATTAGCAATAAAACGCAAAATAATTGTCAGGCAAAAAGAAAAATTAACTTTTAGTATTTTTTTCTTTAAATTTTGGCCATGTACATATTTTTTAGAAAGAAGAATAGAAATAAAAAACTTATTTTTTATTTCCTTAATTTACATAGATATCGTTATTCAAATTAAAATGAACTTTATTCCAGCTTTTACATTGAATCGAAAAGTCTTTTCCCTTCATATTACTGCATATCCTATCGTCTCTGATATTTTTCTGAAATGAGTACGATCTTCCAGATTCAGAACCTTTTTAAATTGTTTGCCAAACAGTTCCGTCATGTGAAAGTCCAATTTTCTGAAAGTATTTTTCGCATTCGTTTTCGGAACTAGAGAACCATCTCATTCTTTTTGCATTCCCTACTCGCATTCACAGTGTTCTCTCCCCCATTATCCGCATCGAATTCCTCAGAGTCAGTGTCCAATAGATCGCAAACGTATTTCCTCTATATCTATTTCAGAGCATAGTTCACTTATATTTTTCATTTCTTCCGACAATTTCCCTTAAATCTGTAATTTTTGTGTATTTTTTTTAAAAGATTGAAGCTTATCCAAATATAATTGAATTGAAATAGAAAGATACGAAAATCCCTATTTTTGACAAATTCCAAACCCTGCGCGTCTTAACAATAATCTCTTCCACAGTATCAGTGTCGAATTGCTCAGAGTTAGAGCCTAATAGATCAGTGATGCCCAACCTCCTGGCCGCGGACCGCTAACATTCCGTGGATCAAACGGTACCGGGCTGCCCAAAGAACATTCAATAATTTCTTTTTTATTTACTGAGGTGTGTTTCTGTCAGCTTTCAACGATTTTCCATGGAAATCGCTTTATATTTCGTGTTAAATCCCTTTATAATCATTTTTCGGAGTAACTGTATTTTATTCTGCATATTTAAATATAACTAAATTAAAATTATTAAATCAATACAATGTAAAATATTAATTAATTAACGTCGTTCTCTCAGCCGGCTGCTGTAAAATTTTTACCTGTCTCACTGCGCAAAAATATGTTGTTAAGCACTGCAATAAATTATATATGCCACCCTCACTCTCAGAATTTTGTTCTTCATTTATTTCTCAACTTAGTTCCCTTATATTATTTATTCTCCCAACAATTTTCTTTAAATTGGTATTTTAGAGGCAAATTTTTGAATTTGAATAATTAGCATGAAAAAATTACTTCCACGAACTCGATATTTTTCCCATTCATGAAACAAAGTTTGTCTCCTATCATTATTACTGATCACGTCACCAATATTTCTAATGATCGTTATTTTACCCCGTGGGTCACCACGCTCTATAGCCCGCCTAAAACATGAAGAAAAAAAATCAACGATATTGTCTTGTAAAAATTGGAAGTTTGAGATTTCAATGCAGATAACTTTATAAAATGTCATGTTTTCCAGCTATCAACGGTAGAGTACATGTGATTACCAGGGGAAAATGAAAAAAGAGTTGAAAAATTAAGCAGCTATGAATAAAAAAAAAAGAAAACGTGAAAAGCCACGCGATAGAAGTGAAACTTCTTTGGTGACATTGGCCGTAAATACAAGAATAGATAATTATATTAAACTACTGAGACAACTTTAATCAAATAAAATTCGAATTTCATTCATTGTATGAAAATATTTTTGTTCAATTTTCTGCATCACCAATTTCCAAGAAAGACACAATAGGTGTGTGGTAACTAAAGTAGGATATAAAAATCCTCGATCGTAGTCAATCAAGAAAAGGTGAGAAAGCTGCATCCATCGTGGTTCCGTATATTGTTTTTCCTTCTCTAGAATCAGTATTCATTGTCAAATTCAGTGTCCGTTTCAAGAATTCAATGAGTGGCTTTGCTTCTTCTGAAGCAAAATTAACATTAATGTCTCCAGTTATGATAAATCGGCTTTTAATCATCATTGGATCCAATGATTGCAGCAGCCTCTGATGTGCACAGCACTAAAACTTTATGGATAAAGATGATGAAAGCTGCGACAAAACTACATGATGATATATAGACTTTCGCCAGAAATTGCTACTAGTTTTGCTTTTTTTTCTTTCACGAAACTCTTTTCCTCTTTTTGCATTTGTTCTAGGCTATCTGACCAGAATTTATTTTGATTCAATGGAAATAAAAATGAATAATATAAACTTAATGCATCACTCACAGAAGTCACTGTGTTTGTTTACAAGGCGCTATCCGTAGCGATTCCGGCGCGAACGTTAGTCACATATACACAATGCCCCCAGACACTCCCGTAACGGGTAGATCCATATAATGGTAATATTTTGGGTGGGTTTATTTGTTGAAAACGGCACGTTTATTGCATAAAAAGTACGAAAATACGCCACGCAAGTTCGTTACGAGAGTAGCACTTAATGTCACGAATACCTAAGCGCCTTTCGTCCATAGCAGCAAGATATACTTTTGATCCACAATTCCCCCTTAGCAATCGTCTGACTTTTTCACGGATATGACGCAAGTTACGTGGTGTACCCCCAACCCACCCCACCGCTCTCTTTTCTTTCATCTTCTCACTATGGCGACGTTTCGGGGGGATGGGGGGAATCCCTACTTCCGTTCGCTTTTTCACTGTTACGCAAAACTGGGTAAATTTCCCATTCGCTCCCGTCCCCAAAGAAGTTTTACTTCGAAAAATGATTCCTTAAGTTCAAGAAAAATGAGAACCTGGAATTCACAACAATTTTGCTTTTAAGTTTCAAAAGTAGTCACTTGACCACTCTAACAGGTTTAGTGTTAAATTAGGGTTATTCCCTACCACACTCAACAAAATATTGCTTTAGTGATTAGATTCCTTGTTGATTTTAAAATCAACCATCCCATATCAAGGAATTGTCTTTTCTGTGTTGGCCGTCTACACGAATGCAAGCTCCACATCCTTTTAAGAGTTATCATTTTACGCGTTGTTACATGAGCTACATTTGTTTCTTCCCCTGCTTCAGCAAAACCTTTGATGCAGTTCGATTAAATTTTCGTTTGGCTTAAAAGAAGGAAAGCACACTTGAAACAATTCATTTACTTAAATATTTCAGAAATATTTTACGTCTCATGTTTTGATTTATTCCTCAATTTGAGTAATACACTTAAGATTGAGTTTTCTGAAGTGAAGTCATTATGGTTAAAAAATATTGGCTGTAATTGTTATGGATAAAAAAGAAGCACCATTTTGGAATCACCTAAATGGGCCATCTTGCCAAGAGCAGTATGTTTTTCTTCTTATGGAGAGTCAAAGTTAGGTGACAACATTTTCTCAAACCCTGAACCCTGCGTTAATTTTAACTAGACCAAATTAGCTTTTTGCTCCACTTTGGGATTGTTAATAGCACGGTTGTGTATGAAAGCGTTAGAGAAAATATAATCACTCCAAAATTGTGAAATTTGTGATGTCCCAATAAATACCTAATGATGCGATGGAGGGTATCAAAATTCCATATTTTCACAAATTTTCTGCTCATCGCTTAACGAAGTGATAGGAATATTTTTTAAAAATTTTTTTCCCAGAACTGATATGACTCTCCCCCCCCCCCTTCACCTCGTGCCTCCTTGGCGTTGAGTCCCGTATATGTCACGGTTAAAGTCTGGCTATTATTAATAATTATTGGTTATTACTATAATAACAATGACTTTTGATTAATGTGGTGAATAATGCACATGAACCGGTTATTATTAAAAATGAAGCTCGGTTATTCTGGTTGATAAACAATAATATAGTGAAACTTCAACGTAATTTTTACATGCTGAGATAATAAATATCTCTCGTTGTGGACCTTAAAACCGTGAATTTGGTCAAAAATGGATAACAAGTTTCTTTCATTACTTTACTTTCTCTAAGCCATCTTATTAACTTTACAAAAATACCGAGTTTTTATTTATTTATTTTTCCTTCACTATTACTAAAGTTACAACTGTTTTAGTAAAAGCAAATGCCATCTCCGGTAGGTAAATGTGGAAGTGGTATTTTGAAACAACAACAACAACAAAAGTTTTTTTTTTTTAGAATATTTTCCGATTCTTTTTTTAAAGTATTGGTCGGTAAGTTCTAAATCATATTCCATTGTAAAATTACAGCAAAATTTGGGAAAATCTTAAAAAAACATGTAAGGAATTATTATTCCTTCTTCCCTCTAACCCGGCTAGATGTGTAGGAGGAACTAAATGATCAGACGACATGATCAACTCAAATTATTTGTTTATGTCTATATTTAACACAGACACAAATCACACTCTTATTAAGATAAATTTCACCAACTAGAACACGAAGGTGAGACAAGATAGCGTGGGGACAATACATACGATCATGAGAATCTGTCCTTTTATGATAACTTATACAAAGCTTGATTTAAGAAGTGCGTTAAAAAGTTAACTCTCTAACTTCTATTTGAACTAAGATTACAGTACCTGAATTCTTGCAATCCTTTAAAATATTCGACGTAGCTTTGAACACTAATAGTTGACTTAAGCACTTCTTCGAGTTTCCAACTTCACGCGCCGTACACTGTTTACGCATACGTATTGCTGTCGATTTGCTTACTTCTCATCAATTCACTTCACATCCAAGTTATGCTCACTTCACTAATCTTCAATTCTCATTTCACAAACTTTTAAAACTCGTGAATACAGAATATATATATTAATCTCAATTGGCAAAATCACGTTTTCCTGTCCTCGGTGAAAGTTGGTTGAAAGAATGCTTGCCCTAAAGGAATCCCAAGGAGTTAATGAAAGGACACGTATAGATCCATCAAAACAATCCAAACGCCTAAAGCAAACAAACTTTTTCCAAACTGGAGATTACATAAAAGAACCAAAAGCGCCAAGCGCAAGGTATTGACATAACAAATAAACAACGCACACAAAGTGAAGTACATCCAAAGTAAACAAGCAACTGCCATCATCCTGCTGTTTGCGCGGGAAATTACCAATACGCATGTGTAATGGAAATTTCAAGCCAAATGTGGTGAAAATAATTGCATTGACCAAGCTTTATTGGTAATTATTTAAATTATCCGGTAAATGTAATAAATTTCGATAAATTATTCACTTTAACCAGCTTAGTTGATTATTATTAACAATAACTAACAAATCCCATTGACCGTAAGGTACATATTTTGAAGAAAACGTAGACAAAAAGGCCGGAACCAGAATTAAAAATCTATTATTCTATCGAGGGAGTTAAATCGCCAAATACCACCTTGCGTAAGCCGCTGTTTAAATACAAATGCTTTCATGTCCAACATTAAGGTCACAAACATGTTTTTCTTCATAATTTTATATTGCCTGCTGAAAAACCGATATAATATGTATTTTAAATATTTTGAAGAACGGTTCATACAATATCAACCTTCAGAGTTTCGGAAAAAATGTTGTTTAAATTTAGTTTTTGCAGAATTACTGGATTGAGACCGTTTAAGCATATGGTATTTTTGCTTGCAGTTTTGTGAATATTGTATTAAAACACACAAGTTAACCTGTTTGCAATGTGATAATGGCTTTTCATAATCGTTTAGAGGATTCCTTGAGATGGAAAACTGTTGTCAGGGTAGAAGCTGGACAGTCTTAAGTGGAGGTTACTCGATGATTGCAAGTAGCCCGAAAGAGGTCTTTTGGCTGTTGAATCCATTCCAAACAAGTGTCACCTGCAGAGCAGAGCATCGGCATCTACACAGGATCGCTACTTGGCCTTAAGCGCATGACGACATCTACAGACAACAGCTTCTCAGATTGCTAGTGACCTTGCTGCTGTCGTGTATCGAGAAATCAAAAGACTATTTGAAAATTATCAATTGACTGAAAGGAAGCACAACAAAATACATTCTGACATCATAAATGAGAAGAAGAAAAAAGCATTTACACACATGCTTATAAATGGATCAGTACTGTACAATATGTACTTGATAATAAATTTATCAAAAGTAAACGAACAGAGCAAGTTTAATAATTAACACTGACTACCATGGGATTGTCATATTCAAAAATTATATTCAAAATTTAATGTTTATCTTGATAATTTGTGCGGTTATCGTGTTAATTATTACACCATGATTAAATATATTATGAATGAGATAAGTTTACATCCATTTTAGAAGGTGAAATTACTTAACATTTTTATTTCACTCAATCCGTTACTGTATTATTTCTGTAGCTGGTTTTATAGTTCTAAGGCAATTCATTAAATCATAATCCAATTCTTTCATTGCCAGATACAACAGGATAAAAGACTATTAATCTGAACTTAAAAATATAGACATAAATTGTTTCTCTGACACAAATAGAACTAAACACTCTACTTCCAACGAGTTATCGTTGAAAGAGGAATGGCATACCCAAACTCATTTGACTTCCATCAACACCTGTTACTATACGGTTTATAATTTAAGTCGTATTGTAGCTTTAGTATCAAATTACATTATTATTGCATTGAATAAAATGTTATTGTATGGGGGGGGCGATGAAATTATGTAAGAAATTTGGGTTGTAAATAATGAAAATTTGAGAAGCACTGACGTATATATATATGTCCGGGGCAATTAACGCTTCGCCTGAGCGAGTGGTTTATATACACCGGTGACACTTAAGAGATTAAAGTCGTATTGTAGTTTTTGCTTCAATACGACTGTATCATTGAATTCAATGCATTGTTATTGTATGAAAGGGGGGCGCGATGAAAACTCTGACTGAATTTTGGGTTGCAAACATTGGAAGTTTGAGAAGCACTGGTGTGTGTATTGGAATAATGTTGGGCAGTCTTACACCCCTGTACTTTTTCGATGCGAGTACTGTCAACTCACAGCGCTATAGAGATGAGATCCTGGAAGTCTGTGTGAGATTCCCTGGGATGCTATGGGTCCGAACAACATTTTTATGAACGAAAGTGCGCAGCCACACAGAACTCACACTGCTGATGAATTTCATGAAGGAGTGAATATTCGCCCCTCTCCGAATCTCAGTCCTATTGAAGGTCTAGGAAATGCTGTTTTTCAGAGGGTAGCTTTCCTCCCAGGACAACCTTGGGCTTTTTGAAGAATGAGAAGATTTAGGAATTGATTGGAATGGTTGAAGCTTTTCCCGAACATTTAAAATATTACTTAATGTAACATATAGCAATTAGTGTAGCAAGTTGATAGGTAGCATGTCAGGAAACTAAGTACCGTTTTGGAAAAACTCGCATAAAAAAACCTTTTTTTCAAAACAAAATTTATTTTTATATGAAAGAGACTGTCTGAAACTATTTTTATACATAACTACCACCATGCTTTTCCTATAGAGAAACCAACTTGTCTGTACACTCTTTAAGGAAAGTTGACACCCATGAATAGTTTTCGAAACTTGCGGAAACTCATGACGAAGCAATCTTATTATAAACTGGCTATTTTCGTGCTCATTCCCTTTTTAAACCAAACCCCTCCGTGCTTCCTCGTGGACATTGGTGCACCCATCATTGGATTGTCGAACCCACTTTCTCACCGTTCCATCCCTCATCACATTTTCAACAAATTAACAGCTTCCCTGACAAATTTTTTTGAAAAAAAAAACTGGAAAAAATCCCTGCATTTTTTAAAACTTTTATTATTAAATACGAAACGAAACAAAACAAAATATGTAGGTTTTAAGTTGAATTTTTAATTTTTTACAGGTGTAAAAGCACTGAGTTTTAATATTAGTTTACTATCCCGAGTTATCTCGAGCAAATGGAAAAGAAATTTAATATTAAATTTTGTATGATAGTTTTTGAAACAAGGGACAGCATAAAAGTGATGCCTTACATTCTGTACACTGGTATCTGGTCTCTTTTCGTACTGGCTTATCTTTTTACGGGAGCACACAGTACACTGTCTCGTTGTATTTGATTTTTATCAGCAGGAGGAATAACATCTGGAAAATGCCCTGAGGTCAACCTGAGTGGTCAAGGTCCAATACCGGGTCTTCCTGATGTGGCAGAAAACTCATCTCGATCATTTTCTGAAATTATTTTTTCAATCAGTTCCATTCTAAATTGTTTAGGTGATCGGAAACCTCATGATTTTCAGTGATTTTCAGTATAGGCTACATACAGAAACATCACTTCCACTATTTTCAATGCCCACCTCTTCATAATCACTTACTGAAAAATCATCTCTTTCGTTATCTTGCATTATCCCCATTATTTTATTATTTTTCCATTGGAACCATCCTTCTTTATCCACAAGCCGACGTGTACTGAGCAATAAGGAAAACATGTGACCTGTCCCGCCAAAAGATTCGCGAAACCAACAAAATTTCGCAAACTGCGAATCTAAGCTGAATATTTCCTTTCATGGATTAAAATCGCAATGAAAAGTTCGTACTGACAAATTGTTCTTCGCCCGAGTTTTCTCGGGATAGTAATTAACTGCAATGTTTACGAACTCGAAATAATTCGGGATAATCAGGCAAGCGGTTAACAGTGGCTTAACATTCCTTGCGTTCAAAAAATGAATTATAGAATGCACTTCACAGTCGACGGAATTGGCGGTTGTCTTAAACATTTTGAACGCTCACTAAGACGTTTAAAAACAACACAATCTGGCTTTAATAGAATCACTGGTGACATGTACACAAGGGTTGAGTTCTGATCGCACCCCTGCGGTTGAGGGTAGAACGAAACGCACGGTATTTTGTTTCCAGAAACGCCTCGTAAATTCCTTTTACTTTGGAAGAAATTCAGAAATGACAATTTTAGAAGTTAAGCAAAATAATGAGCAAATAACAAACACTCATTATGTTATTTATTTATTTAAAGGAAATGCATACTAGAGTGTTAAAAACTCTAGTTACAGACAGAACAAGTAATATAAAAAAAATTTTTAAGTCAATGCCTACTTAGATCAACAAAAAAACATTTATTTCAATTAATTTTTATTAAATAGTTACAATTAATATAAATATGTATATACGTAGGACAGAATGGCAACATTAAGTGGCAATTAATTTTTATTAATTATCATTAAAGTATCGCACTGTCATCCAAAACAATCGTGTATATAAAATTTCTGTTCAACTGAATGCTTCGAACGTGAGGGGAAAAAATCTTTTAAAGTTTTGACTCAAGTCTATTAAAAAGGAAGCCAACGTGGCGGTATTTGCAATTCTTTAAATAATTAATTTCAGTCAATAACTTTAATTAATTATAATTAAATTATCGTATTGTTACACAAAACAATAGTGTATAGAAAATTTCAGCTCAAGTGAGTGCTTTAAAATGTGAGAAAAACCCCTTTCAAGTTTTGACACGCTAAAAGGGTCACTAAGTCGCCAAAAAGGATTCCAACGTGGCTGAATTTGTAATTCTTTAAATAATTAGTTTTAATCAATTAATTTTTATTAATTATAATTAAATTACTGTATTGTCATCCAAAATAAGTGTGTATATTCAATTTCAGCTCAACTGAGTGCTTTAAAATGCATTTTATTGATTGAAAATTTGAACAATATATGTAAATTGAGAGAGAGAATGAGCTGATAGAGTAGGAATTAAAAAATGAACTGCAAGAACCCCAAACACAATTTAAGAGATATAAACAAAAAAAACACATATTAAGGCAAAAACACAACACAAAAACAACACAAAAACAACACACTAAAAAGCATTGGGAATGAAAATTAATGCATATAAAAAACTGTAATCTTTATTTAACAAGAATAAAATAAAAAAACTTAAGTATATATTAAAAATATCCGCTCTTCAGAAAACCTGTTAAACATTTTATAAAACGTATTCATATAATAAGAAATTTCCTACATATTTAAGAAATTTCCTACATTCCTGATAAACCTGTCCTCAGATTACGAATTGTTTCTCAAACCTCTTTAGTACAGACATGTTTAAAACATGAATGCAGTCAATCATATTATTAATAATTTTATGCTGAAAAAAGAACACAAAAAAGATCTCGTAGTTTCGAACTCGGAATATCAAAAATTTTGCGCACATTAGAGGATTCTACGTATTTTTTTCTTTAAAAAAATTCACTCGTGAACCTATTTAATGCATTGATATCTCCCCATTTGAATCATATTTTCCCTACTTTCTCAAAATTAGGATAACATGAGGCAGAATTCCTTCCGAATCGGGAAAATTTCTAATAGAGTCAAATCAAGTCAAACAGCCTCAGAGCTTACTACGGATTCAAAATCTGAAATTTAAGTTTACTTGGTTTTTCATACTGCGGCGCATCATCTACGAAACCATCGGTGGAGGGCAGTTTCGGGGGGAAACAACTTTTATAACGACACTTCCATTCAAAGTGGTACTTTTTTAAAGAGAGATGCTAAAGTAAGTTTCAGCAACACACACGCAATTTTTAAAATTCTTTTAAGAACTTGAAATGGAAAAATAAAAAAATTTTCATAACTATCTTTCTGAGTACATTTCTGTGTGTGAAGGGAAGCTGTGAGTCAGAAGATTTCAATAAACAACAGAGAAGCTTAAAAAACCCAGACACATTTTTCATTTCGAGAGTCAACACTGACGCGCAATTGCATTTTTTCTCTGCGCGCGTACAGAATTAAAACTACTTTATTTCTTCCATATTTTTATAATCCCTTCATTTTTTGAGGTAATCTATGGAGTGAACAGTCTAGAAAAGAAAATTATGATACCTCTTTGTTTTTTTTTTCTTCGAGAATGGGGAAAAAAATCTTAGAATAGAAATTCCTTTCCTCTTTCCATTTACGTATTTTCAGATAATTAATCTAAATGTCCTTGAATTAAAATGTTCTCTTTTTTGTCAAGAATATGTGCCTATATTTCATGCTTAAGGGGACGCGGTACGATTTAAACAAAAATCTTTGATTTTATGGTTTTCACAATTTTTTTCCTTGTAACCTATGTATATGCAATACGTAAGACAGAATATTTGCTCAAAATGTCACAAAAAGCAATCCATTTAATTTTTTAAAAAAAAATTTAAAACTTTTTGAGGTAATTTTAAAACACTACTCCTCGTACAATAATTGACGTACACACAGGAAATTTGATTTACATATTTGTCAAACCATGTACAACAAAAGTTGGTATGGGTTTGGGGATAACATGATTCAAATTCCTAAAAAAAAATTTTTATGAATTATTATGAAAAAATCTTTAAAAAACATGTAAATTCTAAGTTCAAATATTTTTAAAAACATATGTATTGCTTTGATTCAAAAATGCATACCAACTTTTGTTATATATATTAATAGCAATCTGTAAAAAAAATTCAAAACATTTCATGCAATAGAAAAAAAGCCTTAGCATTTTAAATGAAAGAAAACAAACGTTTTTTTTTTTTTTTTTGTTCTGAGATAAATCAATTTAAAGTTTTTATTTACTGTAAAAAGATATATATAAGTGCAATAAAATTACTAAAAAATTACTGTATATACTACATGCACATGATAAAAGTTTTATAAAGTTATTATATGAAAATTATAATTTTTTATGTTTAAAATTTAAAATTTTCAGTACCTTACATTTTTAAAAAATTGCGATAAATAACATACGAACCCATTTTACGATGATTTTAAAATAATTCTAGTTTATATCTTCATATTTTTTTTTACCATTTATGTTTAAAATAACCCAGGACTATATGTAATCCCTTCTTTTTTCTTTGAATATTTTTCTTTTCGCATATTGCCTAGTTTTACTTTTCGACGAGCTATGCGAAAAGCAAGATATTTTGGCGATTTCTTTCTTTTTTACGTCTGTAATCACGTGTGGCAGCAAATTTTACTGCTTCTTCACCAAGATCCAAATTAGCTGCCTTTTGTATTTCTTTTAAGGCTTTCAAAGCACCAAAGTTATATTCTGATACTGCCTCAGAAACAGCTATATTTACACGTCGTGATTTCGCTGAAGTTTCTTTAGAGCACTTACTCCAAATCACGCTATGCAGACTCTCGTTGCTGTTCTGAGTCAGACATCTGGCACATCCTTTCAAAGGACTATCAGAAGCTAACCTTTGATATATTGGAACAATTTTTGTCAAGTAATCTGGATTTATTGGTGTTCCAATATTAAATTTATGTGGTGTAGGTTTTTCACCTTTAGCTAAGGCTCTTCGATAAAAACACCACGAATCTTTGCCAGGAGGACATTTCATGTGCATTGGATTTTTATCTGTCAAGATACTGTGATAAAGCGTGGCATATATAGATTTTTTCATGCCCTGAATATCTCCTTTATTTTTCAGAATAGCTTTCTGATAATACTGCGTTAGTTTTTTTATCGTTGTTTCTTTTAGGCTGCCATAAGATTTTCCTCCTAAAGTGATACCTTTAGCTCTCCAATCTTTCACAAGATTGCGTAAGCTGGTGCCTAACCTTTTACTAACGTGATTAATACACTCTTCTTTCAAAATTTCAACATCTGGTCCATATATTTTTAGGCTATTTAAGAATTTATGAGTTTTATCATCACCATCAGATAACAATGTTGTGTAACGGAAACCACATGCTTCTGATCGAGACCAAATTTTAGCTGTAGCTTTCATTTCCATTGCTCCTTATGTCCCAACGTGGTTAATCTGGCAGGAATTTTTGTGGCCAGAATACCAAACATCGTATTCAGCTGTAGTTTCGCCTAATTCATTGTTCGCACTTATACATGTTGGACAGTACTTGCTCATAATTTCATAGTCAATAACATATCCTGTTAAAGTGTCGACTACACAGCCAACACCGATTTGGGATGTGTGTCCTCGGGTCAACCATGTTCCATCAAAAGAAACAGCAATATCAGTAACTGTATTTGACCCATTTTGATTCAATTTTCTGTATGTATTTTGAACGCTGTTATGTACATAGTTCAACACAGTTTGGGAAGCAAGAGAGTACACTGAGTTAATGTAGCATTTAATTTCATTAAAAGTTTTACTCGACATCAAAGGCATATTGAGAAACATGCAAAATTTTTCAACCGATGCATGACCCCCACTGATTGCAAGAAATGCTTGAACAGCACGAACATTCACATCGAAAGGTGTAGATGTATTTGATTTTTTTTCAAGTCTTGGAGATGTAAAGCATTCCATTTTTTGCTCAGAACATGTTTTGCATACCAGTTTCAATTGATGCGAAAACCCATATTTATGTCCAAATTCAAGTTTTAAAGTTGACTGGTTGCAGATACCACAAAGAGTATACTTGAAAATATCACACAAGGCATTTTTGTCAACAATTATATAACTTGGTCCATCATAGGTATCAGCAATATTTTCTTGTTCTAGTACACTTTTCTCTTGCATAGAAATTCTTTCATTTTTTAAAATTCTATCACCACTTGAGCGTTGAGCAACATTTGAATTGTGCTCTGAAATGCCCATATTGCTTTCAGTTTTTGTTTCAGTGCACCATCGCTTTTGAATACTCAATTTACTTGATTTGTTTTTCCTCTTCGTGCGAGGCATGTTTAACTATTAAAATGCTGTATTAGAATACGTTTAAATATATAAGAAAAAACTGTTAAACTGATAACGATAAAATAATTAGTCTTAAAAAAAACTTTTTTGGTAAACCGAAACTAAATATTTCAAAAATATGAAATAAAAATTAGCAGAATAAAGAACGCAGTATAGCTCAGCAAATGTAAACAAACAATTTGAATGGATTACAATCTCTTCACTTTATTTCAAAACTGCTTAACTGTGATAGAATTAATTAAATTGGCTAGAAAATGAAAAGTGCGTCTGCTAGAGCAAAATGATGTCAAAATGTAAATTCTGACGAGCATATTAGTTATCATAACTTTGGATTTTTTTAATTTAGAGCTCTGAAATTTTGTGAGATAATAGAGAAATGTATAAGGAATAATTTAGGCTAAAAAATTTTTTTTGATTTTTTGACCGATTTTCGTCAATTGAATCGTACCGTGTCCCCTTAAAAATAGTTTCTGAATACATACATTAATATTATGGGAAATGTAATTAAGCAGAGTATTGCTTACGGAGCTTTATTTGGGATTGACAAATACCCCGACTTGCCATGATTTGTCAAGGCAATATATAGCTTGATCTAATTTTATCTTTTTTTAAAGCATAATTCATTTTATCTCAAAAATAAATTTAATCAAAGGAACTCGGAGATTTAAAAATAATGATATTCTTCAGTTATGAGAACTGCCCCTAGCTGTATCTATCCCTGTAAATTAGAGTTGTGATAAACAAATTTTTGATGGCTAAGCCGACAAATTTTATTGAACGACCAACATACGATGGACGTTGGGAAAGGAAGCATTTTTTTTTTTGAAAGATAAGACATTAGGGCAGCGGTTCTGAAACTGCTTTCGACTTTTTTTTTTTAAAAAAATGGACACAGGGGCATTTTCTGTTGTTGTTGTTTTTAGGTTTGCTTAGTACATTTTATAAAAAATATGCTAAAATTAAGAAGAGAAAAAATGGGACAAGCAAATAGGAAAGCAAATGGACTTGCAAAAATAGGATTCGTCTTAGACAGGGGACATTCTTCCAACCTTTTTAGGAAGAGTGCCACTTTCAGATAAGAAATAATTATGCGTGCCACTTCCAACTTTTCAAACAAACGAAAAGGTGAAAATGTTACTTAGGCTTATTATATAATTTGTACGCAAAGAGCACATTTTCATGCAAGTCTAAGTAGTGGAAATTTAAAAATAATATAATAAATGAAACCAAAGCACAAACTTAGATTTTATTGTTAATCAGATCGTTAATTGGTTTTGTGTGAAGTGTGTGTGTGCGTTTATAACAGAAAATATTTGTTCACAAACATATGTTGGTTCAAATCTACAACAGTAACTGTGTGACAGCTAAATCATGTAAATTTGAAAAATTGCTAGTACAAATTCCCAAAATTCAATGTAATTCCTTTTATTGCTTTTTAGAGTAGTATGCTTTTGAGAAAGGATTCGCGAAAAGATGTGCATTTTTTTATCATCTTGAAAATCATCAAACTCAACATAGAAAGAATTTTGCAGAAATGAATATTAAATTTTAAAATCTAACAAAACTCGCAGCACTATTATCTTTGGTTGGTATCTCCTGCATTAATGTGAAATATGTTAATTTTTTTACCCAAAATATGTTAATTTTTTTCTTTTTCTTTTGTGACGAGCTTTTGCTTTTTTTGGAACAAAAAAAAAAGGAACGTTGGTTAGGTAATGACGAACTAGGGTAAAAAAAATACAATCTTTTCTCTGTAATCTTAAATTTAAGTTATTTTAATGTAATCGGTATTAAAAGCTAAATCATATAGCTAATCTTCATTTTAGAATAGCAAGTACTCATTGGGCAGGCTTAGTGTTTTATTCCAGATATTAAATTCGAAAACCTTGCTTCCAGATATCAAACCAAAATCCAAATTTTTTTAAGTCTTCGCGTGTCACTGTAACAATTCCGCCGTGCCGCGGGTTGGCCACGCTTGGTCTAAGAACATCATCCACATCGTTCTAGCCCAGGGGTTGGCAACCTTATAACTGTGGTGTGCTAAACCAATCTATCTATATGATTCGGGGTAGAAAATGTCTCAAACAATTCGATTACCGCCGCTGTGTATGCAAAGTTAAAGAACAGACTTAAAAAAAATACAGATTTGGAGTTTTTTTTAGAAATCAATTACGCAACATTTAAAGATATTTATTAACACAAAAAATAAGCAACATAAAATATAATTATTCCTTCAACATAAATAAAAATTTTAATTGTACATAGTATATTATTTATCTTTTAAACATATTTATTAACATAAGAAATGAACAACATAAATTACAAATATTCCTGCAATATAATTAAATAAAGAATTGAAATTTTAGTACCAACCTTGTCCCTCCAAAGCTCGACTTAATATCGCAATATCAGGGGTATAAATCTTGACTTTTCAATTTGACACATGATTCTGAATTTTCAGTTTTTAAACAACTCTTTGTGGACTCAATTAATATATTTCATATGAGAAAAAGTTTGCTCATGTGTGTATGTGTTCCCCCCAAAGCGGAAAGCAGGCAATTTTCTTCAAACAATTATATCGCTCCGGCAATGACCTACAGAAATTTAAAATATCCGTCGATAGAGTTATCTTTTTAATAATCCCATTAATTTTACTTTCAATCATTTTGAAGGGCTTGTTGTACGAATCAGCTATGAGTGATGTTTCATTGAACAAGTATTGCGCAATCACTTTGATTTTTAACACTAAGAATCATTCACATTTAAATAGAGGTTCTTTTCCCTGCACTACACACAAGCAGATTCAGCAAAATTATTTTACGACAAAGAAATTAAAGCCATTAGATAAAAATGCGTGACGCGTAGAGAGGAGAGACAGAGCGATTGAACTTTATCTTATAACTTTGTTGTTGTTGTTCATGCTATCCGATTGGCGGTGTCGGATCGAGGACCACGAAATTTATCGTAGCAAAGGGTTAGTTTACGTTTGTTGTTAGCTGCAGCTTTGAGCATCGTGTAGATGACAGCAAGTTTTGTCTCCATTCCATCTCAATGTCGAAGGAGAATACCCTGGAGGTGGTTAGGGGTGCTCTCACCTCTCTTCCCATTTCACCAACCTCACGAGAGGACATAAGGCTTGACGAATATCCAGAGTGTCCCAAATGCAGCACAAGCATTACACATTTGCAAACTTCCATGCCTCTTCCGGGATTCGAACCCATGCCCCTACGGCACAGAGTTAGCGTCACTCACCAAAATTCCAACTGGATGGCTTTCAAAACTCTGTAGAGTGTTGTAGCAGGCCCTAGGGTGCTGTCCCCTGGTCACATCATAAACGGAATCATTTGTGCTGGAAAGTCAATGACTGTCTTTTTAACGGGCGTCATGTGTGTGGGTCTCTAGCAGACAATCGATGGAAAATTGTTCTGGTCGATAAGCTGCATCAAGGGTGTCCTCCACAACCTATAATAGGACGGCAGAAATGGCTTGCTGCACTGATCGTCGATCTACGCATGATGCTTTCGTTCTGACCCAACACCTCTGAAACGCGCCACGTCTTCTTGTTCGTTCTTTTCTCCAGCTGGTAGAGAGCAGAAGCGTCTAAATGGAATAGGGGGGAGGGGGTAAGAAATATTCGAAGTAGGGACTAGGGTTTCTGATTTCCCGAGAATGTAATTGTCGTTCCCGGGATTCCCGGAAATACATCAAAATTTTAAAAAATTTAAAAACGAGTTATTTTTAAATAAAATCAATAATCATTATATAAAATAAGGATGCATATAAATTACAAAATTAATTCTTATTCATATAATGAGCTAAAAAGCACAAGAAATATATAATAAATTGATTATTCATTTTTGAAATAGGATTTCAGAAAGCATAAGCATTTATACTTTTATCACTCAGGCATGGAAAAAATTTTACATTAAAGGTTTTGTAAATTAAAAATCTCGGGGAAAAAATTCACATTTGAAAAATAATTACTAAAATTAATGTTCCTTTACTGATTCACATGTGTTTGAAAATTAACCAGTCAAGACTCTGATTCAATTATTTCTCTAATGTTGCTACTAAGAGATAAATATTAATATATACTTGAAAACTCATTTGCTGCTGAAGTGCTTATTATGTACGCTAAAATATTAATTATATTGTATTTAAGATATTTTATTTGTATAACCGACTTTTTGTTTATGGAATTGCTGTATTATTGTTACATAAATATAAATAAATATTAACATAAGAATCTCACATGAAAGTTAAGCTTAAAAAAATAATAAATAAGAAAAATTGTGTGATTTCTTATAAAAATATTCTCCCCCAAACAGTTTGTGGGTTCATTCCCTTCTTCAAATTGCTGATTCATTTAAATAGCTCATAATAAAAACAAGTATCCGAAATTTTTTTTAAAAAAAGATTAAATAAATAATAGTTTTAAGTATTAGTACTTACATTATAAACATAAATCTAGATCTTGGAACTTCGGTCACATAGTGCAGTCACGAAATGCGATTGCTTGAAAAACCCAATATTTCTAATTAACCAAGCTCGATACACCACGGCTAGCTGTGGAAAAATTTTAACCCCCCCTCCAAAGTTCTCATATTTACACTCTACCACACAGTTGGAGTAACGAACATCCCTTTGTCCGGAAGTTCGGGGTGAATGATCGCAAATTGCCACAGTAGGTTCAGTTAACGATGTCCAAAATTGAAATGTAAGGTTAAATCAAAAATAGCTACCTCATAGATAATTCAAGCCCCGTGTGATTCCCGGGAAATCCCAGGAACGACGTCTAATTCCCGGGAATAGTAAAAGTACAAAAATCTTATGATTTCTCGGGAAAGAAAACTTAGTGGGGACCAACCTGAAATTCTCCACCAAATCGCTATCCCCTCGTAAAAACGTCTGTTTGCTGGAACTGTCTCCCATTGGTGAAGCCTGGCATTCTTTGCTATCGCGCGTGTCCTTTTAGGTGAAACTAAAACTTCCACAATAATTCCCCTGGAAGAAATAGCAAAACTATTTCCCAACCAGCATGTTCTTCCCCATATATACTCACTGCAGTGGCAGAGGCAACACAAATTTAAAGCACGCCACGTATGTCATATTCCTTGCAGCAATTCACTTCTCGTAAGAAAATTGAGTTTTACGGACAAAGTTCGTTTCCCAACATGATTTAGAAAAATAAGATATTGGTAGCCGTAGAAGATGCGACTAGGGTTACATACTGGTTACAGATTTACTGAAAATACGTTATCACCAAAGAATCCTTAAGAAGGCTCCAGGATTAATTCATTAGAAATTATCAAGAGGCTTATAAATGACTTAAAACAAAGGTCAGTGGAGTTGAGCTCAGTCAAAATCAGAATCTGCTTGTGCGTTAATTGCTGTGAGGGATTTGGTCTGTCTCTGCTGGTACAATTGTCCCAGAGAGCCTTTTTTGGAACGTTGTTTATAACTAGTGCGTTGTATTCTCTTTATGGAGAAGTTGGGTTTTACAGGCAAGGTACGCTTTTCAGCGTGGATTAAAAAAAATAAGATTTTGGCAACCCTAGAAGATGTGACCAGAGTTACCAAATTGGTGACAAATGTGGTGTAAAATACACTCAAGAGCCAAAATATTATGACCACCCCTACATTTTGCAATGAATTCGCCTGGATGACGTGGAAGGCACGTGACCAGGTGGAAGTGATATTTAACTGCTGCTGAAGAATCATTCTTTCACTTACTTCTGTGTGTGATGGGAAAGGCGGCGGATCTAAGCGACTTTGCTAGAGGGCAGATTGTAAAGGCTCAGAGCCTCGGAACAAGTATTTCCAAAGCTGCGCGACTCGTGGGTTGTTAGCGATCTACAGTTGTTAGCACTTATGCAAAGTGAATGAATGACGGTGAAACCAGTAGTGGACGAGAGGGTGTTGGACGTCCACACGCTATCAAAGAAAAAGGTCGCCGGAGACTGTCTTGCATGGTGAAGCAAATCCGGAGCCAGACAGTGGCTCAGCTGATAGCCCAATACAATGCAGGGCCAAGTAGAATAGTATCAGAGCACACTGTTCAGCAGATACTGTTGGATATGGGGCTACACAGCAAACGTCCCACTCGTGTGCCTTTGCTAACTAAGCGTCATCGTGAACTGCTCCTGTGCTGGGCCCGGGAACAGCGCGACTGGTCCACGGATCAGTAGGAGAGAGTAGGCTGGTCAAATGAATCACGGTTTGTCATTCATCACGCCGATGGCCGTGACAGGATAAGCCGTCTTCCAGGCGAACAGATGCTCCCTCAATGTACAGTAGGTCATACACAGGCCGGTGGTGGCGGTATTATGCTTTGAGGATGTTCTCTTAGGCGTCTCTGGACATCATGGCGGACCAGTTGCACCCTTACATGGCCTCTGTTTTTCCAGCTGGAAATGGAATGTTCCAACAGGACAACGCCCCGTGTCACAAGGCTAAAATTGTGTTGGAGTGGTTCCAGGAAGATGATGCTGAATTCCAGTTAATGTCCTGGCCGCCAAAATCACCGTATCTCAATCCGATAGAACGCATTTGGGATGTCATGGAATGGCAGCTCAGAGTTCAAAGACCACCCATTCGCAATATCTCGGATTTGCGTAACCGTTGCTTAAACATTTGGTACAATCTGTCTCCGACCATCTACCAAGGACTTGTGGCAACCATGCCAAGGCGGGTTGAAGTTGTGTTGCGCGCCAAAGGTGGGTCAACTCGTTATTGACAGGTGGTTATAATGTTTTGGCTCTTGAGTGTATATTGCCAAAGTATTATCGAAAAGAGCCTCTTGTATGTGTCTCGGATTGAAATTCTATTTCATTAATTTAAATTTTCTAAAAGATAATATCGGGGTTTTATTTGTTGCGAAATTTATTAAATATCCTATCTAAATTTTAGACCCATTATTCCAATTTTGTGGCTAATTAACGAGTGAATTTATATTGTGAATCCAGGTAAAATAATTCCATTAAGTTGATTGAGATCAAAATAATTTCCAGCAAAGATATATAACTTGAATAAATTTAACGCATAAAAAATATTTAATTAATAGAAATCCTTCATTAGATTTTAAGGAATATTTTTCAATTTCTATACTATTTGTTCACTCTCTCTCTCTCTCTCTTTATATATTATTCTAGCTGACCCGGCACACGTTGTTTTGCCGTGTAAACTATTTCTTGTGAATATTTTGGTATCAAATAAAAAATTGTAAGTGTGTGGAGATGTGGTATATGAATGAAAGAGGAATGGAGCACCGTGAACGATGACGGCCTATAAAAGTAACAAAGCACCAAACATTCATTTTTTAAATTCTTTGTACTTTTATTATTTTAACCAACAAACTTCAAATTACATCTCTATCACAAATTATGACAGTTAAAAATAACATTATCAGTTTCTTAGTGCAATGGAGTGTACGATATTTTTATTGAGTCCATCTTTAGCCAGCACAAACAAACTAGATGGTTTACCCACGCGAGAACATGCCACATATAATTGTCCGTGTGAAAAACACGGTGTGCCCAAATCTAAGCAACAAACAGAGATAATTTGACCTTGAGACTTATCGCGATTGTCGTTGCAAATGCCAATCTAATTGGAAATTGAATCCGTTGAATTCAATTGGCACATCTGTGGGGATAATAGGGATTCGTGGTAATAATACCTCTTTTCCTCGGAACTTGCAATTCAAAATTCTGGCTTCGATAACGTTTTTCATCAATTTTTTAATGACTAATCGCGAGCCATTACACAGCCGTGGTGGATTCAAATTACGAAGTAAAATAACCAGAGATCCAACCTTCAGTTGTAAATGGTATGGTGGCAGGCCTGGCAAATCCAATGAGTTCAAAAACTCTGCTGGATAATTTACAGCTTTGTTGGTATCGCAAACTGTATCGATGGATTTGTATGACATCAAGTCTCCTGGCAACAACTATTGTATCTTGAAATTCAAATCGTTGACGTCCACATTTTTTGCTGCCAAAATTGCTCTTTCTTCCAGCCACTCATGATTAAAGTATTGTGTGTGTATATCGGGAAATATTTGGTCTATGAGAACATTTTGCGAGTTAATGATTGTGTATAAATCAGTCGGCAATTTTATGCATCCAGTATTTTCATGTACAGCTACTTTTCCATCACCGATACCTAACAGTTATTTTGAGAATGTTTCAGCGGATGGATCTTGGAGCATTTGAACGCGCATATTTACTTTCAGCTGTACTTTTTCAACGTTACACCACAGTGGCGAGGATTTAAAGAAAGCGTGGATCTCATCAGCGTACGTTGAAAGTGGTATCACGTTGTCTGAAATCTCCTGAAAGAGGAGTGCCAAATAGTTTGTCGTTGTTTTTTTATGTCTTCCAATGTCCGGTTCAACGCCTCAAGTGAATGTTTGTGTGCCACATTGATAATTTTACACTGTTTCAGTACTGTGAAAAAAAGATTTTGTGTATTTAATTTATTAAATCACTGATTTTAAGAGAGCAAAGTATGAACTTTTTTAGTTCAGACGGTTTACTCGTCATGATTTTAAGAAATCCATACATAACGATTGAAAAATTTCGATTAATGTAATTTACAGAAAACACATACTCATTTACTTAAAAAATATTAATTTAAAGCAATACATTTAAATGGATTGCAAATAAACTTATTTGAAATAATGATAACGTAGTAAAAGCGATTAGTTTTTCGCAAATATTTTTGTTTTATAAACGGATGTAATAAATGTATTTTTTAATTAAAGATATGTACAAAAAATGGAGGGGAAAAAAAACTTTTAACTCGCATTTTTTTTTTTTTTTTTTTTTTTTTTTTTTTACTCGCCAAATTTGGTAATTTTTTATTTGACCCCTTTTTCTAGTATAGCCCATGGCAGAGTGATTTGGACGGTGGAACAGAGAAAGTCACACATCTGGCGCGAAACCGATTTTCGCCGCCAAAAGGTTTTTAATTAATATCTTTTCAACTAATTGCAATATCGGAATGAAAAATAGGACCTATTCTCAGACCTACTGAATATACGCACAAAATTTCATAAGAATCGGTCTAGCCGTTTCGGAGGAGTTTGGCTACAAACACTGAGACACGAGAATTTTTAGCGCGTTTTTCACGTAGTGGAACAAAAGCGCTATTAGGACGCAAATTTCGTCTTCGTCTCCGTTCCATATTTTGTCGTACCTTTTTCTCAGACAATAAGCAACCAATGGACTTCGGGTTTTCAGCATTTGGTCGCATTTGTGCCCTAGATGAGCCGAATCATATTTAAATTTAATTTTTTGTGTATGTTCTGTATAATAGTAGAAGTGTTTTAACTTTCAGATTTATCAATCTCTGTTTCATTACAAAATTTACAATCCCTTATGTTAATATAATCGCTGTTTTTTTAAGCAATTTCATATAATAGCTAAAATAAAAAAAACTCTAGTTTTTCTAACAATTAAAATACTTCTGATCCTGAAGGTTATTTCAAAAATGAATAACATAGCGACACACCAGAATTGAAAAATTGAAAATTTGTTCATAAACTTTTGGTACAGAATGGGCCGCGTTTAGGTTATTTTTTGTCAATTTTTACCTATTTCCCCCCATTTTAGTAATAATAATTTCTTTTTCTCTTCTTCATTTTAGCATATTTTCCTTAAAATGTACTAAAAAAATCTAAAGACAACATAAAAATCTCCCTGTCTCCATTTTTTTTAAAAAAATATTTTCTTAAATAGTCGGATACCTTTGAATTATTGTGCAACTAAAAGATGAGGAAATTGTTCCTGAGTCGCATTGAACATGGATTTTAATGCAAAAATGGATGATGAAACTCCTATCAAAATTGTTTCATTAGCACGTTTTTCACGTAGTGGAACAAAAGCGCTATTAGGACGCAAATTTCGTCTTCGTCTCCGTTCCATATTTTGTCGTACCTTTTTCTCAGACAATAAGCAACCAATGGACTTCGGGTTTTCAGCATTTGGTCGCATTTGTGCCCTAGATGAGCCGAATCCTATTTAAATTTTCCCATAGTTTTCCCGAATTTTCCTACAAATTTTCCTGAATTTCGCTAGCTTTTGCTTTTTTATAGTGCTGATACAGATTTGTGTCATTATTTCTTTTCAGCTCAATAGTAGTACATTTAGAGGAGTGGTACAGTACACACTACTTTCTGTTAGTAAAAAGTTCAGTAGTTGCATTATTGTAAAATACAACATGTGAAAACGCGCTAAAATTACTTGGCCATGCCAATGATTGATATCTTGTTTATATTAGATATCTTTTGAATTTTCAATCGTTAATTAAGTATTTTATATTCATCCACACATTCAAGTTCAAATACATTTTTTAAACTTGTAGTGGATGACACTTGATGTTAATATAGTTCTTTCAAATATTAATTCATTAATTAAATTTAAAAAATAAATAAATGCTAATAAATATAATAGTCTAACAGCATACGTATAAAGGAAAACTCTTTGCATTCCTGTAGCCCAGTGGATAGCGCATTCGACTTATAATCCAAAGATCGTGGGTTCGAAGCCCATTTATAATAGCCTAATTTATGAGAATGTGATTTATTTTTTACTATACTATTTTATTAGAATAATTAAATTTAGTTAATGAATATAAGTAACAAACAAACAAAAAATAGTCCAACACCTTATATAGAAATGAAAATCGCTTTCTATTTTGTCACTTAATATTGTGATTCTATCATATGTATATGCATATTTATATTAAGTGTAACTATTTAATAAAGTTAACTAAAATAAAAGTTTTCTTTGTTGACCTAAGTAAGAATTGACTTAAAAAAATTTTATATTACTTGTTCTTCTAACAGTAAATTATTTTGTTTTGATTTCCACTAAAATTATTCTTAAGTTTACATTTTCATTTTTTGAGAAGAATATTGTAATTTTTTTTAAAATTGAAGTGAAATTATGTGAAAAATGTAAAAAAACAAGTTACGGATCTGTACTAAAGAATTCACCGAGCGAAGAATAATGCTAATTAAACTTTCAGGGAATTTCTTAATTTTTTTCATAAACATTTGTATTAATCCTTTTAAAGTATGAATGAATATGTTAAGAAATAAATCTGTAGAAAAAAATCTTGCAAAGAAGAAATTCCGGTGATTGAGCAGATGGACCGAGGAATGCATTGACCTGCCTGAAACTCTCTTTTCGAAACCATTTAAATAACTTTTCGAAATTCTTATATCTTCGAAATATAGTTCTGTGAAAATGATAATCTTTTTTTTTCGGTTGACTTTCCTAATAAATGGCTTGAACTTCAAAATATGTCCTTGATATATAATTGACTAACCTCAAATTTCTTGGAACAATTTCAGTTGAGGACATTTTTTTGTTTTTTTTTTATGATTATCGCAGAGAGAAAAGTCAATGTAGATATATTTTTTTAAAAATATTGTGCTTCTTAATTTTTTAATAGCATAAACTCTTGAATTTTTTTTTCGATCTCTTCCTGGTGTTTCTGCCCCACTACTTGTTCGTGAGGTTATGAATGTAGCCAAGAATGTTAGCGATAAATGAACCAATAGCTCGAAGCTATTTTCAACCATTTGATCATTTCAATACAGATTTTTATACAGACACTTCGCTTTACTCTTCAAATCCATACTATACATTAAACCAGGGGTGGGCAGACTTTTCCAGGGTATGGGCTACTTTCAATTTTTTCAAGGTTTTGCAGTTCACCAGTGTCGTATGTGTAGTGAACTAAAAAGAAATATACAATACAGCCGGACCTAGATTTTACGAATTTTTCTATTTCTCGCACTTTTTCTTGGAACCAAGAACATTTTACGATTTTCTTAATAAAATAGCCTCCAAATAGTGAAGTGCATTTTCTATTCAACGAAATTTACCCTTATCGTTCGATTTTTATTCTTCGTATTTTTTAAAATGCTACTGAAAATTGGGCGCGGCTTAGAATGGAAGGGAGAAAAATGTGTAGAGAATGGGGTATTTAGAGCAATTACAGCTTCCTACGTGTATTGAAAAATTTTGATGTACTGCTAAAATAAGTACCGTAAGATCCGGCGTACAACGCGCACCTATCCTTTGAAACTTGAATTTTTTATTTTTAGGTCTATTCGCCGTCACCCCCATTTTTACAAAGAAATATGCGTGTACAATCCTCTTATGTTTTAAAGTCATTTATTCATTATATTCCAAGTTGCAGAAAAAAAATAGAATACTTCAAGAACAAGAAGCCTTTTTTTTCCCTGCTTATCTTTTTTTTCTTTAGAAGCTGTCATTTTCATACCCGTCGCGCGCCCTTAAATTTCGATGGCATTTTTTGTGTTCAAAGTGCGCCCCCAATTTTACAGTAGTTATTCACTTCTTTAGTTTTCCTTTTAAATTTCTTTTAATTTTGTGAAATTCTATATCGATAAGCCACATTTTACACTATTTTTCAATTTTCACAAAATCTTGTTGAGAATTTGGGATGGGGCTAAGATTCGAATAAATACGGTATTTCTAGACCTTCTTATAATGGAATTATTATTAGGTCTTAGTGAAGACGGTCACCCCAAAATGTCTTGGCGGTCCACCGGTCAATCGCGATTGACTTAATGGCCACCCCGGCATTAAACAATTTTCCTTTCGCTCTTGCTCGATAAATAAGTGTGTGTAATCTAATTTTCTTTTCCATTTTTATTTTAACTCGGGCGAGGGCGTACCCTCGCGGTACTGACGTTAGTGGTTGCATCCTGGTTGGTTATAGTGACGTTAGTGGTTGCATCCTGGTTGGTTATAGTGACGTTAGTGGTTGGTTATAAAAAAAAAGGAATGGGGTAGTCACCCCATTTCTTTTTTTATAACTATTTTTATTGAACAAGATAAAAATCGGGATTCCAGTGAATAATTTAACTAAGAGAAAGTATGCTCACCTACTTTTAAGGACTTTTCCATTTTTCTTTGATAATTAGAGAAAAAAAATCGAATCAAACTGAATTAAAATGTTTCAAATGTGCGTGACTTTGTGGTGACCTGTAGCCACCACAAAGTCACGCACCCTTACACTAATACCTGTGGCACTACACGCACCCTTACACTAATATTAGTGTAAATGTGACCCTTACACTAATACCTTCCTGTCTATCTGAAAACTCGGCTGGATGTGTTGGAGGAACAAATTGATCAAACGACATGATTCCAATTCAAACTGATTTATTGATTCTTATCAATATATTATGAATAGACACACCCAATACTAATTAAGATAAATAAACGAGAGTGGAGTACAAGATGATACATCAATACACTTGGATAATATTACAGAATTTTAACTGAATCTAGGACAGCTTAAACGCGCACAATTACAACTACGCCTCACAATAATAATCTGATTTTCTTAATCAAAGTCCTTAACCTTATATTTTACTCCTTCCTTCGTGCCTGAAGTTTCTTCGGGATAAACTTCAGGCACTCTATTCAGCTGGATGAATGGACGAAGACTCCACGCTCCGTAATAGTGAATTTCAATACTTTAAATCCGCTTCTCTTCGCGCACATCAAAATGCATCAAGCTTCTTCAACTTGTCAACAACTACGTGTCGACTTCTCGATCTCCAATTCACTTGACTTCTCACTTCCTCTTACTTAGCTCTCTTCAACTCGCGAAAACCGAATTTATATAATATTCCTTATTTACATAAATCACACCTGGCTCTCGATGAAGGTTGGTTGAAATAAATAATTTGAATTAAAGGTAAAAAGAAGAAGTTAGTGAAAAACCGTATAGATCCGTCACAACTTTAATAAAAGACACAAATCACAGATAATTTTCCATAACAATACAGGAATGACATTTTCAGGCATAATTATCATATTTTGTTCAAGTTCTTGTAGTTTTCTTACCCTTAAATGATCGACAAAGAGGATATTGAACTTTTCCTTTCTTGTGTCTTTTTGACAAGGTGCAGTTTGTCTCTTGTACACTTGCGGCTTCATATATTTTTAGATGGAGTTCTTCATGTAGCTTTATAAAATCTTTATTTCAACTGAAACGTTTCATAAACATCGCTTTTCCGAAGTATACTTTCGCTATCATAATTAATACTCATTATTTCCTCAGGTTCTTCTTCCCTTGCTTGATCAGTTTCAACTTCCTCCAATAGAGATTGCAGATGCCCATTTCTTTTTTATATTCTGTTTATTTACATTTATAAAGCATAATGAGTCGTACAACACCCCAATTAAAACCAATAAATCGTTTACAAGGGGAAGATGTAGCATTTTCATTAAAAATATTTTGGCACAAAAGTGGACACGTCTGGACATGGTCACCCCTAGTTCCTTATGATAATAAAAAACGTTTGCACTCTCCAAAAAGAGGGCGATATGTGTAAGGAATTGTTATTTCTTCTTCCCTCTAACCCGGCTAGATATGTGGGAGGAACTAAATGATTTGACGATATGATGCACTTCAATTGTTTATTTGTCACAATATTCAACACAGACACAATAATAATCCAAGTAAGATAAATTTGATGAACTAGAGAACTAAGGTGAGACAAGATATCGTGCGGATAATATATACGATCATTCAAATATATTCCTACGGTAACTTATTCAAAACTTGTTTTTATTTTGGAAGTGCGCTAATTATTTAACTCTCTAACTTCTACTTAAACTAGGAGCACAGTACCTGAACTCTTGCAATTCTTTAACTTTTAGACGAGGCCTTAAACACTTCTCTAATAGTTGACTTAAGATATCCGACTGTGTGTGTGGTTGAGAGGACTTTTTTTTAAAAAACGAAATGGAGATATGTGGATTTTTTTGTTGTTTTTAGATTTTTTTTAGTACATTTAAAGAAGAATATGCTAAAATTAAGAAGCGAAAAATAAATTATTATGACTAAACCACATTATTTCTGAAATTGTAACGGATGATGCAACTTACTTACCGATTTTGATCTTCCAATACGTCAAGAAAGCAAAATATGGCTCTTTGAAGATAATCCCAAATCGACAAAGTTGAAAAGACAACATGCAATGAAAAAGGTGCTGTAGTATGCCGTTTTCTTCAGAAGTACCTGATTGATCAAAGCCATCAAGTTAGAAAGACAGAAGACAGTAAACTGGTATACCAGTAAATGTCTCCAAGCAGTGAATGTTAGGAGACTAATGCTTCACCATAACAATGCATCTTCCCAAACAGCCAGCTTAAACAAAAACAAACTAAAGGGATTCAGCATCCAAAGTATGCTCCGGATCTAACTATGTGTGACTTTTGCTTATTTTTAATCTAAAAAAGAACTTACATAGACGTCGTTTTCGTTCAGAATAAGAGATTGATATGGATATAAATGCATTTTTTTCATCCATTCCAAGAAATTAGTGATTTGAGGCATTGAATCTGTAGAAAACTCGTCTACAAAAGTGCATTGATGATAGAGGAGACTACTTTCAATACTCCTAAAATAATGTTGTAAGTATAACTTTAAAAACCTGGGAATATCTCAAAAATTTCAGAGTGACCCTCGTATTTTCATTCCCATCAAGGAAGTTTTGCAGCGACCAGAACAGATGATAGTCAGATGGTGCAGTATCAGAAGTATATGTTGGCTGAGGTAAAATTTCCATACCCAACTCTGCAATTTTTTAAGCGGTGTTGTGACGGGGCTATCCGCGAGAATCTATTACTAATCCTCTTGGGTAAGTTTGGGGCCAGCGTTTATTGTATTTCACAGCCTCTTCGGGAAAAAACACGAGATAGTTATATGCTAATTAGTTCGACTGTATAAAGTCTAGTTTTCGTAAATGTTAAAGAGAAGGAGTTGCCTAGCTGTACGTAAAAGTACCGAAGGAAAATTACTTCAACAAGCTTAGCGCGCATTTGATAGTATTTGATATTTATAAAGTAAAGTATTAGATTAATCATTAAAGGAATCAAAGAAATTAGATTTAGTACCGACCTGAGGTTAGCAAGAGTTCGTCTCCTTGTCCGTTCTGTTAGCTGAGATTACTTAGACGGGAATATTAGATTTGAATGTTAGATTTGAGTATCGGATTTGAATATTAGGATTAATCTAGGTATTAGGCAATCACTCCGAGGTTTCCACTTATAAATTGAACTTGTGCTTGTTCTTTGTGTTTGTCTGTCTTAAATAAATATTTGTTGCTATGGCTTTTGTTGGTGATGATATGTTTCCTCCTACACTTAGAGGCGCGTCGGGCGATGTGAACTCAGTCCAAGATAGGACTGGGATTCGACAGTGTTTCTTGCCACGTGTAGTCTAGTATTGTCGTGATGAAGAATTACACTCTTCTGTTGGCCACAAATGGATGTTTTTGTTGAGTTTCTTTGTTCAAAACATCCAGTTACGAACAGTAACGACCGTTTCATCTTCTTTCAGCAACTCATAGAGCACTATATACTTGCTCTGTTTCACCAACAACTCAACATAGCCTTCTTCTGATGTAAGCCATCTTTGGATGTGGATGGTGGCGTCTCCCCTTTGGAAACATGTGCTTTTTTTCTAACCACGTGTTCGTACACTTTTTATCTCCAGTCACTAAGTCAGCATTTCTCAAACTGTGGAGCGCGCCTCCTTAAGAGGGCGTGATAACTTTACGAAGGGGGTGCGAGCGTATTGAAAAATTTCAAACAAAACGTTTATTTTTAAAAGAGTATTATTTACTGAAAGTAAACAAACAAAATACATTCTGATATAATAAAAATAAAATTAATATTTACGCTGAGATAAATAACAAGTGCACTTTCAAATATATCAGTACTGCACAATGTATTTGATAATTAATTTAACAACACTAAGTTAAGAACAAGTTTAATAATTACCAATGCCCCCTATACGCTCGACATATATAAAATCCTATACAAAAATTATCCATTATCTTGATAATTTGTTCGGTCTATAATAAATTCCTTAACTACCGATTAAAAGTTACGTGATTAGTTCCCCAATGCCACCATTTTTCTGGTAGGTGAGCGTATGTGATGTATTTTTCAGGGAGGGGGAGAGAAAAGGAATAACTAAGCAAATCCCGTGAAAAAAGTAAATCCTTCGCAATCACTGTATCACTGTTAAGGTCCCTTTATTGCCTTCCAAAGCCTTCGGAATAATTTTATGGATAGCAGTACACAGAAAATTTCGTACTACGGAAAGACGTATATATACGCCCGGGGGTAATTAACGCTTAGGCAAAACTAGACTTTTACACACGCCGGTGGCACTTAAGAAAAAGTCGAATTGTAGTTTTAGTGTCAAAGTATAGTATTAATGAATTCAATATACAGGGTGTGCCAAAATGACCGCATAAACTCTGCACAGCTAGATTCCTCATTGAGAGTACATAAAAACTATCCAAAGAAGAAAAACAAAATATGACGTCACTTCCGGTGCAAGAAAAAACACTTTATTGGACATATCAACAACAGTATTTGCATATCTTTCCAGACTATAATGTTTAAAACGTTCGTCGTGCATGTCGCGTCATGCATGCGCGCTCCGTGGAATGACGTTAAGCTGCCGTTGAACTAGTATTGAAAAGCCTGCATCTTGCAGCTACCGGTAGTCTTCGTAGGGTGGCCGTGTATTCCGTTCGTGACTACTGCGACATGTACTTGCAACATGCCTTGCGACTATTGCGACATGCTATCTCAAGAAACTGGTGTATCGAGACGTAGTGACAACACAAATGGACTTAGTTGCTCGTCTGCATGCTGCATGCACTTCGGTAGACCCCGCGATGCTGCGACGTGTGAGGACAGCCATTCCACGGCGTGCTCAAGCCTGCCTCGACGTGCACGGTGGACATTTTGAACATCTGCCTTAAATTGTGCATATACTGCTGTTGATATGTTCAATAAAGTGTTTTTTCAGGCACCGAAAGTGACGTCATACTTTGTTTTTCGTATTTTTCTTGTAAACTATGGATCGTAAAGGAGCAGCCTTGGGCAGTTTTTATGTACTCCCAACGAGGAATTTAGCTGTGCAGAATTTATGCGATCTTTTTGGGACACCCTGTATTGTTATTTGTATGTGAGAAGGGGGGATTAAAATGATGGTCGAATATTGGGTCGCAATTATTGAAAGTTTGCGAAGCACTGCTCTAAGGGATCCAAAAATGGTTCCCTTTGGTGAGGAACAAGATTTGAAGAACAAATCAAGATTCTGTCTAAATTTTTTTCCTCTTAATTCGTGTGGTACCCAAAGAGAGTTTGGACAAGAAACCAAGCCTTTTTTTTAAAGTAATCCAAAACAGTAGTCTGATGAATTCCAAGCTTGAAATCTACTTTTTTCGATGTTAACATGGGATTGGTCCTGATCCATACCGTATATCACTTCATCCTTGGTGTATGTTGACCTTTCTGTGATCTAGGTTTATCTTTTAAAGAAAAATCACCCAAAAGCAGAATTTCGCAAGTTATTGTTGGCGTGTTCGAGCTGTTACTGCTTCCTCTCGAAACACGTCACACAAGTTTCTTTTTACCTCCATCGTGTTATTCCCTTTTTGGCAACTCAAAGAACATACAATGTCTTCAGTGCACTTTTTCTTCATTCATGTTGGCAGTTTCAGAAGTTTAAAAAAACTGACTAAAATATAAAAAAATGTGCATAAATCATCAATATTATACTAATCTAACTGTTTAAACCAGTTTCAGTCGGATCTGAATTTTTTCAAAGGATCGACAACTCATAAAAGGGCTCAAAAATGACTTCCCTTGTACACAACACATTTTAAAGCTGTGATTAAAACGAAAACTTTTAATTTCCCCCAATGCATATTGAGTTTAAGCACTCCTATGTCTTAGGTAATATTAATCATATGAGATATTTCCGTAAAGCCACTTTAGCAAGAATCATTTTTGTTGTTAAGCATCGATCCACAGTGCGCCGCCATTGCCGCTGATAAGAAAGAAAATCTTCTCTATTATATTTTTATTAACTATTTCGTGGCATTACCGGCTCTGCATCGAATTTTGATATCAAATGAAGGATGTGTGTATAGAGAAGACATTAATGGGCTATGGACCTACTCATTGTGCGCAAACATTTTTAACACGCTTTTATAAGTTTCACTTACACTCAAGAGCCAAGACATTATGATCACCTGTCAATAACGAGTTGGCCCACCTTTGGCGCGCAAAACAGCTTCAACCCACCTTGGCATGGATGCCACAAGTCCTTTTTGGATGGCCGGAGACAGATTGTACCAGATGTTTAAGCAATGGTCACGCAAATACGAGATATTGCGAATGGGTGGTCTTTGAACTCTGAGCTGCCGTCCCATGACATCCCAAAAGTGTTCTATCAGATTGAGATCCCGTGAGTTAGGTGGCCAGGACATTAACTGAAATTCAGCATCATGTTCCTGGAACCACTCCAACACAATTTTAGACGTGACATGGGGTGTTGTCCTGTTGGGACATTCCATTTCCAGCTGGAAAAACAGAGTCCATGTAAGGGTGCAACTGGTCTTCAATGATGTTCAGATACCCTGTAGCATTCATGGTCTGCTCTACCACAACCACGGGTCCCAAAGCATAATTCCGCCACCACCAGCCTGTGTATGACCTACTGTACATTGAGGGAGCAACTGTTCGCCTGGAAGACGGCGTATCCTGACACGGCCATCGGCGTGATGAATGACAAACCGTGATTCGTCGGACCAGGCAACTTTCTCCCACTGATCCAAGGACCAGTCGCGCAGTTGGCGATGACGCTTGGTCAGAAAAGACACACGAGTGGGACGTTTGCTGCGTAGTCCCATATCCAACAGTGTCTGCTGAACAATGTGCTGCGATACTATTCTACTTGGCTCTGCATTGTATTGGGCTGTCAGCTGAGCCACTGTCTGGCTCTAGTTTTGCTTCACCATTCCAGGCAGTCTCCGGCGACCTATTTGTTTGATAGCGTGTGGACGTCCAACACCATGTCGTCTACTACTGGTTTCACCATCATTAATCCACTTCGCATAAATACTAACAACTGTAGATCACTAACAACCCACGATTCGTGTAGTTCCGGAAATACTTGTTCCGAGCCTTCGAGCCATTACAATCTGCCCTCTATCAAAGTCGCTTAGGTCCGCAGCCTTTCCCATCACACACAGAAGTAAGTGAAAGAATGATTCTTCAGACTCTCCAGCAGCAGTTAAATATCACTTCCACCTGATCACGTGCCTTCCACGTCACCCAGGTGAGTTCATTGCAAAATGTAGGGGGGGGGGTCATAATGTTTTTGCTCTTGAGTGTATATGTAACGGAATCTTTGAACTGTACCCGCTTTAAAAGGCCAGCTTAATTCAAAATTTTGCACACTTGTCAAGGACTGATGGCAATACAATAATTTCATAATTTTGTCCCATTGTCCTGATCCATCAGGAATAACAATATCCAGTTTGGCGACTAATTCATTATAAGCATTTACAGATTTGGCGACTAATTCTATATACCATTTCAAGATTTGGCTACTAATAGATTAAGTTACAACCCTATAAACACGTAAACGTTTGCGTCAGCAATTATTTACCGTAATATAAACAATTGTCTGGTTTTTCTAAAAATAGAAGCAAAAAAACACTGGTGCACGTGAAAAAGATTATGTTCTCACCCAGCGTTTCTCAAACTGTGGGGCACGACCCTCTTGGGGGGAGGCATAATAACCCTACGTGGTGGCGCGAAAAGTCCAAAATAAAAGATTTATAAAATTGTTATTAATTTACCGAAAGGAAGCAAAACATTTTGACATGATCAAAAACAAAATGCATATTCACACTGATATAAGATACTTGTAAATGTATCAGTGCGGCAAAAAATATTTGATAATTTATTTATCAACACTGAATTAAATGCAAGGTTAATAATGACCAGTGACTTCTATGGGCTTGTCATATACAAAATAGAATACATACATTGATAGTATGTGAATTCATTTATAAATAAATGATTGTTTAAAAAACTAAAAATACATGCTTTTATTGTAGATTGAACTAAAAAAAAATAAAAAGATATATTATAGTTTAAAAAAACTTAAAAACACGCTTTTATGGTGAATCGAACTAAAAAGTAAAAGAAAAAAATTCTTAATATAAGAATAAAATGATGAATGAGAAAATGAATGTCATTGGGTGGGGGGTTATAATCTCTTACTAGTTGTCAGAAATGGTGCTGGGTGGGTAGAGTTGCTCTTTGCGTGCCGTGTGAAACATGAGCTGCCATGTTTGGCCCTGATTGGAACGGAGTGTCAAATTGCTCTCGAGAAGACGACAAAATAAATTCTTTTTGGGAAAACTATTATAGAATATTTGTAATGCTATAGAACAAATATTAATATCGGAAGAGAAAGGAAAAATCAGTGGTATTATGGAAATAGGGATGCGAGTTGGAACAATCTTACAGTTATTATATTAACAATTTCACAACTCGCATTAATAATCGTGTTTTAGCTAATTTTTTTAAAAAGAAACTATCGTATACTCTAAGAGGTATACAAAACATTAAAAAGGCCGCAAACAAAGATTAAGACAGATTGCAGTTCCATAGAAAAAAACTTAGCAATCAGAATCTATCTATATACGGTAAAGCGGATGTATGGGATGGAGATAAGGAGAAAAATAATTTTAAAATGATATTCACAAAATTTAATATTGCCACAAATGAGTTGAATTTTCGATAAAATGGAAACATATTCAATTACGGTTTGATAATTTTTTAAACTCTAGATAAAATAATTTTTCGTGGCCACGGTAGCCAAGTGGTCTAGGCATCGGGTCATGAGTTCGGTCCCAGTACCACTAAGGACCCACCATGTAGGGGAGCGATGCACGTTAAATCTGTCGAGAGCTCAAATGTGCCCCCATTGGTGTGGTGTGGTAGTTAGGAGAGGGGGAGTGCCACTCAGGTGTCGTCCGCGTCACTTAACCATGGTTCAAAATGACGCGGACCGTCCCCAAAAGCCCTCGTGTAGCTTAACAGTGGGACGTTAATATTCACTCACTCACTCAAAATAATTTTTCCTGAATATAAATAACCCAAAAGTGAGTACTGAGTGAATGCTAAAAGTGATAACTGAGTACTGAGTGAGTGATAATAAGTGAGTACTGAGTTGTGAGAGAGAAGTACTAAGTACAAGGCAACAATTCAACACCCCATCTCTCTCTCTCTCTCTCTCTTCACGCTGCGTCGATCCATTCGTCTTCCGCTGCATTGTCATTTCGACAGTAGGCTATTATTTTTTTTAAAATATTACACTAAATAAAAACTGTTAACCCGCGTGGGGTCACGTGGGGCACAGAATCACCCCTATCTCACGAAATCTTTAATTTTAGAAAAACTGCTTACTTGTTACCAATGGCCACTCCCTCTCATCCTATAAGACAGTGTTCGCGGGAGCTAAAATACATTCGTCCCATGCACTCTTTGAGGGAGTCGCAAACGTTTCCTAACAATCTCAAGGGACTGGGAGAGTTCCTCGCATCACCACTTTTATTCTATACTTTCTATCAGCATGATACATTTCCCCCCTGTGAATGACTTAGTGGTTTTGATTGTTGTACTGTACAACTCATTAAGATTAATAAATGTAAAGGAACAGAATATAAAATGGAACAGAGTATATAAAGAAAGAAATGGGCATCTGCTATTCCTATTGGATGTGAAGTTGAAACTGATCAAACAAGGGAAGAACCTGAAGATGTAATGGATACTTATCATGATAGCGTAAGTAAATTTGAGTAAAGTGATGAGCATGTAACTTTTGAGATGAAAGTTTTCAAATGCTATCTAAAAACACTCCATAAAGAAAGACAGGAAGCCCCAAGTGTACCACAAGACACATTGCGCCCTATCAAAAAGATACAAGCAAGAAGAAAAAGTTCATCATGCTATGTGTCTATCATCAAAGGACAGTAAAACTACAATAACTTGAACAAAATATGAAAGTGTTGCCTACAATTATCATTCCTATAATGTTAGTGGAAAGTGTCTGTGATGTATGCCCTTTATTAAAGTCACTCCCATTTTTTTGAAACATTTTGGTTCAGTTTGATTAGATTTTTGAAGTGGAACTTCTTTGCGGACGGGAGTGAATAGGAAATTTACACAGTTTTGCGTAACAGTGAAAAAGCTAACGGAAGTAGTGATTCTCCCCATCCCCTGAAACGTCGCCATGGTGAGGAGATAGCGAGAGGGAGGAAAAGAGAGCGGCGGGGGGGGTTACACCACGTGCTTGCGTCATATCCGTGAAAAAGTTGGACGATTGCTAAAGGGGAATTGTGCATCAAAAGTATATCTTGCTGCTATGGACGAAAGGCGCTTAGGCATTGGTGACATTAAGTGGGTTCCCTTGCTACTCTCGTAACGAGCTCGCATGGCGTATTTTCGTAGTTTTTATGTAATAAAAGTACCGTTTTCAACGAATAAACGCACCCAAAATATTACCATTATATTGCTCTTCCCGTTACGGGAGTGTCTGGGGAATTTTGTATATGTCACTAACGTTCGCGCCTGAATCACTACGGATAACGTCTTGTTAACAAACACAGTTATTTCTGTCAGTGATGCATTAAGTGTATATTAATTTTTATTTCCATTGAATCAAAATAAATTCTAGTCAGATAGCCTAGAACAAATGCAAAAAGAGGAAAAGAGTTTCATGAAAGAAAAAAAAAGCAATACTAGCAGCAATTCCTGGCGAATGTCTATTTTTCACCAGGTAGTTCTGTCGCAGCTTTTATCATCTTTATTCATAAAGTTTTAGTGCTGTACACATCAGAGGCTGCTGCAATCATTGGATCCAATGATGATTAAAAGCCGATTATCTTAACAGAAGACTTAAGTTTAATTTTGCTTCAGAAGAAGCAAAGCCACTCATTGAATTCTTGAAACGGACACTGAATTTGACAGTGACCACTGATTCCAGAGAAGGGAAAACAATATACGGGCAGTTTTCTCACATTTTCTTGATTGACTACAATTGAGGATTTTTATATCCTACTTTGGTTACCACACAACTATTGTGTCTTATTTGGAAAATGATGATGCAGAAAATTGAATAAAAATATTTTCATATAATAAATGAAGTTCAAATTTTATTTGATTAAAGTTCTCTCAGCAGTTTAATATAATTAGATCTATTCCTGCATTTACGGCCAACGTCGCCAAAGCAGTTTCACTTCTATCGCGTGGCTTTCCACGTTTGTGGTTTTTTTCCAAGTGATCAAAAAAAAAAATCGAAAAGTCCTTAAAAGAAGGCAAATACAGTTTCACTTAATCAAATTATTCACTGGAATTATGATTTTTATAGTGTACATTAAAAATAATTAAATAAGACTGGGGGTGACTCAGTCACCCCGCGCGTCCCCTAAAGTTAATTTTGAGTGCAAGCTTTCTCTAGGGTTCACTTCATTCTCTTTATGACTGTACTTAACATAAAAACTAAATTTTTACTTAATTTACGCCTCTCTCTATAGACAAGGGGAAAATCTTTACCACGTGGAAACGTTTTGAAATTCTGAAAAAAAATTTGATTCGATCCACCCTAATGTACTCTGACATTCTAGTATTGTTATATTTTTTGGATTTTTTTTAAAGCAAAAATGCGCTAAAAGCGGGGTAAAATGAAAAATATCTGTATATACAAAATGGTGTGTGCAGGATTTATTCATTCGGATCCTTTTTTGAAGTGAAAATTTCTTTAGCGGCGTTTGGTAGGAGAAAATCTTATGGTTTCGCGTCACCCACATGCTCTGACTGGCGCAAGCGCAGTGTGCTGTTCGCCTTAAGACACTTTTTGGATGGGGAAATCTCATGCGTTCGCATCCCCGACATGCTTATAGCAGAATATCTGTAGCTATACAGCTGTCGTATTGCTGTGTATATCTTATAAGTGAAATTGAATGGATTTGGTGAAAAGTTCAATGTCTGTATACTGTGAATGGCTCGTTGCGATTCCGAGAATGGGCAATGCATATTAATGGTTGCCATTTATATTTCGCCTGGAAAATCTATCAGACAGATACAACAATTTTTATTCGAAAATTGGATGATTTATACAAAAGAAGGTTCTGAAATACTCGAAAAAAGAATTGGCGCAAAATAGGATAATGTACCGATGATTTTAAGTGGAGACTTGAATGTTAACTTTGCAGATGATAAAAATATACCACTCATTGAATTTCTAAATGAAACACTTAATTTAAGTAGGTCCAATAATCGAAAACTGAGTACTACAAAATATAAAACGGCGATCGATGCGGTTTTAACGCGTTACTTAGATAAATTGGAATCAAACACTTTCCTTTCTTTCTTTAGTTACCATAAGCCTATTGTATCTTTTTTAGAACAATATGAAATAATTGAAAGTACAAAAAGTCTAAGTATTGTTGAAATGAATGATCACAATGATGCAATTAATTAAAATAATGTTAAAAATCAAGCAGATTGAAATTTAAGTAAATACAAATACTATCCATAAGTAATATGATTGTATATTAATTGTTATTTCAATTGAATTGTATTTATATTTTGCCATGATCTTGTACAGCCCGTTATCTATTTAAATAATAAAAAACCATTTAAACATGCATTTAGTTGGTGCTCGGAGTATCCATAGATGGGAAAACCAGATGGATGTTGATAATTTTAATTCAAACATTATGAGAAATTTCAAATTTTAGTACTAAAAGTTCTAAGTTTTCACTTCTATCGGCAGTCTTTATAATTGTCAATTATTATTATTATTTTAATTATGAGATGGGGTGTAATGCTTATAAGAATTCCTTTCCCCGTTCACACAGCGATTTGGAATAGAGAAAAGACTTGCGTTCCAGCGCCATGGAGGGTAGAATCATTAGAGTTCTCTCAGAATCAAAATTTCGGAGAATGTCTGAGGATATAGATATTCATTACCGATTCGTAATTGCTTCGCACTACTTAGGACCATTATTTTCTGCGGCGGAAGAGGATTTTCTATTCGAATCAGGATGTTCTTAGCCGGAGGGTTTGAAAAATGGAAATTAGGAGGTTCGGCCAACCGCGACCAAACGAGAGAAAAAAAAGGATCCAGATTGCGTCATTTTTAGTTTTTATTTTCCACCATTGGACTCTCTGCTGATGGTCAGTAATTATTATCCTCTGCTGTGACTGACAACATTACCGGGGAGGGGGGTAGGCCAAGATTTAGTGATGCCGCCCCGGGTAAGTCCAATTATGCAACATTACCGTAGAGTGCGACCTACGCTTGAATGTTAATGAGGCCGTACTGATTGGTGAATTTATGGACGGGTCTAAAGAGGGGGTTGGGCGACAGTAGCAGGAGCTCTCAGAGAAAGAACAAGAGAGAATAATGAAGCCTTCCAGTGGAAGGGGGTCGCCTTTTTATTGCCATCATTCCCACCTCATCGGGGCTACTTTTTGCGGGACTTTTTGTTTTAATTACGTCTTGTCTCTCTTGTTAGATCTTATGATGGGTCATCATTTCCAAACAGTCTTTGGAATAACAATTTCATGATTCACACTTCGAAAAGGGTAATTTTCGGAAGGGGAAACTACTGGGAGAGGAACGTTTAATCAAAGCGCTGCAAATCACGTGTCTCCGCGAAACGTGAAACAATTGAAGATTTAGTGCAATCACAGAGGAGGGGGGGGGATGAAAGAGGTTCGATTACTTTCCCAACTCTTTAAATTATTACCGATTTGTGCTTCGAAGAAGTTGTATCGGGTTACTTTGTAACACTTTGGCTTCGGAAAGAAGACACATTGTAATAAACACACGGGTCATTAGTCACAGCTCTCTCTAAATCAGTCCCCGCAATTAAAAAGAAAAAATCGTTTGTCTCAGTGTTCCATTGCTGGACTGCTTACTACGGATATAAATTTTTATTTAAGGTATCCGAACACGTTCGGAGTACTTTTTAACAAAATAGCATGCTAAAACATTATAAATGCTCTTTTAGGACTCAATACCAATAAATATCACTATTCAACTGTCAATATTTAAAATAAATGACCAGAATATTACTAAAATCACAATTATAAGTGAAATTTTAGCAATATTTTCGAAAAACTTCAAAGCAGTTGGAGAAAAAAGTAATAAACATAGATTAGTAAAAGTATTAATAAAACAAATTAGATGCATTTATCTAGAAAATGTACTAAAGTTTTAATTTTTTATTAAAATTTGAACATTTTAGAGCTGATTGAGTAAAGACTATAAGAAATGTTACATTTTTTATGAGACCATTATTTAAATAACAAGCCATAACTCAAAAAGTATTCATACAATAAGAAATATTTGAGTACATTCTCTAGAAATAACATCAGTATCAGGTTCACAAAAAGTTTTTAAGAAATACATTCGTAATATTTTGAGTTATCAGGCTCATCATGATAGATTTTGAGCCATTTAAATGCCCACTTCTGGTAGATCAAAACCCCACTTCCGGTTTTTTTAAATTTAAAAAATGGATTGCAACTTGGCCTCTAGGTAGTGTAGAAAGAAAACAAAGTATGTTTCGTAAAAATTAAAAGATAGCTCTATTTAATAAAATAAAAAACAAAAATATATGTCTTGTTGAATTTGTTCGGATACCTTAAAAAAAATAATGATCGAATGCGAAATGCTGTCAGACTCCCGATTTTCCGAATCCGTGTTTAACGAATTTAAGCGAAACACACCTATTTAAGAAATAATAAACCTCGAATTATTTCAGCAGCCGATTTTTTTTATCATTAATTTTGATTAGAAATTGGGTTTCTTTTCAAATGACAAATTCCTTTTTGTCCGGAACAGAAAAAGACTTTTTTTGTATTCAGAAAAGGGGTGCAGCTCATTGATGAGTCATCTGTGTTGCCTGTTACGTGAGTTTTGATTAGGACAGGAAATTCCTTCCTTACTTTATCCCACTCCACAACGCAGGGGATATTTTTAAGATTTGAACGAGTATGTTACATTTAAGGTATCCGACTACCCTAAAATTGTGAATTTTGCCAAAAGTTGACAAAAAAAATTTTTTTAAGATTTTATTTTATAGGACATTTTATTAGCTTTATGAAAATACCAAGTTTTTTATTTTCCGTTCACTGGGGGAAAAAAGCTACAAGTGTTTTAGTAACAGCAATTGCTATTACACTTTAAGCGATATATATATATATATATATATATGAGTGTGTGTGTGTGTGTGTGTGTGTGTGTGTGTGTGTGTGTGTGTGTGTGTGTGTGTGTGTGTGTGTGTGTGTGTGTGGTGTGTGTGTGTGTGTGTGTGTGTGTGTGTGTGTGTGTGTGTGTGTGTGTGTGTGTGTGTGTGTGTGTGTGTGTGTGTGTGTGTCATACTTTAAAACGCGTTTTAATCGAAATGTGTGTGTTTTTTTAAAATGCTCAAACGGGCCAAAGAAGTTTTGAACATAATTAACTGAAATTTTTTGTGTATGTTCTGTATAATAGTAGAAGTGTTTTAACTTTCAGATTTATCAATCTCTGTTTCATTACAAAATTTACAATCCTTTATGTTAATATAATCGCTGTTTTTTTAAGCAATTTCATATAATAGCTAAAATAAAAAAAAACTCTAGTTTTTCTAACAATTAAAATACCTCTGATCCTGAAGGTTATTTCAAAAATGAATAACATAGCGACACACCAGAATTGAAAAATTGAAAATTTGTTCATAAACTTTTGGTACAGAATGGGCCGCGTTTAGGTTATTTTTTGTCAATTTTTACCTATTTCCCCCCATTTTAGTAATAATAATTTCTTTTTCTCTTCTTCATTTTAGCATATTTTCCTTAAAATGTATTAAAAAATCTAAAGACAACATAAAAAAACCCCTGTCTCCATTTTTTTTTAAAAAATATTTTCTTAAATAGTCGGATACCTTTATGACTTATTGTGCAACTAAAAGATGAGGAAATTGTTCCTGAGTCGCATTGAACATGGATTTTAATGCAAAAATGGATGATGAAACTCCTATCAAAATTGTTTCATTAGCACGTTTTTCACGTAGTGGAACAAAAGCGCTATTAGGACGCAAATTTCGTCTTCGTCTTCGTTCCATATTTTGTCGTACCTTTTTCTCAGCCAATAAGCAACCAATGGACTTCGGGTTTTCAGCATTGGGTCGCATTTGTGCCCTAGATGAGCCGAATCCTATTTAAATTTTCCCATAGTTTTCCCGAATTTTCCTACAAATTTTCCTGAATTTCGCTAGTTTTTGCTTTTTTATAGTGCTGATACAGATTTGTGTCATTATTTCTTTTCAGCTCAATAGTAGTACATTTAGAGGAGTGGGTACAGTCTGTTAGTAAAAAGTTCATTAGTTGCATTGTTGTACATGTGAAAAACGGGCTAAAGTTACTTGGCCAATGATTGATATCTTGCTTATAATGATTCCCATTGTTTGTGACTTGTGAAAGCCTACCTCGTGCGCGGTATTTTCTTTTTTATGTAAAGTTAAAAAAGGACACTTTCGACTCAAAAATCAAAAAAAAAAAAAAAATTGTCCAACATCAATTACTTAGTATTTAAAAAGTTCCAATGAACTGATGCGAAATAATTCTGTAATAGTTTTTTTAGCAGCTGAGTTACAAGTGTGTGATTTCTAACTTTGGGCATTTGCTCATTAGGGTTTTTGCTACGGGTTATTTGCTTATTACAGAATTTCCAAAAGGCAAGTGCAAAAAAATTGTATATTTTTTAACCCGATATTACAAATAACATCTAATTAAGTTATAAATGATGGGTGCAGATGAAATCGTTGAAACAATGTCCGACTGTATTTTGAAACTAACTGTATTTTTTTTAAAACTTTTGCTTTCTTTTTGCTATTTTCTCAACGTTTTAATTATGTGATTCATTCTGGAAGTTTTAAAAAAAAGTATGGATTCTGCTTTTAAAGCTCCAAGAAGAAAGATTTTAAATATTTGAGTTTCAAATTCGTAGATGAACGTGTGAAAAACGTAAGCTAACAGTCACTTAAATTCTGCCAACGGTTTTAAGGAATTTTCCCAAATTCCTTAAAACCGTTGAAAATCTTTTTTTTTTTAATTATGCAGTTATTAATCCCAGGGTATCCTAAAGAAGCTCCTTTTCAATATTAACCCTCTTTCACGGACAAGTTATCCTCTCTTCGAGATAAGGATTGGACAAAAGAAAATGTAGTGAAACATTCTTCTATGATAATTCCTTATGAAATGTTCCCCGAACTAATATCGCCTGAGGGGGGAACGACTGATGATGTAAATTATGTCTGAATAGTTCTCCAAAATATATTTGCTAATAATATGTTCTGCTTAATCGAATTCTGCAGCATTCTTTCAATGAGAATCATACCTAAAATGAACCATAAAAATTTCTTTTTTTTTTTAACCGAATAAGGATCAACAACAAATTTAAGTTTTTATACGAATTTGAGATTAAATTTAGAAAATTATTTTCATTTTAGGACATTTGCAAATTATTTATATGTATAAAAGAAAAAAGAGACTCACTCAACATGATATTTCAGGGGTTATATGGCAGAGGAATTTGGCAAACATGTTCCTTTCATGAAGTAGAGATCCGCAGCAAAAGATCGATCCTCGAAGGGGCATGGCTTAAGGGAGGTCAGTAGGGTAAAAATCATGGAATGATCGATTTTGAGTTTTTGATATTTCTGAAATCTGTATTTCATTACCTTTCTAGGGATATAACATTTATGCCATATTTTCAATTAGAACTATGTCAAAATGACTTTTAAAAAATTATCAACTGGTGGGCCACGCCCCCTTTTGACAGATATTTGCCTTTTAAATATCCTGAAACAATTGCAAAGCCTTCTTTTTGTTTATTTAAAGGCAATTAACTTTAGATAACAGTTGACTGTTCGATTAACTGTATTAGTTTGGTGGCGGAATTTCGAGTTACAACATGCTTCCAAGAGTTTTAAAGTATTATTTTCTTATTAAATATTTACTTTCACAAGGTATGATTTTTTTCAAAACTACTATTTTCATTATTTATAATTTTAAAATTACTTTTTAAAAAAATAAAATTTTTCTAAATTTACTGTATGTGAAAAAAAAAGCTGCAAATTTACATTATATATTCCTTATGCATTATTGTGGATACTGAAGTGATATTTTGAAAATATTACAACAAAAAAAAACATTTAGCTTAGAGCACATGTGTCAAAAAACAAACAAATTAGATGATAAATGTCTGTTTTTAAAAAAAAACTAATTTTTTAAAAAAAATATCACTTCAGTATAAATATAAATGTTACTTAACTGTACAGACAAGTTTTTAAACTTAAATATTCAAAAGTTTCTGAATGAATTGTATATACAAAAATTCAGATGTGTAATACCATTTGTCGTTGCAAGAAGCTGGTTAAATACATAAAAATACCTAAATATCATGTTTAAAAACATAAAAACAGTTTTATTTTTGCTGTTTAAGAAATCATGTGTACAGTTTAGAGAAACTTTTGAAATTTAAAAGTCTTAGAAACTTATGTTTGCATGTGAACACACAGAACACATATGAAAAATTTCGAAATGACGTAAAATCATGTTTTTTCAAATGCACACCAAAACCATATAGATAAATTTTTTCCCATTATATTTATGATGATATTTGCTCTACTTTGATATTTGTAATACATAAATGCTACAAATTCTTCTAAAATTTATAGCGATTTTGTGATAATAGATGTAAATTTTACAAAATATCTCGTTAAACAAAAACTGAAAAATGTTATATATGTATTTTCTGACAATTTGAAAACATTTTTGGTGCTTTTTTTACTTAAATATATTGACTTGATGATAATGTTGAATAAAATGTGGCAAATACATGTTGGAAGGTCATAATTTTTGTGATAAAGTGACATTTCATGTTAAAAATGCATTTTTCAAAAAGTTTGTTTATACAAATTTATGCTTTTTTTTCTCAGAAAATAATGCAAGGATGCTCATAAAATTTCAGTAAAACATAACTCATATGTACACTGAACATAACCATGTACACTGAAGTGTGCCTTTATAAATTTTCCCAAAATAATTTAACATAAAGCATTTATCGTAGAAAAAAAATGAAAATTTTCAAGAAATTCATAGTAATATTTTTATGTTGCATGGTTTTGAAAAAACTTAACATTATATTTGAAATATATCACTTCAGCATAAATATTAAAGTCTAATTAATATTCAGACTAAATCAGAAGTCTTAATATTTAACAGTTTCTGAGAAAAAGTAAACATATATATATGATGATGCAGGATGATTTTTGTCGTTACCTGTAAAGCTTGTTATGCACATAAAATTACATAAAGTTCATGTTTAAAAACATAAAAACAAATTTTTTCTTTTGGATATCATTTATGTAATATTTAAATAAACTTTTTAATTCTGATACTTTAAGAAATTGTGTTTACATGTGAATATACAAAGCACTAGTGAAACTTTTCAAAATGTCATTTATTCATGTATTATATTTCTTAATTTGTGTCTTTTTTTTAAAAAAAATTTATTGTATGCATGAACTGGAATTTTTTATTTTATATTTCATATATATTGTGTATACTGAAGTGAAATTTTTGAGATATTCCTCAGACATTTAGCTAAAAAGCAAATGTCGTAACATAGAAAAGGAAAGTTTCTATAAAATTCATTATTCTACTGTGCAAAAATTACATTTTTAAACAGGCTGATCAATTTTTTAAAAAAATTTCACTTCTGTATAAAGATAAATGTTAATTTAATGCACACATAAATTTTTAAGCTTTGTTTTCAATAGATTTTTAGTAAAGGGTACATAAATATATCCCAAAATGCAATGCCCTTTTTCGTTGCACAAAACTTGTTACATACAAAAAATACACAAAGTTTAAAAACATAAAATCAGTTTTCTTGTTGTTTTGGATACCATTTATGTAATATTTTAAGAATTCTTTTAATTCTGATACTTTAAGAAATTGTGTTTACATGTGAATTTATAAAAAAGTAATGAAATTTTTCGAAATGTCGTATAATGATGTATTACCAAAGCCATATTTTCATGTATTGACACATTTTTACATGGTATTTATGATACTTATAGTCAACTTGGATGGACAGTAATGTATCAGAACTAAAAATTCTTCAAAAATTGATGCATAATTTGAGGAAAATGATGCGAATGCTATAAAATATCTCGATAGATTAAAAGTGAAAAATGCTATACATGTATTTTCTGAGAAATCTAAGTAAAAGAAATAAGTAAAAAGTCTTAGAAGTTATTGAGAATAAGCTAATATTTAAAAAAATAGTGCAAATACAGATTGTAATTCATAATTTTTTTGATGAAGTTACATTTTATAATAAAAATGCAATTATCTCAAAACGGTGTTTTTAAAAATGCGAGTACCATTTTCTCAGAACCTATTCAACGGAAGAACTTGCAATCTTCACTGAATATTACTGATATGTTATTATATATACTGAAGTGAACTTTTATTAATATACCGATAATATTTTTGTAAAAGTCAGTTATCGTGAAAAAAAATGACATTTTTCAAAAAATTCATAGTGATACATTACGATGAAAGTTTTTGAAAAAACTAAACAATATATTTGAAAAAGTTCACTTCAGTTTAAATAAAAAAGTCTAATTAATATACAGAAAAAAATTTAAGTCTGTACATTTAATATTTTATGAGAAAAAGGCACATAAAAATGCTCAATTTAACATTAGCGGGATAGGGGGTACCGACTTACCTTAAAGGGCTTTGTTGATAAATTTTCCCGCTCTTGAACTATTAGACCTACAGACTTAAAATTTGTTAGACATGTTCTTTCTATGGAGTAGGGATCCGCTTCCAAAGGAGTTTTACGAAAATAGACCTCCCCCTAAGGGGGTAAAGATAAATATGCCTCTGTTTTAGCTATTAGACCATAGGTTCCCAACCTTTTTTGAGCTGGTGCTCCCTATTCTAGTAAATATTTCGATACCGCCCCCTTATCTAGTGAATATTTCTCGATACCGCCCCCTTTTCTAGTGAATATTTCTCGATACCGCCCCCTCCCACTCTAGAGAAAAAAGAGTGCACATAATACACGGTGAAAACAAGTGTTAAGTTTTTAAAAATATCCTATTACTAAAAGAAGATATTTTTTAATTTCATTTTTTTAAGGCCCAATTTTTTTAGTTGCGAATCTGAAATATCTATTGCCACCAATATATGTAAATATTATATATTTTAGTCATAGGTAGGATAGTGTTGGAATTGAAACGCTACTGAATTCCTTCTTCATTTAAACGAGTGGAATAAAAGTTTTAGCTTACCTGTTTTCATGAAACGAAGTAATTCATAATAAACTACTGTTTTCAAAATAAATATGAATTGACAGTTTCAGCCTTTAAGGAATCACGTTAATTCCTGGTGAACCTATTTAATTATGTTTCTTGGATAATATACGCAATGAAATGCAGTGGACGAAACATTTTCCTTTCTGCTCACAGACAAAGACAACACGTTCACTACAGAAATTAAAATGCCCTATATCATTCAATTTAATGTAGGTCTGAATGTAATGTAATCTTTCAAGTTTCATCCACTTCCCGAACTACCTAAATATGTGAATTTTCGTACATGTGATAAAGAAATGATTTAAATACATACAATCAACATAAGGTAAAAAGTATAAAAGTTTACTTTTGTTAATACATAATCAACGTGTTTTTTAGTCTTTTTTGGTTAATCTGCCTATTCCCCGTGCCATCTCAACACCCCTTAATTTTCTCTAGGTCTTGTAGTGCCCCCCTGAAAGCCTCAAGCGCCCACGTTGAGAACCTATGTATTAGACCCACAAACTTGAAATTTGGTATGCATATTTCTTTTGTTGTGTTGAAATCCACTAGGAAAGATTCAAGCCCCTCTATGTCGAGGCTGGAGAGGACATGATGGCAGTGCCAATTTAAGTTCATTTCGGGCCCTGGGTGCAGAAGATCTACAGGCCTCCTTGGCACTGGAGGATCGGAATTTATAACAAACAATTTGGTAAAGTCCAGCTTATTCGGGCTCTTCTGGGATCATCCGAGGCCCGGGCAACTAGGCACCTGATGGATAAACCGGTACCGCATGACGGACAACACGTGGTCTTGCTTTACCCTGTCTCCGATGCTTCGAAAGTAGGACATAGCCATCCTACTAAAGATCTGATTAACGTTAAGCTGGCTGTGCGGATTTCAACGAAGCGAGGAAGAGGTGTTCTTAATAGCTGCTCACACCAGGCGTAAGGCTCGTATGAAGATATCGAAGGTAACGTGCCTTCTTCTAGTTTCCTCCCGCATGATTCTGCAGTCTGAAAAGACGACAAACGTCATGTACCCACTTGGGTCGTGGAGCGCACCACTGCCGTCTTTATGTTGCAGTGTCAAGGAAAATTGTCATAGGGCAGATAGTCCGTGCTTCTCCAGACGTTGTCACACTTTTTGTGAGGAAAAGTGTTGGAAATAAGACTTAAGATTTTCATGATGCCTCAGTACGACTCCATAAGGCTGACCTTACAAACTCTTGGGCGTTGGTGGAGGGTAAGGATTTCAATCCTGCAAGGATATTAAACCCTGTAAATTCTACAAGTACGACCTATCCGCATGACAGTTGTTGGATTGCGATCCATGCAAAAAGTGACATAGCGGGACGATGAACCACATTCGAGATAGGCCACGATGTACACTACTGGCCACCGTAAATGCAACACCCTAAAGGAAGCACGCAAATAACATGAAATTTACAACATGCATTAGCGGAGGTGAGATATGCAAATCATTAGAATTTCAGCGCAGATACACATCACGCACGCCTGTGGCGCCCCCTCAAAGCGCTATTTAAGGCTTGGAGATTTCGACGATTTCAAGTTCGGCAATTGTGTTTTTCTTGTGGTTTTTTCAAAAAAAGATCAGTTATGTCTCGTAGAAAACAGCGATCAGCTTTTGATCAAGTATCCGAGTTCGACAGAGGAAGGATAGTGGCCTACAGAGATTGTGGGTTATCTTTAAGGGAAATCGGTAGTCGTGTTGGCCGAAACCAAGCAACTGTAATGCGGATATGGGACCATTGGATGCAGGAGGGTACGACGGACTGACGTGGTCAATCGCATCCACCTCAGTGTACCACTTCACGTGAGGACAGGCAAATTGAGCGCATGGCAGTGACGGATCGCTCAGTCACATCACGAACCATAGCACAGCACATTGAGTCTGTAACGCATCATTCAGTGTCTACGCGTACCATTCAGCACCGTTTACAGCAGAGTGGTCTGTCCGGAAGACGTCAATTGCTTGGTCTACCCTTGACGCAGAACCACAGACATCACCGCCACCAATGGTGCGATGAAAGAAAGATGTGGGCGGCAGAATGGAATGAAGTTGTCTTTACTGTCGAGTCACGCATCTTTCTGCAACACCACGATGGTCGGATTCGAGTCTGGAGACACCGTGAAGACAGTATGCTGAACAGCTGCATTATGCACCACCACACTGGTCCTGCACCGGGTATTATAGTATGGAGAGATATTGGATATCACTCTCGCACTCCTTTAGTACGCATTGCCTGTACTTTAAACAGCCAGCGCTATACATCTCCGAGCTGTTGGAGCCAGTTGTCCTTCCTTACCTTCAGGACTTGGCCACAGCCAAATTTCAACAGAATAATGCGCGATCACACGTGGCACGCATTGTCCAAAGGTTCCCTGTCCAGCACCAGATTCAATTGCTTCCCTGGCCGGCTGACTCTGAGGATATTTCGCCGATAGAAAACATGTGGTCCATGGTTGCTCAACGATTGTCCCAGATTACACCCCCAGCTGCCACACCAGATCAACTTTGGAAACGTTAGGAAGCTGCTTGGTCTGCTGTACCCCAAGAATACGTCCAAAGCTTCTTTGAATCAATGCCGAGGCGTATGGCAGCGGTGATCTCCAACAATGGCGGTTACTCTGGCTATTGATTCTGGCAGGAACCACACTTCACAGAAGTCTATAAATTTAATCATTTGATACTGGGTCAACATGTTAGCTACAAAATAAATTTTGTTGTGCTTTCTCTTGTCTTTCTTGGTGTTGCATTTACGGTGGCCAGCAGTGTAGTAGCTGTCGAATCCCGAAACATGTTGGTAGTCATTTTCTTTACTTTTCGAGGCATAACTTGATCTCACATCATGTGACATCAGACTCGCATGCTAACTTTAATCACATGTTTTTATCCAATCAGTTCATTTACTCATGTGACGTTATAGTCACGTGTTCCCAACACCGATCCGAGCTCCAACCTTCCAGTTTATATGCTTCACTGTTGCCTACTTTGGCTTTTTATGGAAACTTTCGTTTAAAATGCACCTATTTGTAAATTATAATAATGCACAATCGTATAAATGCAATGCGCTTGATAATATAAGAATATTTTTTTTAATTTTGAAAAACTTTTTAAAGAAACTTAATATCTGAAACATTTTTATCAAATTTGAAATTTTATTTAAATTTTACAAGCAGCGAACAAGTGCAAGTCTAATGTGAGTTTTGAATAGAGAATTGGTGGTTGAATAGGGGCGTCTTGAATTGAGTCTATAAACTCAGATTAAAACGCGATTTTTGAACGAGAAAACCGCTGCATAACTTTATTTTCAATCAGAGCTTCAACTGTGGTCTCTCAATTCTACGTTGCTCAATTGCGCTTAAATGCTAATCACAGCATCTTCTATCATTTCATGTGAATGTGACGTTTATACAGGGTGTCCCAAAATGACCACACAAACTCTGCACAGCTAGATTCCTCGTTGGGAGTACATAAGAATTGCCCAAAGAAACATTCCTGTGCGATCCATAGTTTACGAGAAAAATATGAAAAATAAATTATGACGTCCCTTCCGGTGCAAGAAAATAACACTTTATTGGACATATCAACAACAATATTTGCATATCTTTCCAGACGATAATGTTTAAAAAGTTCGTCGCACATACGCGCGCCGTGGAATGACGTTAAGTATTTAAAAAACTGGTATTTAAAAGGCTGCATCTTGCAGCTACCGGTAGTCTTCTTGGGTGGCCATGTATTCCGTTCGTGACTACTGCGACATGCCATCTCAAGTAACTGGTGTATCGAGACGTAGTGATAACACAAATGGATTTAGTTGCTCGTCTGCACGCTGTTGTACTTCAGTGGACCCTACGATGCTGCGACGTGTGATGACAGCCATTCCATGGCGTGCTAGAGCCTGCATCGATATGCACGGTGGACATTTTGAACATCTGCCTTAAATTGTGCATATACTGCTGTTGATATGTCCAATAAAGTGTTTCTTTCTTGCACCGGAAGTGACGTCATACTTTGTTTTTCGTATTTTTCTCGTAAACTATGTATCATACAGGGACGCTTCTTTGGGCAGTTTTTATGTACTCCCAACGAAGAATTTAGCTGTGCAGAGTTTATGCGGGAGTTTTGGAACACCCTGTATACTCCTTCCTTCATGATGCTGTTATTTTATACAATAAATATATATATATATATATACTAGCCATTTCCCGCCTGCTTCGCTGGGTGTTTCAGGATGTTGAAAGAATATATGCTGTTTATAAATTATTGATATCCTATTATTAAGCGTTCGATTGTACTGAAAAACAGCTTTGTAGCCCTCACCTCTTGATTTCAAAAGAATTTGAATTTTAAAAAGTTGAAGTAGAATTATTTTTTACGCTCCTAAAACCTCCTCCTCCAAAATGGATTTCCGCAAAACCCATTTTTAATAGATATCTACTCAACAAAATAAACATAATTTCCAAATTTTAAGTCTAACACCAATAGTTCAAAAACGGATTTATTTTATAAATAAGCCCCTTAACCTCCCTCCTCCCTAAGAATCAATTTCCGTAAAACCCGTTTTTAGTGGATTTCAACTCAATAAAACAAATATGCGTACTTAATTTAAGTACTGTAGATCTGGTCGTTCGAAAATGAGATTTTGTTTATCAGTATTAGTAGCTTCCCACACTCCCCCATAGGAGTCGATATTCGTAAAATTGATTCTTAGCGAATCTATATGTAACAAAAGAAACATGCTTACCATATTCCAAGTCTGTAGGTCTAATAGTTCAAAAACGGGAAAGCTTTTCTATAACGCCCCTTAACCCCTCGCAACCCACCTGTGAGGTCATTTTAGCAAAGTCAGTTTTATAGCTGATCTCTACTCCATGAAAGGCACATGCCTCCCAAATTTTAAGTTTTTGCGTCTAGCAATTCAAAAAATATGGTTTATCTATAACGTCCCTTAACCCCTTGCAACACCCCTTAACGGTAAATTTTCACAAAAAAAACTCGTTCTTAACGGAACTCTACTCCGTGAAAGGAACATGCCTGCCAAATTTGAACTTTGTATGTCCAATAGTTAAAAAAATGGAAATATATTTATCTATAGCGACCCTTTGGGGTTCGATTTTCCCCAAATCCGTTTTGAGTGGTTCGTGAGAGGAACACCCCTACCAGATTTCTAGTCTGTAGGTCCAAAGATATGATGGCGAGTGAGTCGCATTTTTCCTTTATATACACATGCATTCATTGAAAGAAAAAGGAAACGTAGTTTTTAAAAATTTTGCATGCTCTGTCCCCGCTTCATTTAAGAAAAAGTTGGTGTGTTTTTCATGCATTCGTACATGCTATAAAGGCATTTTTTTTCTTCTTGTTATAAGCTCATGGATTAAGCTTTAAATAATTTAGTCTGATGTCCTCTTATTATAGGCAAGGAAAGTAAATTCAAATAATTTTTTTCTCTATTAATTTATCGTTCATATTAGCGCATAAGGTAAAAAGTAGCGTTGAGATTGTGGTTTTAGAACGTTCTCTATCTTTTCCAAAATAGAGAAAGTATTCTGAGCCCACTAATTCCGTACATTTAAGGTGAAAATTTTCAAGAGTTTGCTCCTGTACACAATTTTTATTCCTTAGTATGGGGGAAAAACAAATTTAAAATTTCGAACTTTTTTTTAACATTGTTCATCGAAATGTCCTTCAAATTATACAAAAGTGATTAGATCGAACTGTGCGACTTAAAATTCTAACTTAAAATTCTAAATTATAAAGAAAGAAAAAATAAAGCATCCTGTAAGAGAATCTTGAGCTTTTTATTGGTACTTTTTACAGCTTCAACAATAAAAAGAGATCTTTTCCCCTTGAAATTATAATCTCTTATATTCTGCCCACACGAAAGAAGCTTGCAAGAGGCTTTATGTGTATCAATGGACTAAATTCATGACGGTCACATGATAAATATAAACACGTGTTCTACATTGAATTCGAAACGGACATTAAACTATAGCTCGTACTTTTTATTCTATTTGTAAAACTTGGGTAAAATTTCAAATTGCATAATTGGGTAAAGATGCTCAAGAGTTATGAAAAGAAATTTCTGCAAAAAGATTTTAAAATTAAAGAAAAAAGAGTCTTGTTTTATTCATGTACTTTTAAATAAAGTGACAAATATATTAATTTTTTAAAAAAAGGTTTCTGTAAAAAGCGTCATTTGGCAACAACGAAGTGCATGAAGTGATTTGCTGAAAATAGATAATTGCATTTATCGTGACTATGACGTCACATGTGTTTTTGAACTTGATTGGCTAAATACACGGGGTTTGAAATTATCATGTGATTATGACGTCACATGAATTTAGTCCATTCTGTGAGTCAACAAAAATAAATTTTTTAAGGGGACATGGTGCGATTTATAATAAAAAAAAAGGTCTTTGATAGAGTGAATTTTAAAAAATTTTTGCATTTTTTGTAGAGTAAAATGCGTTTAACTCGAAAACGCTTAAGAAGAAATATCAATTAACACGAAATAATACAATGGTCCTGACAAACTATTATGTATTTTCATGCAATTTTTCTCTTAACACGAAACGAAAACCGCTTAACACGAAAACATTTCTTTGCTGGAAATGAGCAAAATACGGAAAATCCCAGCCGTGCAGGCGAGGTTAAAAAGGGACGACACTCTTGAGGAAATGTTTCAGAAAGTTTCTGCATTATTGAACTGTCCTACTGCATCGTGGGAAGAATTCGTAGCAGTAAATGATAATAATGCGCCCAATTAGGGTAGACAAAGGCATGTTCGATCATTGATGCAGTTCCGAAAATGAAATGAATAATGCCCACACTTGATCCGAAAGGAAGAACATCATGGAAAGCATGCGTGGTTATTAAGACGCACATTCTCTCCAATGGGGAAATAAATGGCAAAATGGATGACGTAGAATAATTTGTCGACAATTTGATGCAAAAAATGACATTGCAAAAAAAAAAAATATCAGATCATTTTCCAAATACACTCAATAAATGGTTTGCTTTTCCAAAAACTGAAAAATTTTGCATTAAATTTCATTCAGTTCTTGTGAATGTTTTTCTGGCATTGATTTTTATTAAATGCGAGCAAATGAAATTTACTCGAATCAACTTAATTTTGTTAAATATTTTTTCTGCTATATCCTTTTAACACGAATAAATATTTCAGTTCCCCCAGTTTGGTGTTGAGCGAATTTTAATAGTATAAGTTTTTTAAACACTTTTTGGGCTCAAAATACCAAAAAAAGCTAATCTCATAGAAATTTCTTAAAGAAAAATTTAAAAATTCATGAAGTAATTTTATAATGCTACTCGTCCTACGATAATTGGCATACACCCATGAAATTTGATTTACAAATTCGTCGAACTAAGCATAACAAAAGTAAGGTGGGCATTGTGATAACATGATTGATATTCGAAATACAATTTTTTTTTTGCGAATGCTTATTGAAAATTCCTAAAAAAATTTATAAATTATAAATTCAACTATTTTTTAAAAAAAATAAGTGTGGCTTTGATCTCAAAATACGTACCATCTTTTTTATATATATTAATAGTAATAGTTTAAGAAAAACAAGTCCTATAGGAAAAACGACTTATCGTTTGAAATGAAGATAAACCAGTGGTTTTTTTTTTTTTTTTCTTTCTGCGATAAATAAATTTAAAGTTTTTTTTTTTTTTTTTTTTTTTTTTTTTTTTTTTTTTTTGCTAAACTAAGTTCTTTCAAATTTTGTGAGATTATAAAAAACTACACAACGAAAATAAAATTTAGGCTATACCATTCATTTGTTATTTTGATCGATTTTTGTCAATTGAATTGTTCTCTTAAAAATTTGCTTTTTTTTTCTGAAAAAGGGTGGGGTTCAGATTCCAGACTCAAATGAAATTACTTGCCTATAATCCGGCGTCTGACGTGCACCTGTACTTTCAAGCTGCAATTTTAAACTTTTAGGTCTATTCACCGTGTATAACGCGCATCGCCTTTTTACGAAGAATCCTGAAATATACGTGCGCATTGCTCTTATGTTCTGAAGTCATTTATTCGAGGTATTATTCCAAGCCTTAGAAAAAAAAAGTGTACTTCTAGAACTACCACTCTTTTAAGTTCATAAGCAATGTCACTTCTTTTAAATGAACAGCATTTCGATTTATGTAAAAGTCTAGTTTTTTCTATGCTCATTTTTTAAAAATTTTTAAAGCTCTCATTTTTATACCTGCTGTATAACAAGTACCGAGTATGAGTACCAAGCGTATGAGTACCTTGGAAACGGAACACTTAGGTCTCGTAAACTGAGATGGGAACAGTAGGCCTTGCTCCTCATGAGCTGTGTTGCCCACTGAGTTCAGTTAAGTGTAATGCAGACCCGTAAATTTCGATCTTAATTTTTGTGTTGAAATTGCGCGCTATACAACGGATTTTAAGGTAAATATTTTTCCGATTGTATTACATTCCACCAGTGGCGCACACAAGGGAGGTGTCCTAGGGGTCTGAACCCCCCCCCCCTAAATGCCTTGAGTTTTTTTCGATTGATGATAATCCTATATATATATAACGTAAAATTTAATTAAGTACTTGCAACTAACAATTTACTTTATTAATTAATACTAATTAATTCAATAATTTATTTTTTACTGCTTTTTGTTGACAAAATCAGAAGAATCAATGGGTGTTGTCTTGAGGTCTGATACGAGTTGGGGGACTTTCTACCAGGGAAACCCCCCTTGAAAACTTTTTGTGTCCGCTACAGCATTCGACGAAATTTCCCAAAAAGAAAACGAGCGACTGAAATTTTAAAATGTGTAAAAATTGTTGTATTTCAGAAGAAGGGCGTAGCGGAGCGGTGCGCGTTAAATCTATCAAGAGCTCAAACGTCCTCCCGTTGGTGTGGGAGGTGCCAGCTCAGGTGTCGTCCGCGTCACTTGAACATGGTTCAAAATGACGCAATCCGTCGCCAAAAGCGCTCATGTAGCTGAAGAGTGCGACATAATATCCACTCACTCAGAGGAAGGGAGGAGGGATCAAAGCTGTATGGGAAGAAAAACGTTTTGTAATCACCTTTTTGACGATATTCCTGTGAGATCCACTTTATAAATTTCAGCTTATTATGTTAAAAGCAAAACAATTATTTAAATTTATTATTTTGTTTACATGAATTTATTTATCATTGTTTAATTTTTTGTCACCGTGAACTGAACGATATTGAAAAAGTATATTATTTTGTACGCTGTGGCAACAAGGAAGTGCTCGTTCTGTTTTGTTTAATTAACAGTATTCCATGAAAAAATTGTTTATAACTAGGTGAGTCTTGGACTCTAGTTGGCATGTTAATTTGTGAAATAAATGAGATTTGGCAGTATTAATAGTTTGGAGTATTAATTTTCAATACAAGAAACTTTTTATTTTTTATTTTTACGACCTCTGGCGTCCAGCGACAGGACCATTAAGTGTCAATATGTTTACATCTGTTAAAGGCTCCAAGAAAGAAGATCTAATTTATTTGTGTCAAGAGATCAATGAGGACTTACCGTTGAAGGTTACCATATCTACACTGAAAGATGTAATTTTAAACAGTAAAGAATATAAAAATGATCTGGACTTTGTTTTAACCGTACTAGTCACAACTGTTTCTGAAAGGCAGAAAAAAGAAGAGAGAAATCGGGCCAAGACGAAGAGATAAAGCGCCAAGAAGAAGAGAGAAAGCACCAAAAAAAGAAGAGAACGACGAAGACAACATGAGTTGGATTTGACGAGATTAAACTCCTGGACAGTTTTAGATACTCTAGATCAGGCATGTCAAACTCATTTGATATCACGGGCCACATTAAGTATTTATATTAAGTTGAGGGCCGCATGTTTTTTAAATGCTCAAATAATTAATAAAACAGGATTTTTAGAATGATTATTTCTTATTTATAAAACTCAAGGTATTATGTATTATACATGTAATCGTTTAACATTTCCTTTTATTTTTAAACTATACATGTTTTATATTGTTTTATAAAAAAAAACAAAGTAAAAGTTATAAGGCGAAATACAATTTAATATTTCTTTTAGAAGATATTTGACATCGTTTGTTTTCTCTCAACTTAAGTCATAAGAACTTGGTTGAACACATTGAGCTGATGCAGTATTAAAAATGATGATAAATGTTTATCATTTAATCTGGACCTTTGAGAATTTTTATTTTCCTTTAAAGAAGAAAATTTATCTCATACATAAATGCTTCCAAACATAGGCATGAGCAGCCCATCCGGTATAGTGGTTAGTGACGCTGATTGCGGTACGGTAGGGCCTCTGGGCTCGAATCCCGGAGAAGGCATGGATGTTTGTGTTGAAATCTTTCCTTTGTGTTGTTCGCCCCCGTGTGATACATTGTGTGGTGCGCGGGGTTTATAAATGCTCTCAATAAAAAAAAAACACACACACACACACATAGCCATTTATTATACACGTAACAAATGATAACAATTTAAGAAACCGATCTACAGATGAATATGTATAAAAATCTAGTTTCAACTTCCAAACATTTTTGCTTCAGCAAAGAATCACAATAGATTTCAATTAATTCTGTTTGTAAGTTTTCATCAACAATTTCAATATCGATAGATAGAGGGGAAGTTAAGAAATGAAATTGGTAATTCAAAATTTTTTAAATTTAGAAAATATTTTCGAGATCGAATTCCATCTTTAACAATTGAATTTCGTGAGAATATTCTGTAAATTTTAATTTAAGTGATTAAAACAATACATTTTGAAGGCTTTCAAAGTGAGATATTTTCTCTCTCTGTTTGTAATAATTTGTTAGTAATAATTTTTGTTTGAAAGTGTTAGTATCAGATAGCATTATAACAAAAGGATTTTTGCCTTGAAAAGCTTAAGATAAGTTTAAGACTTTTAAAATCAAGTGAGAAAGACAGGGGTTTTCTCAGTTGATAATACTTCATCTTTTAATTCAGAATCTTTTTCTTCTTTCATTATTTTATAGTCTTTTAATTTAGCACATTCCTAATTTTTTTGTTGTTTCCAAGAAAATAATAATTTCTTCCAGAAAATTAAAAAATCGGTTTAACAATTTATGACTCGAAATCCATTGAACTTTCATGTAATATAGTTGACCGATAAATTCACATTCTGTATCTTCCAGAAATGAAGCAAATCTACGGTGTTAAAGTCTACATGCCCGAATATAGTTTACAATTTTACTAACTACTTTAAAACATGTCCAATATATCATAGTTCATCCCACAGAACAGTACATGCTATGAAATAATACAATAAAAATGTTTAAAATTATTATTACCATACTGTTTTCTTGTTTCTTTTAATCTCGCTGCTCCCTTAGTAATACTGGGCGCGGTAGGTTCGCTATTAGTAGCAAGACAAACCAACTTTTTTTCCCCAGGAACACTTTGTCACAAAACTTCTTTAAATGCATCAAAAATATGTATTATGCATAATACATGAATCGACTCGACTATTTCATGACCTCTGCTAATTACAGAATTTCGACTTAAACTTACACTTTTAAATTTTTTTATTTGTGCTGGACATACCATTTTTTTCGAATCTAAGCCGACATCAATTCTTAACGGCACCCCAAATTTTCAACAAATTTTTATAAAAGATGAAAAATAGTGAAAAAGGGTTTATCGATATCAAATTTTGCGAAATTAAAATAAATTTAAAATGAGAACTAATAAGAAAGGAATAATTTTTTATGTTATTAATATTATAAACTTTTAATTACATACATGCCCTCGTAAGTACTCTAAATACCCCATCCATTAAATTTCTTTCCCTTCGATTCTAATCCTTGCCCTATTTTCAGTAGCATTAACATTAGACAAAAATGCAGCTTAGATTCGAGTAAATACAGAAATTCCTTCCCTTTAATTAAACATTAAAAAAAATTCTTCTTTAGTAAATGGTTTCGATCTATGCTTACGATTAAAAAAAGTGATAATATATAATTAGTTTTTACTGCAGTTGTATAGTCTTCAACAAATTTAGGTGCTGCGGTAGCCTAGCGGTCAAGGTAATGAACTCTAGTCATATAAGTTTAAACCTTGTATCAATGAAGCCGATGCACATTAAATATATCGATGCTAAAACGTCCTCCGACCTCGTCACTTGACCATGGTCGTTGCCAAATGCCCTCGAGTTGCTGAGCAGTGCGACGTTAATATATATTTTTTTAACTCTCACTCTCTCACTCTCAACAAATGTAGTGTGAATACACTTTTTTCATTTTTTATGAGTTGATTTTAATTCCGACAATTCGTCTTCACAAAGTTTCGCAACAAATTTGTCATAGTTTGAGTTTGGATTTATGTCAGCCTTTTAAAGTTAGAAACTTAGAAACTGAATTTCAGTTTTTACATGTCAGGCACTATGTTTTATTCTTGCTTTGGGCATAAAAATATTGGAGTTCCCATTTTTCTTGAGAATTACGATGTTCATCTTTTCTTACTCTGTTCTTGGAGTTTGATTATGTTTATTAAATAACTTTTTAGTTTAATTTGAATAAAAACCAAAATCAACTTTCATTCACAAACTATTGAATAATTATTACATTTTGTCTTGGCCATCTAAGGTTTTAAATTTAAAAAAATATTTGAACTGCTTCTGACATCCCGCTATTCGTCTCTCGCTGATTGGACATTCAAAGAGAAATAAAAGTCGCAAAAAGGATTAATCGTAGTGCGATCTATAACAAATAAGATTCATAATTGCATTTAAAAATTAAATAAAAACTAATTTATTATAACAAAATTAAATGAAAAAAAGTTTAATAAAAAAATAAATTATTTTCATTTAAAGGCTATTTCTATAATTGAATAGGATTTTTTTAAAAACAAGAATAGATAACAGGTTAATATGTTATAAATTTTAAAAAGTTTACCGGAAATAAATTTCAAAATAAAAAAACAACATATAAAGTTTTATTTTGAAAAATGTAATTAAATTGTATAAATGTGTCCGCGGGCCGCAACCTATGTGCTGGCGGGCCGCAACCTATGTGCTGGCGGGCCGCATGTGGCTCGCGGGCCGCGTGTTTGACATGCCTGCTCTAGATGATCAAACTCCAGAGTCAGGTAGTGTAAAAAAGAAATTTCACTTACCTAAGTTAGAATTACGCCATTTTTCGGGAGATTTAGAGGACTGGTTGCCTTTTTGGAGCCAGTTCGAACATGTTCATAATGATGTTGATATAGCACCAGAAAATAAATTTCAGTATTTAGTGCAAGCAACCGTTAGCGGCTCACGCGCTCGGGAGGTAGTGGAAAGTTTTCCACCCACCGGCCGCCAATTACGCCAAAGCTGTTGAATCTTTAAAAAATCACGTTTTCGTCGAACTGATTTACTTATAGAATTCTATGTCCGCGAGTTTTAAAATTGGTTTTACAAAACGCTTCGCAAAGTTCGACTGTTAATTTATGTACGCTGTATGACCATTTGGAGTCTCAGATTTGGGCATTAGAGACACTTGGAGTAAACAACGGATAAAAGCGCTGCTCTACTTCATCCTTTGGTTAAATCGTGCTTACCGGAAGATATACTAAGAGCATGGCAAAGACAAAGAGGTCCTGATTTCAATCATAGTGGTGAACCACAAGTAAGGCTTAGCAGCTTACTAAAATTCTTAAAATCTGAAGTAGAATCAGAAGAAAGGATTTGTTTGGCGATGCAAGGTTTCGGTTTAAACAAAAAGAAAGACAATATTGGGTTTAGAAATACGAAATTTGAACCAAGAGTAAAACAAAATAAAACACCCACCGCCTCCGGTCTTTTTACCAATCCACATACTCATAAAACCAAAAAGTCATGTTGTGACGGGTGCTTACGCGTTTCACTAACCTTCTCTCAAAGTCTTTTAAATTGTATTTATTTTAACCAATCCCCGCTGAGAGCTAAAAGTGTGACTTATGCAAACAAGATAGTTTCGGGTTTAGCGAGTTCGAAAGAGATATAAAAGGGAGAAATGAAATGAAGAGATGAGGATGACTACGTGTTTTGATAGAGGAGTTAACTACGTGATTGATTAAGAAGGTGATTCTAGGAGATTAGTTTTAACTAAGTGAAGTTTGTTAGCTGAAGGAAGATTATTGAAAAAGATTCATTAATTCGGTTCGGACGTAACTGAAGATATCAAGGATTGAAATCGCTCAATAGATTCTTCAAGTAGTCAAGAGTCCCGTCTGAAAGAGATATCAGGTCTGTGATTTTTATAGATTAGATTTAAATGCGTAGTTTGATTGTATGCGTTATTCCCCGTGGTATCAGTTAGTGTTCCGTCGTTCATAATTGAATTCTGATCTCACTCCACTGTAATTTGTTGTTCTTAAAGTTTGATTAATATTTGTGTATTTCTATCATAAGCATTAATAAATAATAGTGATTTATTATTTACGTAGTTATTAATTATGAATCCAATATACCCAAATTTAGATAATGTGCAAAGGGGATTTAATAATCATAGGGGTAGTGAGAGACTACGACACTGGCGCCCAAACGAAATACCGGAATTAAGAGCAGGTGCAGGATTTAGAGTTTTGCCGGAGTTATTTTTTTCGGGTAAAGAAAATGTGTCTGAGTTTATCTCGAATATTGACGACAATATAGCCTACTATGAAATACCGGCGAATCTATCATGTGCATATTTAAAAGGTCATTTAATTGGGAGAGCGTTAGACTGGTTTGAGGTAATTGTGTTCGAGTGTGTAAATGAAGAAGCGACTGCATTTGCAACACTTAAAAAGAAATTATCAGATAGTTTTCCGGTAATACGGAATAAATCAGAGCTAGAAGCTCAGTTTTTTTCATCAAAACAACGGAGAGGTCCAGCCCCGTCAGACTTTATTTTTCAGCTGTTAAAAATTCATAAAACTTTGAATTAGAATTATGATGAGTTAAAATTGATTGATCACATAGTAATGCGACTAAAACCCCAAATAATGGATTATTTAGAAGCTCGAAACCCCACAACGAAAACTCAATTGATAGAGTTGATAGACCGGTATGAGGAACGTCATAGCTGCAGGGAAAACCAGGGTTCGAGTAATAATTTTGCTAGACGAAGTTGGGATGTGAGTAGGAATCCTGAGGAAAGAAGGAATAATAGAAATTGGAGAGATACTGGGGTCGGAAATAGTCAAAATGATCAAAGAGGACTAGGCAGGGGTGCGAATAATTTTTCTCGTCGTAATTATCAAAATCAAGGATTCGAGGGAGGAAATCGCTACAATCAGCCAAATCTGCGAACAGACCGGTATCAGAACCGTAGGATGGTGGTTAGGAAGGGTCCTAATGATGATTCAGCAAAGCAGAATTGGAGGCGTGTTGATTGCAACAGCGAAAGGCAAAGAAATGCCAATTTAAACTTTCAAAGAGATCGTGTTGAGTCAAATCCTCCTAATAGAATTAAAATTAATTCATTGCGATTATCACCAGTTGAACTTCCGTATGTACCGATTCTTTTGCATGATACATTTCTAAAAGCGCTCTGGGATACAGGTGCGGAAAAGTCATTTATTTCAGAAAAAACGTACCGGTCATATTTTTCTTTCTGTCCTATTAAAAATTCGTTAGCTGAAGTAGTTACAGCTCAAGGGTCACAATGGAGAAATTCAGGCACAGTTTAGTTAAGAATTAAAATAAGAGAATTTTCGAAGTTATGGAAATTTCATGTGATTGCTGAGATGCAAGATCCATGCATCATAGGTGTTGATTTTATGTCACATGCAGGGATTACTTTTGATTTTGTTAAAAAATCGTTAATCATTCCGGATTCGCAAATTGAGAAATTGGCAATTTCGGACGAACCGGTACGGATAGATTTATTAAGGACTAAGTTAAAGGCAGGGCAAAAACAAAAGTTGGCGAAATTTAAGGTAGAATGGGAACATTGCCCAGGTACGCAAAATTTAGTGGCTGATATGTTGTCTAGAAACCCGTTAGAAAGTAGTGAAGAACCAGAGGTGTCTTGTGCGGTGATTAAATCGTTAGTATTATCGTCTAGAGAACAGTTGAGAGAGGAACAGAGAAATGACCCGGAACTAGGGCACATAATGAAGTATTTGGAAAATCCGGATGATAGTTCCGTTAATGAATCAATCTGCAGAAATTGGTCCAATGACTTTAAAATCGTTGACGGTTTGCTATATTATGCAAAATATACAACCACACTAGGTGAATTAAAGGTATTTATACCTAAAACATTACGTAAAGATGTTATGCGAGAATTTCAAGACTCGCCGATGGCAGGTCATTTAGGCAAAAAGAAAACCTACTTAAAATTAAAAGACGCGTGTTATTTCCCGTACATGACGAAATACATTTATAAATATGTAGCAACCTGCGACCAATGCCAAAAAGTCAATTATAAAAACGGATTACCAGCTGGTCAGTTAATTCCGATAATAACGAATTTTCCGAATGAAATCGTGTCTTTAGATTTGTTAGGCCCATACCCTGCAACTAGTCCAGAACGCTATAGATTTATTTTAGTAATTACAGATAATTTTTCTAAATGGGTTGAAATAGTTCCCTTAAGGAAAGCTTCGGCTAAAGCAATCGCCAATGCATTTTTTGAGAATTATATTGCGCGTTATGGAGCTCCTGTAAAATTAATTACAGATAACGGCTCCCAAATGATATCCGAAGTTTTTGAGCAAGTATGTCGCAGGTTGAACATAAAACACGTTAAAACTGTGGTATATCGTCCACAAGCTAATCAAACAGAAAGAGTTAATCGCACTCTTTTAAAAATGATTTCGAGTTTTGTCGCGGATAATCACACTAACTGGGATCAATTTCTGCAAGAGTTCGGTTATGCGATTAGGACAGCAGTACATGAGACAACGGGTAAAACACCGGCGGAATTATTTTTAGGTCGAAATTTAATCACCCCTTTTCAGAATTTAGTTATGGTAACTGATGGATCAGATTTAGTTTGTGGGAACATAGAAAGGTTGTTTGAGGAGGCTAGAGTTCATACAAAGCGCCAGCAAGAGAAGTGGGCGAAATATTATAATAAAAAGAGGCGTGAAAATAATGTGAAAGTTGATGATCTAGTATTAGTTCAAACTCACCCGTTAAGTTCAAAATGTAAAAAAATAGTAGGTAAATTTATGCCAAAGTTTGAAGGCCCATATAAAGTTCTGAGTGTAAAAAATAATAATAATTTAGTAATATTAAAATTTGGTAAAAGAATAACGGTTAATGTGGACCAGGTGAGAATTTACCATCAAAGAGAAGACAGTGTTGCCGAGTCGGAAAGTGACACTAGTAGTGATCATGGTGCAGTGACATCAGTCAGGTCGGATGATGCGCAGTCGACATTGGTGCAATCGGAGAGTGATGGGGGTTGTCGTAAAGGATCGAAATCAGGAAATGTAAATGGTAGTAGGGATATAGTTGCGAATAGACGCGATGGAGTGGAGGTGAGAAAAAAACGTGGACGGACGGAATCTACTGTGTCTTCGGGGGATGGCGCGTATAATTTCAGGAAAAAGAGACCTGTATGTGCTGAGAGAGAGAAAAGAGGAAGGCCTGACTCATGGAGGGAAAACGTGCAAAAGAAGAAGAGACCAGAGTCCCAGGTAGATCGCGAAAAAAGAAAGATTTCCTCGTCAATGCCCTCTCGTCCCTCCAGAAAGCGGTATAGAAAGGTGGAAGAAAATAGTTCTGAAAGAGCAGTTCCAGGACCATCCCACAGATTCAAGTACAACAGACCTCATCAGGAAAGGAGCTGTCCATACAATCTTCGGAGCCGACGTCGAGTGGACAACAGCCAAGTTCCAGTTCTCACAAAGGAAAACAACGCCTCAGCAGGAGCATATCAACTTAAACGGACTCGATGGAAGAGGAGACCCAGAAGGTTGGAGCGCAGAGTGGACAACCCTAGGACAAGGTCATCCTGCACAGAGGCCATGGTTGGAAACAAAGCCTATGCAGATTGGATCTAAAGACTAGCCAGGTTGTATAATTCTAATTTGTTTATTTTTCCTCTGACAGACAGTTCGGAGTATTTTCTATGTGGGCTAGTCTATTTTTTTTTGTAAAATTAACGTACAAAAGCGTCACTGAGTTGTGTGCATTTTCATATCGGTTGAAAAGACTTTTGTATTTAATTTTTTTCCAAATTGTGGAAAAACATTTGTTGAATTGCAATTGTTTTGCTACACATTAAAGACGAGGCTTTATATGTGAGATTACTTGTATTGTTTGTTGTAATATATTCTATGTAAAAAATGTATATATTTTTGTGTGTAATTATTAAGATGTATAAGTAGTGTCTGGTTTCTGGGCGTGGCGTAATTAGGAATACTAACAAAAAACATTAACAGCGCAGCGCGATTGATTGGGAATTTTTGAAAATGAAACCAGATAAAGGTTAATTTGTTATGAAACTATATATATATAATATAATGTATGCCATATTTTATGTCAATAAGGAAGTTGTATAAAAGTTTTGTGCATTTAATGTCATGTTTTAGAAAAAATTGACAAGGTTTCCTTTCAGGGCAGCAATCCCTGAACATAGTGATGCGATGAAAACTTTGATGTCGTGAGAAGATATTAATGTAAAATTTTATTTATATTAGCACTTAAGTAAAGTGCATGATCAGGGTTTTTTCCTTGAAAGGTTTTCCCCTGATCTTCGCCCGAATGGGATGCACTGTAGGGATTATAAATGTGTACAAGAGCAATAAATTGGAGTGGAGTACCCCTTTTGAGTAGTCATTTCTGTGTGTTAGTTTAATTAAAGTTTCTAACTTAGAGAGTTAAAACTTTCTACAAGTTCAGTATTTTCAGGCATTATAAAGTTCGTGAGTTAACTTTCTACAAGTTCAGAATTTTCAGGCATTATAAAGTTCGTGAGTTAACTTTCTACAAGTTCAGTATTTTTAGGCATTCTAGAGTAGTTAAAATTTTGTGCAGGTTCGGTGTTTTTCAGATGTTAGGTAAATTAAGCGAGTTCTTGCAGCTCGTTTAGACCTTCAATAAGTCACGCTTTTTTTCTCGGAGGGGGGTTGTGAAGGGTGCTTACGCGTTTCACTAACCTTCTCTCAAAGTCTTTTAAATTGTATTCATTTTAACCAATCCCCGCTGAGAGCTAAAAGTGTGACTTATTCAAACAAGATAGTTTCGGGTTTAGCGAGTTCGAAAGAGATATAAAAGGGAGAAATGAAATGAAGAGATGAGGATGACTACGTGTTTTGATAGAGGAGTTAACTACGTGATTGATTAAGAAGGTGATTCTAGGAGATTAGTTTTAACTAAGTGAAGTTTGTTAGCTGAAGGAAGATTATTGAAAAAGATTCATTAATTCGGTTCGGACGTAACTGAAGATATCAAGGATTGAAATCGCTCAATAGATTCTTCAAGTAGTCAAGAGTCCCGTCTGAAAGAGATATCAGGTCTGTGATTTTTATAGATTAGATTTAAATGCGTAGTTTGATTGTATGCGTTATTCCCCGTGGTATCAGTTAGTGTTCCGTCGTTCATAATTGAATTCTGATCTCACTCCACTGTAATTTGTTGTTCTTAAAGTTTGATTAATATTTGTGTATTTCTATCATAAGCATTAATAAATAATAGTGATTTATTATTTACGTAGTTATTAATTATGAATCCAACATACCCAAATTTAGATAATGTGCAAAGGGGATTTAATAATCATAGGGGTAGTGAGAGACTACGACAATGTGTGTTTTGCAAGAAAACTCATCCCAGTGCAGACTGTTTTTCTGCACAAAAAATGAGTTTAGATGAAAAACAAAGGATTTTGAGGGGGGAAAATTGTTGTTTTGCCTGTCTGGCTCCCGGTCACTTCGTCCGAAAATGTCGTTCATTTTTTAGATGTGTAATTTGCGGGAAGAAACATGTTCCCTTGATGTGCGAAACAAACGAGTCAAGAAAAAATGATTTCAAGAAGACGGAAGAAGCTGAAGGTTTCAACGAGGTCACCATGTCCAACCTGAGTGTGGGTCCTAAAGTGTTTTTACAGACTCTAAAGTGCAAGCTCATATCAGATAAAAAAGAAAAAATCGTGTGAATTGTTCTGGACACCGGCTCGCAAAAGTCTTATATTGTAAAGAGTCTTGCCGAAGAAATGGGATACGTTCCTATAAAGAAAGAAACTCTGGTACATTCACTGTTTGGTGGGATTAAATCGAAAGAATTTGTACATACATGTTACAGAATTAGGTTGAAAAATATTAAGAACAATTTTGCATGCAACTTTGAAGCTTTGGATCAGGTAGCTATTTGTAATGATGTATCACCTGTGAACTCCGGGCCTTGGTTAAAAGAGCTTCAAGAAAGGGATATAACATTAAGTGATGTTGGAGAAAAGCCACAACCTGTACAAATACTTATAGGAGCTGATCTTTTTGGAAAGATTTTAATCGGTCAGCGTAGGGTCACTTACCATGCGGATTAGTAGCCATTGAAACTTTGCTTGGGTGGACTTTGTTAGGGAAAGTTCCTGATAGTAAAGTTACTACTAGCAATGCCATGTTAGTGATATCACTTTTCGCTAAAGAGTTTGACATTTCGGACCTCTGGAAACTGGATTCTATTGGAATCAAGGATCCTATTGAAAAGCTGTCAAAAAAGAGCAAGAGGATTTGACTACTGAAAATTTTCTTCAAACAGTTAGGTACAATGAAGATAATCGCTATGAAGTTCATTTGCCTTGGTTAGATAACTGTGTGCCTTTACCTGATAATTTTGAGCAAGCTAAAAGAAGGTTATACACCACAACCAAGAAGTTATTTCAGGAAAATTTGTACGATAGTTATGAGGGCATATTTTCTTAATGGCTGCGTGAAGGAATTATCGAAGAAGTACCAATTGAAGATAAAGATTTGCCTGCTAAATTATCTACCTCACAGACCTGTTATCAAAGTTAGTAAGACAACTCCTATTCGCCCTGTTTTTGATAAATCTTCTCGAATCAAAGGACATCCGTCACTAAATGACTCCTTACATAGTGGTCTAAACTTGATTGAGCTTATTCCTGATATTTTGCTGCGTTTTCGAGAAAAGAAGATTGGTGTAATCGCAGACATAAAGAAAGCCTTTTTGCAAATTAGCCTCTGTAGAGAAGACAGAGACTTCTTGAGATTTCTACGGTGGACAAATAAGGCTTGCAAAGACTACAGTTTTTTTCGGCATACCAGAGTAGTTTTTGGCGTTCGCAACAGTCCTTTTCTACTAGGAGCTGTATTGAAGTATCATCTTGAACAAAATACTGACGTTGATCCTTTTGTAACTAGTTGTCTTTTGAAGAGTTTTTATGTGGACAATCTTGTAACCAGCGTCCACAGTGAATTAGATTTGCAGAGAGTTATAAGTGTTTCTAATGAGTTATTAAAAAAGGTGGTTTCATTCTGCGGGATTGGGAATCTTCCCTAACAGAGGATGGAAGATCCTTCAAAACAGATCTGTTAGGCCTTCAATGGAATAAAATTGAAGACTGTTTTTCGCTAAATATCAGCTGGTTGAAAGAAGTAAATGTCGACAACATTACTAAACGTGCTTGATCAATTTGGATTTGTATCTCCTGTAATGCTTTGTCCCAAAATTATGCTACTAAAAACCTGGAAATTATATTTGGACGAAAAAATCACTGGATCCCTTCGACAAGAATTTTTACAATGGTTTAGGGAACTAAAAGTATTGGAAAATGTTACTGTTCCTCGCTGGATCAACGTTAATCCAGAAAATATGAAGAACTTCTCTATTCATACTTTTTGTGACGCAAGTAGAGATGCATATACCGCCGTTACGTATCTTGTACAAGAGGAAGAATGTGGAAAGGTGCATTTTTTAGCCTCGAGATCACGAATATATCCTCTGAAAGTTGCTACAAATCCAAGATTAGAGCTTCTTGCTGCATTGGTGGGAGCAAGATTAACGAAATCTGTGTTGGATGCTCTTGGATGGAATGGATATTAGATGTTTTTATTGGAGTGATTCCACTACCGTTCTTACCTGGATCATTAAAGATGAAAATTGGTCTATTTTCGTGAATAACAGAGTCCAAGAAATACGGAATATTAGCCAAACTTTTTCTTGGCATCATATTTCTGGATTTGAAAATCCAGCTGATTTACCCTCCCGAGGATGCAAAGCAAGCATTTTAGTGAAAACTAGATGGTGGGAGGGGCCAAAATGGCTTACTTTATTTGAAGACGAAGAACCATGCAATGAATATGAGTTTGATGAAGATGAGACACACTAAAAGAGATAAATTAAAAGTAAAAAAGCTTTTTTAAAACAAGCTTTTATTTAAACGCGCTAAAAAGAATAAAATAAATTTTTCTTTAAAATTTTTTTACTATCAACTTATAACGTCATTACACAATTTATATGATATAAAAGCTCGTCGCGAGATTAAAGTACTCTTATTTACTTAGTTTGAAATTTTTAAAAATTAAAATCAATCAGATCAAGTTATTTAATTTACTTGTTTATCTGCAGAGGTAAATCTCGCGACAAGCTTTTATATCATATAAATTATGTAATGACGGAAAAAGTTGATAGTAAAAAAAATTTTAAAGAAAAATTTATTTTATTCTTTTTAGCGCGTTTAAATAAAAGTTTGTTTTAAAAAAGCTTCTTTACTTTTAATTTATTTTTCACTTTTTAGTTATCACTGGACAGGTTTCTCAGTCTATTCATCTCATTCAATGCATCATTGTTGCTAGGTGTTTGCCTGTTATTTTCGAACAGTTAGCTAAATGAATTCTCGCAAAAAGGGAACTAGACTAAAAACACAATTTTTTTTGAAATTCGTAATTTTTAAGTAATTTTTTCAATCTTCGAACAGATCTTGGTTAATATTGTCCTACACACGAAAAAAAAAGTTTCATGAGGTTTTCTTCATAAATGACGAAGTTATTAAATGTTTAATAAAAATTTTGAGTATTTCTTGAAAAATCGTAAAAAAAAGTTTTCGGAATTTTATTTTTTAAATGACTAATTCTAAAAAAGCAAAGCATGAGCTGTTTTAGTACGTAATGTCGATTCAAAACAAATTCATGCGCAATGATTTAGACATTATTTTCATAAAAACGCATCGATTTTGATTTATTTAAAAAAATCGTAATAAATACAAATATTATTATTTCGTAAAAACCATTATACCTTATCGGGACGAAATAAAGGATCTTTCTATTATGTAATTATTTTTTGTCTGAGTTTCATAGATTAAAGTTTGATAAATTTTTTAAAGAATTTTTACAATGCTCCTTCTCAGTTTAACTTTGCAGCGTTGAGAAAGGTATAACAATGTACCAATCTACTTGAAAAATAGCTCTACTTTTTTTTTGTTTTGAATTTAAATCCAAGAAAATAGATAGAAATTTGTAAAAAAAATTGCGTATGTTGTAGAAATTAGATTATTTTTACGTTGTAGAAATGTAATTATTTTTTAGACAAAGTTAATTAATACAGTCAATAGCGCAACGTTATGAAATTCCAGTTTGGCTGAAAACCGATTTTCGACGCCAACTTTTGTCATTGTTGTAACAATAACATTATTACAACAATGCTGACATATCGAAGTTGGTGCCCAAAACTAGTTTAACGTTTTTAATTAATATCTTTTTAATTAATTGCAATATCGGAATATAAATGGTCAAAACATGCATTGTCACCCAAATTAAACGTATATACAAAATTTTAACTCAATAGGATGAAGATATCAACTTCAAAATTGAGTTGCAAGATTCCACCCGAACAAATTACATACATACATTGTAAGTTAAATAAAAGCTTTTAATAAAAAGGAAAAGCTCAATATTAGCTTTGGTGTCTGTAAATCAAGATTCATCTGCAGGCTGGTTTTATCAGCGCTTTTCAAAATATGAAAGCATTGTGAAGTTAGTGGGATGGATTTTGAGATTTGTAAAGAGCTGCAGATGCGATGTTCAGCTAAGGAAAAAGGGAAGTTTGGATGCTGAAGAATACAGGGCAGCAGAGAAACAAGTGATAAAATTGGTCCAGTCGGAATCTTTTGTGAACGAGCATGATGCAAAACTAAAAACTTTGAGTGCGTATGAGGATGCCGATGGAATAATACGGCTCAAGACGAAAATAATTTTCCGTCAGGATACAGAAGATTTTAGGGAACCAGCTGTTCTCCCGTCCAATCATAAAGTTGTCGAAAGACTAATATTTTCTCACCATATCAAAAATAATCATGCTGGGACTTAAATTTTGCTTAATATTTTGAGAGAACATTTTTGGATTTTGAGTGGAAGAAAAACAGTGCGTTCTGTTATCTCAAAATGTGTCGTTTGCAAAAGATTTTCTTCTAAATGTTGTGATGTTGTATCTGCTCCTTTGCCTGAAGATCGAATACGACAGGCAAACGTGTTCGAGATCTGTGGAATTGACCTGGCAGGACCTTTATTTTTAAAAGATGGAAAGAAGGCGTGGGTATGCATTTTTACATGCGCCGTATATAGAGCTGTCCACTTAGAGCTTGTTTCATCGCTATCGACCGAAAGCTTTTTGCTAGCTCTACGGCGATTTATAGCTCGGAGAGGCCGATGTGAAACCATGTACTGTGATAATGGCACTAATTTTGTCGGAGCTTTCAATTTGCTTAGAAGTTTAGATTGGGGCCTAATTTGTAGCGACAATGCTCTTCGTCCAATTAAGTGGAAATTTAATCCCCCTTCTTCACCATGGTGGGGTGGATGGTGGGAGAGACTAATTGGTATTCTTAAAAGTATTTTGAGAAGAATACTTGGAAGAGCAAGTTTGGCATTCGAGGAGTTGACAACAGTTATTTGTGATTGTGAATCTATAATCAACTCACGCCCTTTGACTTACATCGACGAATGTGACTCAGAATTTGTTCCACTTACCCCTGCGATGTTTCTTCAGGATATCAAAAACTCTGGTGTTCCAGACTGTGATGCGGCAGATCATAAAAGTCTCAACCATCGTGTCAAATACAGGTTAGCTTTGCAGAAGGACATTCGAAAGAGGTTCAGGTCCGAATATCTTGGATCTTTGATAAGGAGGCCGGAAAAGACTAGAACTTCGATGATAACTCCCGGGGACATTGTTCTCATAAAAAGTGACAACGCCAACCGAATCGACTGGCCACTGGGGAAAGTGACAGAAATTCTGCCAGGGAAAGACGATGTGTGTCGACTCATTAAACTTAGAACATCTCGCGAAGAAATTCTGGGTCCAATTCAGCGCGTCTTCCCTTTAGAGATCTCTTCTAATGATTCGTCTTTTCCACCTGACAAAAATGCATTATCTACAAAAATCGTCTCTATGAAGAATGCTATTTCTAAGTGTTCTGACGACAACTCCATCGACTACGCAATTGTTCAAAACAAGACAAGACTAGGACGGACTGTTAAAATTCCCAAAAGGCTGGATCTCTAATATAGTTGTTGAGCTGTGGTACTTCCACATCTCAAGGTGGGAGGATGTGAGATCCACTTTATAAATTTCAGTTTATTATGTTAAAAGCAAAACAGTTATTTAAATTTATTATTTTGTTTACGTGAATTTATTTATCATTGTTTAATGTTTTGTCACCGTGAACTGAACGATATTGAAAAAGTATATTATTTTGTACGCTGTGGCAACAAGGAAGTGCTCGTTCTGTTTTGTTTAATTAACAGTATTCCATGAAAAAATTGTTTATAAATAGGTGAGTCTTGGACTCTAGTTGGCATGTTAATTTGTGAAATAAATGAGATTTGGCAGTATTAATAGTTTGGAGTATTAATTTTCAATACAAGAAAAAAATTATTTTTTTTTACGATAATTCCTCTTTTTCAAAAATAGGAGAACGGAGATTTATTTAGAAGGGGAAAAAAGTGTGGCCTATGAAGCATGCGAGCGTCGATACTGCGAAAGGATGGAATGAAAAAAGGCGAAGAAGAATTAAAGAAAGAAAAGAAAGGACGCTGGAAAAGTGGCGAAAGAGGTCCAAATGGTTCCGTGGGCCGCTAGACATCTGCAGAGTCGCGATATCTGATGACTGTTATTAACCTTCATAAATTATAATTCTGCAATGTATTAAGTGCCGGCGTTCCGACTACTAAATAAAAATCCAGAACAACAACAAGAGACAGGAAGGAAAATGGTGGAACAGGAGACATTTCGTCACGTCTGCTGCGTACGGACGGAATTCGAGAGACGTTTATTAGTGCTCTTGCTTTTTTTTTAATTATTCGTAAGCTTGCATAATTAGTGACGAATAAATTAGGCACAAAACTGCTGCAAAAACTAAAATGTGCCTTTCCCCCTTCTCTAGAAAAAAAAGAAGTAGAAGAAGAAAGATAAAGACGGTTAATGAGACAGTTAAGAATCAAAGTTGTTGTTAGATCTGCCATAGATCACGAGATCTTCACACAAAGCCTTTTTTTTAAAAATACAGTATACCCTGAACTTACGCGATAGGTTGGATAGCGTAATAATCGCATAAGTAGGATCCTGTTAAGGTTACCAACTACCCTAAAATTGTGAATTTTGAAAAATTTGAAAAAAATTTTATGAATTTGTTTTATAGGCTATCTTATTAGTTTTATAAAAATACCAAGTTTATCATTTTCCGTTCTCTAGAACAAAAACTACAAGTGTTTTAGTCAAAGCAGATGCCATTACTTTAAGCAAGATGCCCTACTTTAAAACGCGTTTGACTCGAAATGAGATTTTTTGAAAATAATCAAATGGGGTCAGCGATTGCTTAAAAAGTTTTGAACATAATGAACTGAAATTTTTTGTGTAAGTTTTGTATAATAGTAGAAGTGTTTTAACCTTCAGATTTATTAATCATAGTTTTATTACAAAATTTACAGCCCCTTATGTGAATAGAATCACTGTCTTTTTATGTATTTTCATATAGTAACCGATATACAGTGCTCTAGTTTTTGAAAAAAGAAAATATCTCTTATCCTGAAGGTAGTTTCAAAATTGAATAATATAGCGACACATTAGATTGAAAAAATACAGAATTAATACATAAATATTTCTTATTTTCATATGCTTATAATTTTTAAAATTATTATTATATTTGAATCATTTTACACTTTTCTGAAACCTCATTCCTTTATAAATAATGTGTAAAAGATGCAAATTATTTAATTATCATTACTAAAGAACTTATTCGAATAATATCCTTTTTTCAAGTGTTACGAGGAAGATCAACTAACGCTCCTGGCTCATCCTGAGTGTATATCGGACACTGTGAAAATTTACACTGTGCAATCGGTCTTTCCCGAATTATTTCACGTGTGCTTTTTATAGTTTCGAAAAGTTGAAAAATACCATAAGGTGGAATTTTCTGCAAAAAGAGGACGTCTTTCTGCTGAGCAACCCCACTTGACGCTCGCCTAAAAGACACTGCGTTCCTCCCACAGAGAAGAAAACTAATTCAACACATTTGCTGCTTAAAGGGAGAGAAGGCGGTAAGAAGAGAAACAAGACTCTGCAGTTCAGGGGGCGCTGTTGGGTGATGTGCAGTACCATGTTTTCCAATAGAACCTACTAGATGAAATTTTGATTAATAATTTCTTTAACCATCCATGTCAATGCAAAAAATGTAAATAAAATTTATAATTCAAGATAAAAGCTAGGTAATATAAGCTTAATATTTATAGTTGATATACATTGACTTCAAAGTCTAATGATTTTTACCATACAGAAAGCCAACTTTACAGGTAAAATACTCATTTATTTAAATAGGTTTGTACCTTAATTTTTAGGAAATTTTTTATACGAATGGTGATATATATTCTAAAAGACATGTAACACATCACTCAATAAGTCCCGGGCCTAACTAATAAAAAAACAACTTTTCGGCAAAATTGAACTTTATTTATCAGAATACTCCCCTTCAAGAGTGATACATGCAGCCCAGTGCTCTTCTAATTTTTTAAAGCATTTTTCGTGGAACGATTTGTCTTTGCTCTCAAAATAGGCTTCTATTTCGGTAATAACTTCTTCATTTGTACCAAACCTCTTTCCCTGCAGCATTCTTTTGAGATCTACAAACAGCCAGTAGTCACTGAGGGCCAGATCTGGATTGTATGGTGGGTGGGAAAGTAATTCGAAGTGTAATTCGATCAATTTGACCATCGTTTTCGTAGACGTGTAGCACGGAGCATTGTCTTGGTGAAACAGTACTTTTTTTTTTTTCATTTGAGGGCGTTTTTTCTTTATTTTTTCATTCAGTTGATCCAATAACGCCATGTTATATTCACTATTAATTGTTTTGCCTTTCTCAATGTTTTCAAAAAACAAAATCAAATGAGCAACCGAAAATACGGACGCCATAACCTTGCTAGCTGACGTTTGAGCTTTTGGTCGCTTTGGACGCCTTTCACTGGCTTCTGTCCACTCATCTGATGATCTTTTTCATTCAGGCGTGTAGTAATGGATCCATGTTTCATCTATTGTCACATATCTACGTAAAAAATCCTTTTTATTTTGCTTAAATAGCTCCAAACAACGCTCTGAATCGTCGATGCGTTGTTGTTTTTGACCGACAGTGAGCAAACGCGCGGCACCCACTTTTAACACAGCTTTCTCATTGACAAGTGATTATGCAAAACAGCAACTGCACTGCCTTCTGATACCTTTAAATTCTCTGCTATCTCACGCTTCAATTTATGATCCGCTAGAACGATTCCTGCACTTTTTTGATGATTTTCTGGAACAACTGCAGAATTTGGGTGACCTGAACGTTCAACGTCGTTTGTATCTGTACGACGCGTCTTAAGTCAACATACCATCTTTTAACAGTTGTTTGCGATGAAGCAGAGTCCGGATAACATTGATCAAGCCATTGTTTTGCTTGAACAGTGCTTTTCCCCATCAGAAACCAATGTTTGATAAGCACACGAAATTCTTTTTCACCCATGATTTCCAAACAGTTGTCACTGTTGCCACAAAGAACCACTGTAACTTTTCAACTATACAAGACATTATTTCGAAATTTTGGCACGTGCCGTTTGAAAGTTAGCATTACTAGGTTCCGTTTAGAAAAGTTAGAAGATAGCGCCATCTATATGTTATTCCGGGACTTATTGAGTGATTTGTTATGTTTGAAAATAAGCACTAAAAAAGTTGACATCTTTTGATAATCCAGGTTTAAAATAAGCCTGGAAGGGGTCGAATAACCAAAAATTCACTTTTGTGAAATAGAATCTTTAGTGGGAATTATATTCATTTATTTTATTTACAATTGAGGTGATATGCTTCTATTTATATAACTTAGTCGTTTTTATTCAAAATCTTCATCTCCTGTTTCAGTTCTATACCTAAGGGGGAAGTGGAAAAAGTTTGCACACACATATACACATTTAAGGGGACACGATACCCCGTAAACAATTTTTTTTTATTTATATATTTAAATGAAAATATTTTTATGTAACCTATTTGAACACGCATGGCATCTACATTTCAGGAAAAATGACTATTTTTAAACAAATTATTACTTTAAAAATTAGATATTTTCAAAATCTTTCCATATTTTAAAATTTTTACTTCTTTTACAAATTTTAATATTTTTGAACAAATTGTTTCTAACATTCTTACAAGTGTTCCTTACAATTCTGAGCTTAGGACATGTTTTGCGAGTGATGCTTATTTTTTTAGAATTTTTTTTAGTGTCAGACACTAAAAAAAAGCTATCTCTTACTTTGATATTTAACCAAAAATTGCTATTTACATAAATCCTCTTCACATAATAAGCACAGAAATCATCAAATATTTTACACAAAGCAGCCAGAAAAAGTATCCAAACATAATACCGAATATACTAGGGGTGATCAAATGAAAAGGTACGAAACGACACGGTGGGTACAAATATAGACTTTATTCAAAATATACACCATAGGCCTGAGCACAACGATCCCACTGATGAACAAGCCGCAGGATTCCTTGTTCCCAGAATTCCTGTGGCTGTGACGAGACCCAGTCCTTCACAGTGTCCTTGAGTACGTCGTCCGAGTTGAAGCGCTTTCCTTTCAGGTGTTTCTTCAGTGGACCAAACACATGGAAATCGCAGGGTGACATGTCCGGACTGTAGGACGGATGGTCCAACGTCTCCCATTGGAACTTGTCCAGTTCCATTTGTGTGACTCTGGAGACGTGTGGACGCGCGTTATCATGGAGCAGAACCACACCCTCCGTGAGCAGCCCCGGTCTTTTATTCTTGATGGACCTGCGTAGGCGTCGGAGTGTCTCACAGTACACATCGGAGTTAATGCTTTTTCTGTGCTCGAGTAATTCTGTGCTCGCATCATTTGGACGCCACTTTTTATAAGAGCCTTTGCTCTCTCTTGCGCATGCGGGCACTCGCGCATGATCCGATCCCAGTCAGAGTCTCCAATGGCATCCCGAGATGTCTCGCTACATTCTCCCTTGGCGGAATATGCAAATATTTAACTGTTTCATTTTTATGTCGTTTCGTGCCTTTTCATTTGATCACCCCTTGTATATATAACAAGTAAAATAAAAATTTTCTTCGTCAATTCCTACTTCGTTAGAAAAACATACTAGTGCTATTTGTTGCAGCTAGTAGTAACTACGATAGAAATAACACAAAATAAATTTAAGACTAAAAATAAAATTTAATTAATGAATTAAAATTTGAAAAAACTGTATTAACATCAATTGTCATCCACTACAACTTTTAAAAAATGTACTTGAACTTGAATGGATGAATACAAAGTATTTTATAAGCGATTGAAAATTTGAACAAGATATGGGGAGAAAAAGAACTAAAAGAGAGAGAGAGAGAGTAGGAATAGGAAAAAAAATGCCTTAGCATTTTAAATACACGATTATCATGAAAATAAAAACCAGACAAAAAGCCATTTAAAGTTTTAAATGTCAATTAAATTAATAAAAGAGCTAGATGCAGACGTCACGTGTTTTAGTATCGGTTTTCATTTCGACGTATTTTTGAAAACAAATGGAAATGAATGGGTAAATCATGGGCCTAGAGCTACGCAACTTTGTATTAATACACTGCTGGCCACCGTAAATGCAACACCAAGAAAGACAAGAGATAGCACAACAAAATTTATTTTGTAGACTAGCTTTCATGGCCCGGCGTTGCACGGGCTTATACCGAGGGTATAACTTAATCCCCATGTTAACTTCCTCCTTTCTTTCTGACGTCAACACTTTTGTGTGGTTTTGACGCGTACGATGTGAGTGCGTGACCCGTGAGTGCGTGTCATGGCTTTGTCGCTTAACATTTTCCCTTCTCTTCACAAATTCAACACTTCCAATATTATTTTTCGAAATTACTTTGATTTCTTTGTTTCTTTCCTCTCCGCTTAGCCCAGCGTTGCACGGGCTTTTACCGAGTGAATAACTTCATCCCCATGGAAATTTCGTGTTTCCCTCAGGCCGATAGCACTTATGTGCGCGATGTGAGTGATTTCTTTAACTATGTCATTAAAACTCCCTTTTTCGAAATTTGTTCTTGCGTTGGTGTGGTGTTCTAATTATTAGAGATGGGTGAAAGCGCAGGTGTCGTCCTCGTCACTTGACCATAGTTGAAAATTTCGAGGTCCATCGCCAATAACCCTCGAATAGGCGAACAGTGCGAATTTAAAAATCACTCACTGAGTTTTCAGTTCTTTCGTCGCAATTTTTTATTCCCCGGAAACGAAAATGTAGCCTTTTTAAAGATAGTTGTATGCTGAAAAAAGGCAGAAAAGTAGAAATTTTTCGAATTTCAAAATTTCACTACTATTTTAATTCTTGAAGTAAAATTGTGAGGATTTTTTGAAATATTCGACACACGGGAAAAATGTTTCATGCAATTATCTTTATAAAAGAAGAAATTATTAAATGATTGTTTTAAGTATTTTGAGTGTTTTATTAAAATTTGTTTCGAATACATAACATACTACCATGGAAATTCACCTTCCTTTATGAAAGTTCCTGGTATGTGTGTGATTCCTTTATATTAACGTCACTACAATTCCCTTTTTTGAAAAAAAAATATATATCTTCCAGATCTTACTAATGTCAAACAGGTTTCAGTTCTCTTTCTACATCACAGTGTTACAGTGGCTTTTTTGAGTGTAGAACTATTTTCCCCCTGACTCTCCCCTCAGATATAAGATTTATCTTCAAGTTTCTATTCATGACATATCAAAAACAGTATTGCTTTAGTAAAAAAATAATAAATTTAAACAATAAAAAGAAAACTATTTTGATGCTTGAGTAAAAATAGTAAATAATTAGGAATCTAAAATAATTAAATAATTTTCAGGTTTTCATTAATCAATCAATCGCAATTGACGAAGAACCTTTGGACAATGCGTGACACGTGTGGTCGCGCATTATCCTTTTGAAATATGGCTGTGGCCAAGCCCTGAAGGTAAGGATGGAGAACTGGCGCCAACACCTCGGAGATGTAGTGCTGGCTATTTAAAGTATCGGCAATGCGTACTAGAGGAGTGCGAGAGTGATATCCAATACCTCCCCATAATATAATACCCGGTGCAGGACCAGTGTGACGGTGCATAACGCAGCTGTTCAGCTCCTCTCTCCCTGGTGTCTCCAGTCTCGAATCCGACCCTCGTGGTGTTGCATACAGATGCGGGACTCGTCAGTAAAGACAGCTTCATACCATTCTGCCACCCACATTCTTCTTTCATCTCACCATTGGCTGCGGAGATGTCTGTGGTTCTGCGTCAAGGGTAGACCAAGCAATGGACGTCTTGCGGACAGACCACTCTGCTGCAAACGGCGTCGAATGGCACGCGCAGACATTGAATGATGCTTTACAGACTCAATGTGCTGTGCTGTGGTTCGTGATGGGACTGAGCGATCCGTCACTGCCATGCACACAATTTGCATGTCCGCACGTGTAGTGGTGCACAGAGGTGGGTGCGATCGACCACGTCGGTCCGTCGTACCCTCCTGTATCCAACGGTCACATATCCACATTACAGTTGTTTGGTTTCGACCAACACGACTACCGATTTCCCTGAAAGATAATCCACAATCTCGGTAGGCCACTATCCTTCCTCTGTCGAACTCGGATACTTGATCAAAAGCTGATCGCTGTTTTCTACGAGACATAACTGATCGTTTTTTGAAAAAACCACAAGAAAAACACAATTGCCAAATTTGAAATCGTCGAAATCTCCAAGCCTTAAACAGTCCTTTGAGGTGGCGCCACGGGCGTGCGTGATGTGTGTCGGCACTGAAATTCTAATCATTTGCGTATCTCCCATCCGCTAATGCATGTTGTAAATTCCATGTTATTTGCGTGCTTCTTTCAGGGCGTTGCATTCACGGTGGCCAGCGGTGTAGTATTGGAACCTCAGCCACGTTTCAGCAAGACAATGGGCGCACATTTCATCCACCACTACTCTTGTTCAGAGTTTCCAAACTTTTTCGTTTCGTTCACCTCTTGTTATGTTTTTCGGATTCAGTTTACCACGTTCATAACTCATTGAAGAGATTCCTTCAATCCACCATTCAGATTTTTAGCAACTGATGGTGGACGACGTAGAGCAGGCATGTCAAACTCGTACGATATTGCGGGCCACAGGGTCTATTTTATTATAAGTTGGGGGCCGTATGTTTTCAATATTGAAAAAATCAATAAAATACGATTTTAATCATGTATTATGCATTTATTAGACTCAATATATTGTATACGTAGTCATTTTATATTTCTTGTTATTTTTTAAACTTTTTTTTTATCCAATGGGGCTGCGAATTGGTATTTTTACCACTGCAGACCTAGTACATCCCCAGGAGTGAGTGAGTGAGTGAATATTAACGTCCCACTGTTCAAGCTTTTGGGGACGGTCCGCGGCATTTTGAACCAAGGGCAAGTGACGTGGGCGACACCTGAGCTGGCACCGCCCCCCCCCTTCTCCTAACTACCACACCACACCAAAGGGAGGACGTTAGAGCTCTCGACAGATTTTACGTCCATCGTTCCCCTACACAGCGGGTCTTCAGTGGTACTGGGATCGAACTCATGACATGCTAGCCACGATCAAATTCCTAGACCACTTGGCTACCGCGGCCACAGTACATCCCCAGGAGCCGGTATCACTCTTTAGTGCGGAACCGCAATAGGCGTATACCAATCGCCGCAGGTAATTTTGACGCCCAGTTTCCTCCACAGAGGGAGGCACCTTAGTTCTGACGATGCGAACCTGTACTAGGGTTTAATTTTGCCCAGAGCACCCAAGGTTTTTTAAACTTAAACTATAAATATTTTGTATTCTTTATAAACAAATTATTGTAAGAAATTCAATTTAATAATTAATTTAATTTCATTCAATTGTAAGAAATTCAATTAAGAAATCAACGTTTTGGAAGACATTTGACATCATTTTTTCACAAAGCAAGTCATCAAGATTTCATTGAAAATACTGATTTGTGCGTGTGTGATGCAATTTTTAAAATTGACGATAAATGTTGATTGGTTTAATCTTGACCTTTCTGATTTTTTTGCTATTTTTCATTAACGAAAATAATTGCCCCCATAAATATGTACTTCCATAAACTTTTAACCATTATTCGCATAACAAACTACACTCAGTGGTCCGTTTCCGTTTTTTATTGCATATAAAATTGACTTCCTTTTCATACATCCATCCTTTTGAGCTCGTCCTGATGTTAATACCGATATCTCTCTTTGATGTTTAGGTGATTAAAATAAAGCGCGTATATAAAAAATTTGCTAAATAGGAGCAGACAACAATGTTTAGTATGGATTGAATACTCGAGATAAACTACGGAATGGATAAGTCATCACTGCAAGTGGACAAAATGGGCGGTTACGTTTTTCCTTATAAAAGGGTTGGAAACTCAATTTCCCCAATCGAACAAATTTTTCCCCTTCGATTCTAAGCCGCACTCGATTTTCAGTAGCATTAACACTGAAAAAATATTGCGGCTTATATTCGAGTGAATACGGTATAAATATTTATATACATTCTATATGTATTCGTACAACATTGTGAAATACCTAGCAAAGCGGGAGGGCACCGACTACTATTTATTATAAAAATGTTAAATGATTAGAGTATGAGCAGTTATTACATTTGACTGATGATTTCATTGGGGTTATCAGCACGAGAGGATTTTATTTTCCTTTTTTTAATCATTCTTTTAATTATTTTCGCGAAATATTGCTTACGAAAAGATATTTCCCGTTTTATTGTTCGTATATACATATAAGTATTATTAAACATTTTCACACACACACAACATAAATCATGGTTATTCTAAACGCGCAAAGTGTAAACTAAAATGTATAATATTTATGCACAAGCATATTTCTATTCAATTCTTACCTACAAATTTCTAAAATGAGAGGGTTCAAATACTCAATTTCAAATTTTTAAACACATAAAAATGGGTGAAAATTAGTTTCTTCTGAAAGAAAACGTGAGAAAAGGTTCTTTTTATTTCAAAAAAGCTTACATTACACAATAGAACATTTGTCTTTATTTTGATATAAAATGTTTTCTTGTATTTGGGAATTCCTTTTATATATTTGCTTAAATTAAAGTTTATAAATTGTCTTTATAGGATAAACAGGGATATATTATTTCTATCATTCCAACATTTACAAATCAAATTAGAGCGATACAATTTTCAATCGTGCTGCCATCTACCGACGAGTATTTTCAAAGATCCGTAAACTTCTTCATGTGTGTAGGTGTAAAATTGTGATATATTAAAATACACCAATACCGGTTTAAGTTCATTTAGGGCCCTAGGCACAGAAGATCTACTGCCCCCATTTGCCCTGCAGGGTCCAAGAAGGGGCTCTTCGATCCAGTTAAGTCCAGGTTATCCGGGTCTTTCCAGGCTCCTGGGAGCCCACCCTAAGCACCCAATGCATAATCTTGCACTGATATGCGCGTACGCACATTTGATAAAAATCCTCAAAAGAAAAACAATTTTAATTTATTCCTAAAAAATTACATTATGAATATAATTTGCATTTAAAAATAACTTATAAGCAGTCAGTACTTTATAAATTTATTTGATACTAGCTTTTACCCGCGGCTCCGCTCGCGTTGATGTCTTTAAATAACTGTCAATGACGTAATCGTTATCATTAGAAAGTAAATAATATAATATGGTAATTTTTTTTTGCTTGACTGGAACAAATAAAATTTAAAAATTCTAAAGTTGAGCTTAGTTTATAAGAATTGAAAACGTAATTTATATTATAATTAACAACAAAAATTCAATAACAAACTATTTTTTCAAAAAAAAAAATCGAAAGTATCTACGTTTAATATATAATCCCTCTTTAAAAGAGATCAAAACAGAATATTATTCTAAGATGCTACTGTATACCATATTATATGTTCTTCCGTCATTTGCAAATATGTGAAGATTTAGGCATTGGACACACCAATCAGGCTACATATTGTTGGCCATGGTAAAACATTGCTTTTCCAAATGTACCCCTGCTACCTGAAATGTTAGCTTTGTTAATAGAAACAGTAAAACTGGAAATTGAACTCGTTTGAATTGAAACGGTAGTTCAGTGGGGATACTTGGAATTCGAGGTATGATAACACTATCCATTTAATGACATATGTTAAAATATTGGCACCAAGTATATTCTGCATCAGTTTTGTGATCCAAAGCCTCGTTCGTTTACATAGTGGAGTAGCATCGAGATTTTGCATAAGTATGTAACTGGTACATTTAGTTTTAATTGAAGTTTATGTGCGGGTGCACCCGAAAGTTCAAGTGAATTTAAGAACTCCGTAGGATAAACTTTGTTCTTTATCCATGATTGTATTCATTGACAAATATTTATTCATTTCCCCCCTTCCCCGCAAGTCGTTTAAATTTTTAATGTTGATTTTATGGACAATGTCATTGTTAGGCGTCAATATGGATCTTGCGCGCAGCCACTGTTCCCAATTTAAATTTTGTTGCAAGCCCGAGTAAATTTGAGCAATAAGATTTACATCCTTTTCTACGTTACAAAATTCTCTGGAAGTAAAATATAACCTCCAGCATTTGCGTCCAAACATCCATAACCGATTTTCAATTGCGTCTCTGCATAATGTTCCGAATCTACGTCATTATGAAGACGCACTCTCATATCCATTTTCCGACTGAATTTTTCAACTTTTGCCCATAAGCTTGAATTCATCAGCCAATAAATAATAAAGTATCATTCCTTCTATAATATCTATACCGTCTCATAAATCCTGAAGAGTTCGATTAAACGCTTCTTTAGCGTTCTTGTGAGACATCGTACTTTCTAAAAGCTTACATTGTGGAAGCACATCCTGCCTTGAGAGCTATTTTTTCAGAAATTTCAGATGAGTGAATCTTCAAATGCAAGATTAAGCGATAGTTTTAAAACGGAATGTGCAGTACGACCGTTGGTCAGTAAAGTCGCGGCTATACCAGAAGAAGCCATAGCAACTGCTATCTTCTGGGTTTTTCTGATGGTCATTAATAATAAGTTTAACAAAAACTTTTTTCTGATTCCTCCAGAAACGTTGAGAAAAAGGAGTGCACCACTGCCGGATTCTATTTTGCGTAACACTTGTTGGAAAACGTGACTTTGTTCTGGAGTTAATTGAGGGATAAATTCTGTTACTTGATGTTGCAATGCTATAAAATCGTAGTTTAATTCTCAAGCAATTTCAATATCGAAGCCATTTCCGTCGACACGTCTAGGACTAATCATTCAAAAATTATGTAGCTTCTTCCCAACCATTCTGAAAACTTTTATTGCGCTTCGTTGTAGATGTGTTCATTAAAAGGCATATTTGGTTGTTTTTCGTCGCAAAATATCTTTCGTCATGTAGTCTTTGTACTTATTCCAAAAATTCAAAGTAATAAATACTTTCAAAACTAATCAAACTAATCAACACTATTTAAGTTATCAAAACTTTTTATGAAACTGTCAATTAATATTACCATATAATTTTCAATATCACGCGCGCGCAATTCGCTAAAACTTTATTTCGTTTCCCTCTTTAAAGTGGGAAAAAATGTGCATTAAAATATCTGGAATTGTCGAAATAAAGAACTTCTTAGCCAACTTGGCGACATTTCTCAAAGTTTGAGTTTGACATTTAACAAACGTAACGTAATAAACGTTAGACGTTAACTATAAAATCATTTAAAAAATTGATTTTTTTTAAAGATGCTAAATTACACTATGTTTCAGTTATTTGTTACAAATGTGTGAGAAAATTTTTATTAAAATTTCTATTTTTGACCAAATGCATAGATTTGCGCCAACTTGGTGGAGAGTAAGCAAAATCAACGTTTTACCCGAATAGTTCCCATTTCCGTAGGAATATGGAGATAAAATATATCTTTTGTTACTCCCTGATGATGTAGCTTTCCATTGGTGAAAGAATTTTTAAAATCGGACCAGAAGAGTTCCCGAGATTAGCCGGGTCAAACAGACAGACAGACAAAAATTTTAAAAATTGATTTTTTGATATAAGTACCGTATTAACCTTTAAATGCATTTAGTAAAAAGCTGCTAATTTGAAATTACAAACAGACACTTCAATTTTATTTATTTGTATAGATATGTTAATACCCACTAAAAATCTCCATTTCTATATAATTCAACTGATTGTTCACTTCAGAAAAGCAAGAAGCGTTTCTGGAATTTTTATATGAAATGAATTAAATGCTGAAAATCATGAAACTAAAATTAAAAGTGTTTATGTGTGTAAAAACAGTGCGTACAGGATACACAGGGCGTCAAAAAACAAAAGCATCAAGTGGCACGGAGTGAAAGGGAAAATCATATCAGTTTTAAGAAAAATAAAAATGAAAAAATCGCATATCACTTGGTTAAGTAACGAAAAAAAATGGACACCCTCCATTTTATCTCTCGGTAATGCGATCACAAATTTTACAATTTTACAGTCATTTTTTCATTAATGTTATTTTACATGGCCATGATGTTAATCACAGTCATAACTCAGTGAAAGCCCTTTGCTGTACCCCCCGTATTTTGAGTCGGGGTTTGAGAAACCTGTGATTCCCCATCAAAAGAAAATTATTGCATTCTCCCTAGGCAAGCTCTTCAGGAGATGGATTAGTTAAGATTACAGCAGTATACAACACTTGTTCTTTTCTATCCATAAAAATCACAGTTATTTTTTTTTTATTTCCAAAGCATTTTCTTTTTAAAAACACTTCTGTTGATACCCACCATTCCAATAATAGGTATTGTGACCCAAAATTTTACAATTTTGCAGTAAATTTAATTAAAGTGATTTTTTATAGTCATGATAGTAATCACAGTCACAAATTGAGCAAAAAAATTTGCTGGTTTCAGGTGGTTTGAGAAAATGATGTCACCTAACTTGAACTCTCCATAAAAAAGAAGAAAATAATACATATTTCCTCTGAGTGAGTTATTTCAAAAAATGGCTCTCTTTTACTTCAGATTCGAAAGTAGTACACTATTTGCTATTTTTTTATGCATAAAAACTATTTCCAGTTCCCCCCCCCCCCTTTTTTTTTTTTTTTTTTTTTTTTTTTTTTTTTTACAAAATGACTTTATTTTTAAAAAAAACTCAATCTTAAGTGTGTAACAAGCAATAAATTAAAAAATAAAACGGAAAATATTTTTGTTCAATGAAGTAAAGGCTCCAACTGTTTGCCAAATGCAGATTCTATTTCTTTTTAAAAGTGTTCGCTTGATATGAATCGTTAGTGACTAGCTAAATTTATTTCTTCCACACCTTCAGCAATCGTATGGTGCAGTTCGATTACATTTTCACTGGTAAAAAAGAAGTTAAAAGGCAAACACTTGAGCATCTAATTCATTACAGTAGTGCTTCTCAAACTTTCAGTATTTGCCACCCAATTTTCAACCATGCCGTCCATCCGGTATAGTGGTCAGTGAAGCTGACTGCGGTGCCGTAGGGACTGGGTTCGAATCCCGGAGAAGGCATGGATGTTTATGTTGTAATCCTTTCTTCTGTCTGTGTTGTATGCCCCCGTGTTATACATTGCGTGGTGCACGGGGTTTATAAATGTTAAAAACCAAAAAAAAAAAATTTTCAACCATAATTTGCATCGCACCCTAGTACCAGTTTATCCATTAGGCGCTTGAGGAGAGGGGGGCACCCGGAAGGGCCTAGATAAGCTGAACTTAACCAGATTTTCTGATTATAAATTTCGATCCACCAGTGCTAAGGGAGTCTGTAGATCTGAGCCCAGGGTCCGAAATGAGCTTAAATCAGTACTGTCTGCCGCCCTTCATACAATAACAGTAATTCAGTAATAATATACAGGGTGCCCATAATTAAACTGTAAGTGTTCAAGCGATGCTGGAGGGAAAACTACCAGGAATATTCCAGTGAAATTTGGTATCTACACGTTTCAGAACATGCGCAAGTCAAGTATGCAAAGAAAAAAAACACCATTTTCACCCGATAGATGACACTGTGCTACGTTTCAATACTTATCAATGGCATATATAAAAATTATAAGCCCATCGAATAAGGTCACATTGAGTAATGGTCAACCATGACTCTGAACAAGAAGGAACGTGCATTGTTAGCGACGGCGTATCGTGCTGGTGTACCAATACATTTTTGACTCCAATATGCCTTTCAATTATATTTGAAAAGCTAGATCAAATTATAATTCTGTAACACACTAATAAAATATTCCTTTTCTATACACCAAATGTTAAAATTTTTCTTAATTCATTTTGTTTTAATGTAATAAATATTTTTATAAATGGCTTTACAGTTATGCATGCCAAGTGTCCCAATACTTTTTTGAGTGACTGTATATAAAATGGCAGTTATTGCTAATTTTATTTATATTAGCATTATCGCGCGCAATTGATGACAGGGTTTTAAAGTTGATTTTTCCCGGTTGAGAAATATACCTCTAGTATATACTGTGATGTAGCCGCTCTCTTTTCCCTAATTAACCAGCTGGGATGTAGCCGCTCTCTTTTCTCTAATTGCTGGGAAAAAGTGGCCCGAATGGGCACTGACCTCTGTTCCCACGACCATTCCTCAGAATCCGGGAGTGGGCATATTCCCGGGCCTTTGTGGAATTTCGGTTTCCCACGCATCCTTGGCGACGGCGGGACGTTGAGGCGGCACCCAACATTTGGACCAGGAATTTTCCCACGTTGGAGAAGCCGACAGACAAGGGACAAACGGAGCCGAAAAGAGGGACCGAGAGCAACCTGGACTTTAAAAGGCGCGGGTTAAATTTTGAAGGGAGATCGAGAGAGAACCGCTTAGAGGCCTCTCGAGCGATCTAGCGAGAAACTCATGGTCTGCATCTGCGATTATAGTAGACAGCAAAGGACTTTGGCTGCTTTTACCCTGCATCTGCGATTATAGAAGACAGCGAAGGACTTTGGCTGCTATTACTCTGCATCTGCGATTATAGTCAACAGCGAAGGACTTTGTCTGCTATTGCCAATTACAGAGACTGTGATATCAATCTCGGAACGAGTGTTCTTAGTTAATCTTTACTCTTAATAAATTTTGATTTTATAAGCTGATTGAAGTCATTACAATACACTGCTGGCCACCGTAAATGCAACACCTTGAAGGAAGCATGCAAATAACATGAAATTTACAACATGCATTAGCGGTGGTGAGATATGCAAATAATTAGAATTTCAGCGCAGACACACATCCAGCAGTGTATATGAAAATGTTTTTCATCAGTTTCTGAGCAAGACGATGAGGAACTGCAAGTTTCGTACAATATTTCGTGGTTAATTGCTAAAACAGGCACGCCGCATACTATTGGGGAAGACTTATATAATTTTACCAGCAGTTATAAAGTAATAACCACTGTACTCCATAAACCAGGTGCAGATATTTCCGAAAAATTCCTTTGAACAATAGTTCTGTGAAAAGACGAATTGATGAGATGGTTGGAAACATTGAAGGATCGTTGTGCAATCCTCTGCAGACTTGTCAATTATAAATTCAGCTGTGTGATTGAGTCCACTTAATGAACCAATGAAGCATTGCTATTGTCATACGCGAGGTTTATCAAAGAGGAAAAAATATGTCAAGAAATGTTGTTTGCTACCAGTTTGGAAACAGATACAACAGGAGAAACCATATTTAGATATACAGGAAAAATGTTTGAAGAAAAGGAAATTCCTTTTAATATTATTTTGTCATTTGCTACGGGTGGCGCACCACTATGACAAGGCGTCACAAAGGCTTCACAGAGCGCTTAAAAATTAAGTTCCTGGTGTACTTGTTATGCATTGCGCAATTTAGCGCCAGCATTTGGTTGCAAAAAATTTGAGCGAGGGCCTCCATACATCACTGTAATATGTTATGAGAGCAGTTAATAAAACCAGAAATAACTCGTTGAATGAGAGATTATTTAGTCAGCTTTTCATTGCAAATAATGAAGATATCAACCAATTGCTGCTTCACACAGAGGGTGCGCTGGCTGTCAAAGGATACTTGTTGCTGTGTGTTTCATTTTGGGATACATATGAAAGACGATAGAATGAACAGAAATATACAATGCGAACAGAGAAGGATATAGACTTTTTATCACGAACGATGATCACAGCATAGAACAGAAGGGGGTGCACGAGAATCCATTTCCTGCGAAAGTCCGACTTATAATTAAAGTCGTATTGTAGCCTTATGTCAAAGTATATTATTATTGAATCCGATACATTGTTATTGTATGGAGGGGGGCACGAGGAAAATTATGACTGAAAATTGGGTCGCAAGTATACAAAATATGAGAAGCACTTATGTACTCTTTATGATTTCTGTAGTGTACATATTGGCTTTGTCTGTGAACAGTAGGAAAAAATGTTTCGTCCACTGAATTTCATTTCGTATATTATCTAAGAAATATAATTAAGTATGTTAACCAGGTTTTAACGTGCGATCCATTAAAAAAGGATACTGTCGATTTATTTATTTAGAAAGCAATAGTTTATTATGGATTACTTCGTATCATCAAACCCCCTACCTGTCCGTATAACAGGTAAGCTAAAACTTTTTTTTTTATTCCTCTCTTTTAAACAAAGAAGGAATTCAGTAGCTATTCAATTCCAACAATATCCTATTCTGTGCCTAAAATATATAATATTACACGTCCGTGTAATATTATATATTACACGGACGAATCTGAATATATATATCCGTCCGTGTAATATTATATATTCAGATTCGCTAGAAAAAAAATTAAATTTAAAAAAATATGTTCTATTAGAAAAAGATTAGTTTTTTTTAATTTAATTCTTGTTTTCGCTATGTATTATGCACGCTCTTATTTCTCTGGATTGGGAGGGGGAGCCAGTTCAAAAAAGATTGGGAACCTATGGTTAAAGTGTGTATATATATATATATATATATATATATATATATATATATAATAAATGTCCTCTATGTGTGTGTGTGTGATTTTCAAAACCATTATATTATAAGTATTCTGGAATTATACTTGGAAAGGACCCTTCCTCGATCATTTTTACAAAATTTTATCATTACAGCCTTTTAAAAATTCTAATGACCTTTCGTTCTTTTCGAAAATTTGTTCACAACTGTAATGTTCAACTAGAAGTTTAAATTCATTAAGCGTATCTTCAGGGAATTATGGAAAAATTTTCTGCCCCATGTTGTTAAAACTTATTCCATCTGACTTCAACACACACACACAAGCATTCAGATATTCAGCAGTTGCTCTCGTTTCTTACGCAATCTTTGACGGCGCGAGAACAGACTTATTCTTCAAATAAATCATCTTTTGAACTATGCAATCGTAGACAAGAAGCGAAATTAAACTTTTCTCCAGAACACAAATCATATAAACAGCAAAACACAATATAAAACTCATCTGTATATTTTACCATTCCATGACTCATAATTCGAATGAATGCGAATACGTTATTTATATGTCTTCAGAAGAAAGAAAGAATATTTTATTGGGAAAAGGAGCTTATTTTAACTGTTTCGCAAAGCATTTGTCTCGTAATTGCCCCATAAATAAAACAAAATGGGAAATTTGTTCGGGTTTACATCATAATTTTTTTTTGTTTTAAGCAACATGAAAGGGAAATAGATCAATGTCCACCGATCTAACAAACCAAAACGCAAACATTAACTGTTTACATTGAAAATGGAAACTCCAAATAATTAGCAAGAGCCGTATTATATATCGGTATCCAAAAAGTTACATTTCAGAATATGCTGCAAAATTTACAGGTTTAAAAAGTATTGAGAAAGAAACAATTACTCACGGGCTTTTTAGAGGACACAAAATCACGGAAGTTCATGATAAACATTTAATTAACTTGTGTAGTTATGATGGAAAATATAGTTTTAATATGGAAGTTAATGATCAGAAAAACATTTGCCAAGGAATCTCCAGAATTAATAACTCGACCATTTTATAGAAATTGGCAACACTTAATATATTTATTAGTGATTCGACCGCAAATAACAAACTCTGCCTTTTCGAAAAACATTCTGATGAAATACATATTCTGTTAGGATCTGATATAGTTGGAAAATTATTTACTGGTGGGGTAAAACAACTTTCTGAGTGGCTCACAGCTGTGAATACTGAGTTGGGGTGAACAGTTATGGGAAAATTAAGTTATAAATCTAAATTTAAGTCAGATAATTCTCTTCTTGTTCATTCTCTTTTTTCGAATAGAGAAAAAATATCAGACTGTGGGAATTAAACTCTTTAGGCATAAAAGATCCCAATAAAAAGAGTTCAAAATTAGATTTACAAGATCTTGCTTTGAAACATTTTAAGAATACAATATTGCGAGACGATGAGGGCAGATGCATCATAAGCATTCCTTGGATAGAAGGGAGTGAAACACTTGAGGACCACTACAGTAAAGGAAGATTGGGGGAAGCTGTAAAAACTTTAAAATTTACTGGCAGACTATTTGATTTTGAACATGTATTTGTAGACTGGGAAAAGAAAGGCATTATAGAAAAGATAGCACAAGATGAACCAAACAAATGTGGGAAATTTCATTATTTGCCACACAGACCTGTATTCAAGGAAAATTCCACGACGGAGATTCGTCCTGTGATTGATGCGTTAGCTCATCATGGTAAATTTTGTTCGTTGAATGATTGCGTAGAAAAGGTGCCCAATGGAAAGAAATTATACCAGATATTTTAAATCATTTTCACTTAAGAAAAATCGGAGTCATATCTGAAAATCAGTGGCGTAACGTACATCCCCGAAACCCCCGCACTGCGGGGGGGCAGGGCTTCTTAGGGGCCCAAAGTCTGACTGATGTCAACATAGATTTTCTCAAAACTCGCTTTGCATTTTTTGAAATTGAATTTTTAAGTGATTTTCCAATTGGCGATCTAAAGTCATTCACGTATTAGATATTTTTGATCCAATAACCAAATCAAAAAACATTTTTTTTATTTGCTGTAATCCCCGTGACGAAACAGAGATACTTTTCTTCAGCGTGTTTTCTTTTTAAACCTAGATTGCTGACAGATAAAAACAAAAATCAGAGTGAGAACGGATAAAATGCTTGCAAAAAAATTCATCACTGTTAAAATTAGAGTATACCTTACATTAGCTGTAGGGAGGGGAAAAGATATAATTTACTTTTCACGAAGCAACAAATCGCCATCTTTAGTCCCCCCTCTCCCTCGTGTATTTCATTTTCATTTAGCGAACTCGTAAATAACATCCATCTGTTATGCTTTTTTCAAGTAAAATAATATTACGATACTTGGAAAAGCACAGGAAGGATTTTAAATGAAAATTTGATCCAGATTTATGAGTATTCAATCAAATAAAGCAAAATGAGAGAAGAAAGCATAATGGAATGTATCAGTTTTTTATTTCTTTTTTCATTGAATCATTTTTGCATCATACAAAGAACTCTCCTTGCAGTATCTTGAAGTTGCAGTATTTATGCTAGAATATAATCAAACTTTAGATTAAGCACATACTAGAATGCAGAAACTAAGAATAATGTATGTGATATTTTTTTTTTCTTTCGTAAGAATTCCACATCGAAAATTATTTTATAGTATTTTAGTGTGCATTTTTATTTTAGTTACCAGAAGTTAGATTTAGTTTGATTTCCCATTTTAATGAATATTATAAATATCTCTAATGTCATACATTATTTGCTTCGTTTACTCAGACTCCGTTTGGTTTTGTATTCAGTTATAAGTTTAATATTAAATATTTTTACGTGATGTGTAATGGTTTGGCAATCCTTTGTATATATACATATATATATACACTCGCTTGAAAAATTTGAGTTCACCCATACCACACAGAAAAGGTAACATTTAATAGAAAAATAATTTTTTTCTGACAATATTTCATGAATTTTACTTTTATTTAATATTGAGCATGCAAGAATTCGTTAATTTTGAATTAAAACTACATAAGATAACGGGAGTTTTGTAGCGAAGTATACAAATCGTAGGCAGAAAAAGTGTGCGTTCACAATTTGAAATATTCGTGATTCTTGAAATTTTTATCAACAGGCATTTAACCAAGTTTTTGTGCATTCCGTTATCAAGTAAAATAGCTTAAGAAAGCTGTGACGCAATAATTTTAACGTTTTTGTGAGATACGAAGCAATTCAAGGATATGAAAAATAAAAGGAAGGAAATTAGTATCAGTAATTAAAATCATTGCGAAAATTTGGAAAGATGGAATAAGTCATCGGGATATTGCCAGATTCGTTGAATGGCAATATTCATCGAACCAGCGTGTTAAATATATCTTTAAATCTACAGGAGTTTACACATTCAAACCTCATTCACATGTTGTCCATCTAAATTCACAATCAGAGAAAAACTATGTATAAAAAACCTTGGCGAAAAAAATCTACTTTTAACCACAACTCAAATAGAAACTGACATTCACGAGAAGTTTAAGAAAAACATTTGTGTGGATACCGCAAGAAAAAGGCCGGATACCGTAGTCGACTGTCTTGCAGAAAGTCTTATATTTCAATGACCAACCGGCTGAAACGGAGAGCTTTTGCAAAAAAAAACATATTCATAAGCCCCCGGAGTTCGGGAGGACTGTGATATTCTCCAATGAGGGCAAATGTTGAATTTTTGGCATAAAAGGTTGTAAATTGGTATGGAGAAAGCTTTGCACAGCGCTTCAAAAAGTGTATTTATAACCAACGGTAAGGCACGGCGGCGGTGGTGTTATGGTGTGGGGGCGCATGGCGAGCAATGGTGTTGGAAAATTGGAATATATCGAATCAATTATGAACAAATAGGATTAACTCGATGTCTTAAAGACAATTTAAAGGAAAATGCCGCCAATCTCGGGCTAGGATTAACGTTTCGTTTCCAATACGACAACGATCCTAAGCATGCCACTGAGATTGTGAAGCTTTGGGTCCTGTATAATGTCCCAAATCAACTGCACTCGCCTCCGCAGTCACCTGGTCTGAATCTCATAGAACACCTATGGGATTTTATGGAGCGTAGGATTCGTCAACACAATATATCTAGAAAGAATACGTTGAAGAGTGTTCTTAAGGACGAATGAGAGAAGATAAGTCCTAGACTTGCTAATTCAATGCCGAAACGATTTCAGGATGTTTTCAGATGTTTCCAACCAGCTATTAAATAGCTTATTATCCTAATAATTTTTACATTTACTACTAAAACTGTGAACGCAAAATTTTCTACTTGATTTTTGTTGTTATCGCTACAAACCTGTCTTTATTTTAAAAGCTATGAAAGCAAACCAAGTTTACTTTATATATATATATATATATGTAATATGACGATGTTGTTGGAATGGATTCTTTAAATGTGATTGATGAGGCTGTCTTGAGGTTAATTAAACTTATTTATTCCACATCTTAAGCACATGAAACATTACAAGGATGACACAATACACACACACAATTACAAGCTGCAGCCGGCTGGCTACATGTTGACGCAGACAAAATACGGAAGCGAAAGAGAGTCGGTCTCCAGGAATCTCGGTATTTATATGCCGCTCAAATCATATGATCTGAGTGGGTAGCTAGATGTATCTCAAAATATTCTCGCTAGGTGGATGTCTAAATTAGTACTAAAACGTTGGTTCTGAAGGAATGGACCATACATAGTTAAAAGTTATTTTAAAGGATTATATTACTGGGATTATTACATATATATACATAAGATTCGGCTTGGAGCCCAAGACCTGACCTTGCGGGTCAGGTCTTGGGAAATCGCTTAAATTTGTGTAAAGTAACAGTGGCGTAACGGAAATAACCCAGTTATTTTCCGTTACTCCACTGTCTGACATTCGAAAAGCTTTCCTACAAATATCTTTGCACGAAAATGAAATGAGCTTTTTACGTTTCTTGTGGTGGAAAGGTGGTAATTCGGACAAACTGTTATCTGCAGGCATCGTCACGTTGTTTTTGGCGTTTCATGTAGTCCCTTTTTATTAGCGGCTGTATTAAACTATCGTTTTAAGCAGGCTCCTGAACATTTGGAAAAAGCTGCTGAAAAATTGAAAGATTCGATGTACGTCGACCACTGTGTGGCGAGTTTCGATTCCTTCGAAGAACTTAAGTCTTTTCAACGAGATTCCACAGAATTGTTGGCATTGGGTAAATTCGACTTACTTGGAGGGCGACATAGTGTTATTGAACCAAATCTCGACTTTAGAGACAACCGACAGGAATCCGACCCACAAGAAATACAAGTTATGTGGAATGTGAAAGAAGATACCTTTTCCATCTCTTGCAGAGAAACAGACATCGAAAGAAAATTTGAAAGGTGGAAAAAACAACCTCAAGAGATCAAGATTCCACAAAAATTGTCGATCTGAAAGATGCGAACTTTTCATTACGATTTATTCATGGTGCGACGAAATCATCCTAAGCTAGACAAGACTTTCTTCCAATCCTCCAGTTATCAAAGCTCTCATTATTTATAAGCACGTACAATTAGGCCATGCCGGAGTGCAGACGCTTACGTACAAACTCAGAGAAAATCTTTGTATTCTGCAAGGAATAAAAACCATTGAAGAAGTCATCAAGATTTGCATTATATGCAAGACATTCAATGCGAAACCTACTTCGGTATCAGAAGGATTCTTACTTCAAGACGGGGTGAGATAACACATCACTCAATAAGTCCCGGGCCTAACTAATAAAAAAACAACTTTTCGGCAAAATTGAACTTTATTTATCAGAATACTCCCCTTCAAGAGTGATACATGCAGCCCAGTGCTCTTCTAATTTTTTAAAGCCTTTTTCGTAGAACGATTTGTCTTTGCTCTCAAAATAGGCTTCTATTTCGGTAATAACTTCTTCATTTGTACCAAACCTCTTTCCCTGCAGCATTCTTTTGAGATCTACAAACAGCCAGTAGTCACTGAGGGCCAGATCTGGATTGTATGGTGGGTGGGAAAGTAATTCGAAGTGCAATTCGATCAATTTGACCATCGTTTTCGTGGACGTGTAGCACGGAGCATTGTCTTGGTGAAACAGTACTTTTTTTTCATTTGGGGGCGTTTTTTCTTTATTTTTTCATTCAGTTGATCCAATAACGCCATGTTATATTCACTATTAATTGTTTTGCCTTTCTCAATGTTGTCAAAAAACAAAATCAAATGAGCAACCGAAAATACGGACGCCATAACCTTGCTAGCTGACGTTTGAGCTTTTGGTCGCTTTGGACGCCTTTCACTGGCTTCTGTCCACTCATCTGATGATCTTTTTCATTCAGGCGTGTAGTAATGGATCCATGTTTCATCTATTGTCACATATCTACGTAAAAAATCCTTTTTATTTTGCTTAAATAGCTCCAAACAACGCTCTGAATCGTCGATGCGTTGTTGTTTTTGACCGACAGTGAGCAAACGCGCGGCACCCACTTTTAACACAGCTTTCTCATTGACAAGTGATTATGCAAAACAGCAACTGCACTGCCTTCTGATACCTTTAAATTCTCTGCTATCTCACGCTTCAATTTATGATCCGCTAGAACGATTCCTGCACTTTTTTGATGATTTTCTGGAACAACTGCAGAATTTGGGTGACCTGAACGTTCAACGTCATTTGTATCTGTACGACGTGTCTTAAGTCAACATACCATCTTTTAACAGTTGTTTGCGATGAAGCAGAGTCCGGATAACATTGATCAAGCCATTGTTTTGCTTGAACAGTGCTTTTCCCCATCAGAAACCAATGTTTGATAAGCACACGGAATTCTTTTTCACCCATGATTTCCAAACAGTTGTCACTGTTGCCACAAAGAACCACTGTAACTTTTCAACTAAACAAGACATTATCTCGAAATTTTGGCACGTGCCGTTTGAAAGTTAGCATTACTAGGTTACGCTTAGAAAAGTTAGAAGTTAGCGCCATCTATATGTTATTCCGGGACTTATTGAGTGATGTGTTATACTGCTATTTTTGAAATTAGAGGATTAGACCTGGTCAAACCTCTCATTCTTAAGAATGGGGAGAAGAATTGGATTTTGATTTTGACCAGTGCAGTCTACAGAGCAATTCATCTTGAATTGTTGGCATCCGTTTCGACTAAAAGTGGCACCAATACTAAAGGTGCTTACTGACTTTATCAGAAAGGGAATTTAGAAAAATTGAAGAACTTAGAAGAACTAAATCCAATTTCATGGAAATTCATCCCTCCACAGGCTCCTCGGTGGAGAGGTTTCTGGGACCATGTCAAGAAAATAAACTAGAATTTAGGTAAAATTTTAAAACTCTACCCTGCAAAGACGAGAAGGTTAGAGTGTTGTGTCTTCTAGATGTGATGGAGAAAATAAATCATCTGTACTCCCTACTAACTCTCCTTTATTTTCAGATGCTAATGCAGGAAGTCATTTACCTATTAATATAGATCCTGAACTGAGTAAACACCAGGCAGCGGCAACCCCTTCAACGCAACCCTGCTCTAGTGTTTCTAAGGGTGGAGCCCAGAGCAGAGACAAGTGGACACCAGCAGGCAGAAACCTCTTCGATGCAGCCCTGTCCCAGTGTTCCTGACGATGCAGCCGGAGTGGAACTGAGACCCTTGAATTGCCAGATGACTTGACTTCTGACTTCAACAGCCTCGACGATCTCGTTATGGCTCGTCTCTTGAAACTGCGAAAAAGACTAAATGACTCTTTTTGATTTTTTCCTTTAAAAATCAAAAAGTCAGGGCGAGGAGTGTCGCGAACGAAACGAATTTTGTAGTTCAGCTTCCGTGGCGCTGTGAGCGCATTCCTTTCGGTTTTGTTTTTATGCTTCTGTATTGTGATGAGTCGTAGTAGTAAGAGTTGAGTACTCGAACGGACATGTATCATTCCTTTTCCTTTGCATTAAATCTTTTTTATATCACAAAGGACTCTCATTTTGAATATACTCTTACTTATAAGAAAAACATAATTGAATTTTAGGTCAAGCTCATCCTGGGCAATCGAAGAATAAGGTTAGTGATACCTTTTTCTATCTTAGAATTTGTGAAATCGAAATTTATACTTTAACTCTTCTTTTTTTTTTACAATATCCCTTGAAGGGCCTGTTTGGCTTGGGTGCTCTCGGCAAAATTAAATTCCCAAGTTCAATTTCGCATCGTCAGAGCTCAGGTGCCTCCATCTGGGGAGGAAACTGGGCGTCAAAATTACTTTCGGCAATTGGTATCACTTATAGAGTGCCGCACTAAAAAGTGATACCAGCTCTTAAGGAATGATTTAGTTCTGTAAACGTAAAAAATACCAATACGCAGCATCATTGGACGGGGGGGGGGGGAAGGACTAAAATAGTTCAAAGACGGGAAAATCTGTAGCATTCATTGGTGGTAGATTTAGGTAAAAACGAGAAACTTCTTCATGGATGGGGGATAGAGGGCTACCGCTCCATGTAACTCCCCTGAGTTTTAGCGGCACGCGCATTGTACATTTTCTTTTATCTAATATATAAAATTCTCTTGTCACAGTGTTTGTAACCAAACTTCTCCGAAACGACTAGCCTATTCTTATGAAATTTTGTGCGTATATTCAGTAGGTCTGAGAATAGGACGTAAACTATTTTTCATTCCGATATTGCACTTAGTTGAAAAGATATTAATTAAAAACCTTAAAACGCGTAATTGTTTTACCCCTGTATGTTGCTTATTTCGCCGTTTATTTCGTTTGGCGTCGAAATTCGGTTTCGTGCTAGATGTGTGACTTTTCTCTGTTCCACCGTCCAAATCACCCAGCTCATGGGTTACAATAGTAAAATAGGTTTCTATAAGAAATCAAAAATCACCAAATTCGGCGAGTGAACAGTTTTTTTCCCGCGTTTTTTTGTACATATCTTTAATTCAAAAATTCATATATTACATCGGTTTATAAAACCAAAATATCCAAAATATTTGTGAAAACTTAATCTTTTTTACTTCGTTATCATTATTTCCAATAAGTGACAAGAGATAAATGAAACGGCTAGACCGATTCTTTTGAAATTTTGTGCGTATATTCAGTAGGAAATAGTTGTTGCCTAGGGACTTGATGTCACACAAATCTATCCATGCAGTTTGCAATACCAACAAAGCTGTAAATTATCCAGCAGAGTTTTTGAGCTCATTGGATTTGCCAGGCATGCCACTGCACCATTTACAACTGAAGGTTGGATCTTCGGTTATTTTGCGTCGTAATTTGAACCCACCACGACTGTACAATGGCACGTGATTAGTGATGAAAAAATTGATTGAAAACGTTGTCGAAGCTAGCATTTTGAATGGCAAGTTCCGGGAATAAGATGTATTACTACCACGATTCCCTATTATTTTCAGAGATGTGCCAATTGAATTCAAACGGTTTCAATTTCCAATTCGATTGGCATTCGCAATGACAATCAATAAATCTCAAGTCCAAATGAAGTTTGTTTATGGCTTCTATTTGGTCACACCTTGTTTTTCACACGGACCATTACACGTGGCATGTTCTCGCATGGGTAAACCATCCAGTTTGTTTGTGTAGGCTAAAGATGGACTCCCTAAAAATATCTTACACTCCATTGCACTAAGAGACTGATAATGTTTTTTTAACTGTCATAATTGGTTATAGAGATATAATTTGAAAGTTATTAGTTAAAATAATAAAATCACAAAGAATTCAAAAAATGAATGTTTGGCGTTTTGTTACCTTTATAGGCCGTCATCGTTCACAGCTTTCCATTCCTCTTTCAGTCATATACCACATCCCCACACACTTAAAAGGAGTTAGTTTTTTTTATATGACTACCAAAATATTCACTAGAAATAATTTATATGGCAAAATAACGTTTCTGTGTGTGCCGGATCAGCTAGTCTAATATATAAAATTCTCGTGTCATAGTGTTTGTAACCAAACTCCTCCGAAACGGTGCGGCCGATTCTTATGAAATTTTGTACGTATATTCAGTAGGTCTGAGAATAGGACGTAAACTATTTTTCATTCCGATATTGTAATTAGTTAAAAAGATATTAATTAAAAACCTTAAAACGCTTAATTGTCTTAGCCCTGTGCGCTATTTTTCCCGCCTAGCGTCGTGAATGAACAGATGGTAAAATTTTTCGGTATTCTCGACGTTATTTAAACAGCCATCCGATTTTTGTTTTTTAAATCAGACAAAAAATAATTACAGAATTGGAAAGATCATTTATTTCGCCACGATACAGTATAATTTCTTTTGCAAAATAATAATATTTTCTAATTTTTAAGATTTTTTTTAAAAAAATAGTTAAAATTGATGCGTTTTTATGAAAATTATTTCGAAATCGTTGCGTATGAATTTATTTTCGTGTTATGAAAACGATATTCTATACTAAATAACTTCAAGCTTTTTTCTTTTAGAACCAGTCATTTAAAAAATAAAATGCCCAAAACTTTTTTTTAAAGATTTTTCGAAATATTGTCGAACTTTTTAACATAACATTGAATAACTTCGTTATTTATTAAGATTATAATACAAAACTTTTGTTGTGTTTGTAGAATAATGTTATCAAACTTCTGTGCGAAAATTGAAAAAATTGCTTAAAAATTACGGATTTTAAAATTTTTTTTGTGATTTTCCTAAAATAACGTTATTGCAAAAAATGATCTAAACAGTATTTTTTGTAATTTTTAATTTAAAAGTCCTTCGTTTTCGAAATTAATGTGTGAAGTTTGAAAGCATTAACTTAAAAATTAAGCCCTAAAAATAAAAACTTTAATAAAAAAATACGCGATTTTACAGTTTGCCAAGCCTTGGCGTCGAAAAATGGTTTCGCGCCAAATAGCTTTCAACTGTTTCACCTGAAACTTCACATCTAACTCAAGGGTTACACCAAAAAGTTCTGATTTAAACATGCGAAAATCAGTAAATTTGGTTTAGTAAAAAAAAATGCGAGTGTGAAAAAGTTATTTTTGCTTCAATTTTCATCATTTTCTCTTTATATAATTTTCAAAATTAAATCATTGATGTCAGATTAAGATGAAAGAATGTATTCAATACATTTCTGAGATTCCTTTAAAATATTTATCTGTATCGAATCAGTGATTTAAAAAATAAAAAGCCAAAAACTTTTTTGAACAAATTTTAATAAAACATTCAAATTACTTAAATCAATCGTTTAATGATTTCTTCTTCAAAAAAGATAATTGCATGAAACTTTATTCCCATGTGTCGAACATTTCAAAAAAATCCTCACAATTTTACTTCAAGATTTAAAATAGTAGTGAAATTTTGTAATTTGAAAAATTTCTACTTTTCTCTCTTTTTTCAACATACAACTATTTTTAAAAAGGCTACAATTTCGTTTCCGAGGACTAAAAAACTGCAACGAAAGAATGGGAAAGTGGGTGAGTGATTTATAAATTCGCACTGTTCACCTATTCGAGGGTTATTGGCGATGGACTTCGAAATTTTAAGCCACGGTCAAGTGATGAAGACGACATCTGAGCCCCCCCCCCTTTCACCCATCTCTCCTAATTACCGGTTTCATTGAAGAAACGGTGCACAGGCTATTTCATATTATTATGTTTTTGGCAGAGACTACTTACATCTTCTAAATAATGCTTTTGTTTTCTACATTTAAACTTTTTATTGAAAATAATTTCCTTGCTAACTTGTAGTTTTATGTGTCTTGCTGTGTATCTGTCTTAAATCTCTATCTTGTCTGTTTTTGTGTGTGTATATTTTTCTCCCTTTTTTGTCTGTGTGTCTGTGCACATGAACCAGGACACACACACACACAAGGAGAAACAGGGAATAAAAATAAAAAGTTACAATTTTTTACAATAAGGAAATGAACAGAATTATAGTCTTTAAAAGGATTTCATAAAAGTTCTGGCCTTCCAGTGAAGTTTATTCATCTTAGCACGTTTTTGAGATCCTTTACCTAGATACGGTCACAAAAAAGGCGCTCTGCATTTGATTTTTATAATGTCTTGAACAGAGGCGGATTAAGCTAGTTGGAGGCCCCTGGCGGTAAAAGGTTTGGGGCCCCGTGGGCTGAAGAGTCGAAAAATTTAAATAGTAAAAAAATTCGCTGACCTTAAATTCTCAAAATAAAATGTATAGCTAATATAAAAAAAATTAATGGCTCAAAAATTTTTTTAACTTTATTTTAAAGAATTAAAAAAAAAACTTTACCTAAAAGCTTAAAATGTTGCTATAAAACTTTACGTCTTGATTTTTCTTAGGCAAATTCATCGATTATTTGGTCCAAAACATCTTGTTCTATATATAATATGGCCAAGCTGTTCAGTTTGTCTCCTCCCATACTACTTTTTAAATAATTTTTAACTCGTTTTAAAACCGAAAAAGATCTCTCACTTGATGCTTTTGATATTGGATAGTTAAAAATATTTTTAAAAGTATCTCTACATTAGGGAAAGTCGAGATCGTTTCTTTCGCAACTCGATAAATTTCTTTGTTCGATAGTATCTTTGTTTTCTTTTAAAAATAGCAAAATCTGATCTAATTAATAGTCAAAATTAAACGATTCAATATCGTCTTTGCAAATATCTTCTTAATTTCTTAATTCGTAATCTTAATTTCAGGTAACCTCTCATCAAAAAATACAAAAAAGTGTTCTATAACAGTTTCATATATTCCAGCTCTTCGGGATAGTTCTGCACTTGTCCTATCGAATATGACATAAAATGAGTTTACCAAGAAATTTTCCCTATTTTCAAATTCATGACCTTCTTTAGTTTCACCGAAAATATTTTTCTTTTTCGCTGCCTGCAAGCTTGTACAACTTCCTTTTCAAATGAGAGCCCTGATAAAGCAGTTGCTTTTCCAAATTCATTCTTGAAATTTTGTGTATACAATTTTCCAAAAATTTCAGTAGATTAGATTATTTTAATAGCTCACACCCAACTGATTGTAATGATTTGCAAGTGTAGTACTCCCTCTCTGGAATATGGTATCCCAAATCACAGTCACTAGGGAAATTTCATACGTGCCCATCTGTTTCAAAAGGGAAGTTGCTTCCAGTATTCTTATGTGTATATCTTTTATGTGTGTATAACCAAGTCTTATAGCTCTTACGGCATCTGCTCTTGCTGATCATCGTGTATCTGAAGCTTTTTTTCACAGATATTGCATGTTTACTCCTTTCCAGATTATTATTTAAAATTCGCCAGCGATGGGTTGACACAGAAAAAAAAATTGAATAATTTCTGTACAGCATAAAACATTTAATTGCATTGCTACAACTGGATTATTGTCATTTACAAGCAAATACCATTCTGAATGTATTTTTCCCATCCTAAGTGTTATCTGTATTTCACTTCAAACGATCTTTCTGTTGATCCGCTTTGAATGAGAAGTTTTTCCTACATTCAAAGATCACACCACTCCTTGTCTTCTCATTATTTTGAGTAATTTTACCAGCTTTTAAACTTTTCTTATTGCGTTTCCTGAGATTCAGAATTCACACGGAAAACTTATATCGTTTTAAGCCAGTGACATACTATTTTATAAACGTAAAACAGCTGGTAAAATGTTATCAATGGTAAAAGACCTTTGATAACATTTTACGACTTTTTGCTTACACATGTACCCTGTAGCTAGGAGCTTTTATTTTCGATGACGTAATATCGCCAAATGATATGTATAAATTATATCAATGTAATGTGTGTGTTTTTATGTCAGAAAGTATTTTGCTTTACTTCATCTCAGTAAACTAATTTTTTTAAATCTTCTATTTTCCACATACTTGCGCCTCTCTCGTAGGGTTATCACGCCCGCCCCCGGGGGGAGGTGTGCCCCACAGTTTGAAAAACGCTTCTCTACAGTTTTTTTCGAAAAATTACTTTCATCTATTTCACTATTTAAATCATTCATCAATTTAGAGAAATTTCAATCTCACTTAAATATTTCACTATTTCTGTCATGCTGACTGAAATAAAACTGATGCTAAATTTAAAAACACTTCAATCCATTGCCGGATTACTCGTTAGGAGGAGTAGGCAATTGCCTATGGGCCCCGTGCTTTTTAGGGGCCCACAAAAGCGTGTTCTGTTTTCTGTTAGAGCTCCAAAAACAAGCTAAGGGGCCCCGAGAACTCGACTGCCTAGGGGCCTCCATGTGATTTAATCCGACACTGCATCGATCTCTCTCCCCAGATTCTCAAAATATAAACACAAAAATCCAGATAACAATAAATCACGAACCTTCAAATACTAAATTCTTTCGAAAGAACTAAACATTGGTAGTTGTTTATAGTCTGAGATCTGGGATCATTATTTTAATATAAGAAATCTCGGATCAACTTTTTAAAAACTTGGAACCGAAAACATATATTAAAGACCAAAGTTCAGGAAAACATTTTTAAAAAATGGATTTCAACCGCAATTACATGCAATATATGAGGACAACACTAATTGTTATACGATTCAAATCGTGGGTAATCATTGGGTTTGCAATATCAGTACAAGATTTTTTTGTGTGTTGCACGTTGAAATTATAACTGAAAACTTATATCGCACGGAAAACTTATATCGTTTTAAGCCAGTGACACACTATTTTATAAACCTAAAAAAGAACTCTTAATATGACCATTGATAATATTTTACGACATTTTGCTGACACACGTCAGGGGTCCCTGTAGCTAGAGGAGCCCATATCAATGATACGGTGGTAGTTACGCCCCTGAAAAGAAGGAATGTTGTTCAGGAATGTTTCTCAGAATTTGAAATCCATTCTTATTATATGCTTCATCTATGGTAGTGCGAACCGTTAGTCTGCATGATTTCAAGAATTAGTTTGCAGATTGTTGAATTTCAGAGATCTACAATAGTAATGCTTGCGACAAAGTTCACATTTCGTACGATAGGAATATTGTCAAGTTTTCATATGCAAGAGTACATTTTAGTTTGTGATCATTTTGGGGCCCCTGCGCAAAGCATGCGCCACACCTTCCACATGGTTGGCCCAGTCCATAGTTCCCTTTCTCCATATTACAAAAACTTAAAATGTAGAAATACTAAAAGGAAAATATTATCAAACTAGAAACACACGAGTTTTTCTCAAAAATTAAACATATGAAAGCAAATAGTGTAAAAATGATCCTATGAAACCAAAACAATGAAAAAATTAAAGATCAAGATGCACATTACCTGAAATTTTAACTTTAAAATTTAATCAAATTTAAGTTAACCACTGGTAAAAAATGCAGCAAAATTCAGATCTTATGTTAGTAAGCAAAAATCATTGTGATCAATTATTTCTATAGCCAAAAATCCTCTACAGTTTTTTCAAAAAATAACTTTCATCTATATCACTATTTGATTCATTCATCAATTTAGAGAAATTTCAATCTCACTTAAATATTTCGCTATTTTTGTCATACTCACTGAAATAAAACTGATACTAAATTTACAAAATACTATCGATCCAGTGTCGAATTACTTATGAGGTGGAGTAGGCAATTGCCCATGGGCCCCATGCTTTTTAGGGGCCCACAAAAGCGTGTTCTGTTTTCTGTTAGTGCTCCAAAAACAGGCAACAGGGCCCCGAGAGCTCGACTGCCTAGGGGCCTCCATGTCGTTTAATCCGACACTGCTTCGATCTCTTTCCTCACATTCTCAAAATATAAACACAAAAATCCAGATAACAATAAACCACGAACCTTCTAATGCCAAATTCCTTCGAAAGAGTAGTTGTTTATATAGTCATTAATATCTGGGATCAAATTTTTAAAAACGTGGAACCAAAACATATATTAAAAACCAAAATTCTAAAAAACATTTTTTTAAAAAAAACAAAAAAAACCGGATTTTAACCGCAATTACATATAATATATGAGGACAACACTAATTGTTATACGATTCAAATCGTGGGTAATCATTGGGTTTGCAATATCAGTACAAAATTTTTTGTTGCACGTTTGATTTATAACTGAAGTCCATCAGCTTGGGGCCCCTGCTGGTGCTCGGGGCCCCTGGGGGGGGCCAGTTCCTCCAGCCGCTTAATCCGCCTCTGGTCTTGAATGTTAACCCAAGATATTGGCTGTTGTTTGCTGCGTGGTCAGATTAAAAAATTACACTAATTCCTGAAAAACATGTTTTTTTAAGTGATTGAGCAGGAAGTGGTTTGTCTTTTGGATGAAGTGTTCCTCATTTGGCTAGTATGTCTGCCTTTTGGTATTTATAAAGAAATTTCAGGGTTTATTTTATTTTTGAGACAATATGTGTGTCTATGTCACGTTTGCTTGTGAATGGATAAAACAATAATGGACAGTTTTTTTTTATAATAGACGAATTAAATTTGGATACGAATTCAGAATTGTTTGCTGATTTAGATTATTCTCAACTGTATTAATATGAAAAATTGTGTGTTCATATGGGAGTGTACTTACAAAGCACAATCGTTAAGGAGTTTTTAAGTATCGCAATTGAGAAATAAAAAATGATTTAAAAACAACATTTAAAATTAAAATGTAATTCTTCTATTTTTTCCCCTGTTAAGTACGGTGTTTAATTATGGTATATTTATATATACAATAAAAATTAGTCTTTTTTGAAACATTTTGGGTAAAAAAAATTGACCGGTTAACTGGTTAAAATTTTTTTCAAGATTTTTACCATCGCTATATCTTTATCCACACGGGCAGCAAATTAACCTTTAATTTTTCGTAATTCTCATTTCAGCTTTTGAAATTTGAATGCACGGTTAATAACTCAAAAGGAAATAAACCATTATATTTATGCAGATTAGTTAATTTATATAAATTTCAACACGTGAATTTGTGTATGAAAATTAGTTCAATCTACGATCTCTACTTTTATGTAAGCCAAGTAAATTGTTTAGGTACCTCATATATATATGCATACTATGTTCTTGATTAATCTGCAAAACATGTAGCTTTACTCTTAGTGTTGCCACTCCTAATAAGTTCAACATTTCCTGTTTTATATTATTTGATAATTGTTTCGGGTTTGTTTATTCATTTCTGAATCTGGCAACAGAATTTTAGTAAATAAGTTTATGGAATATTATTCTACTCAGTTTACGTTTTACGCTAAGAAAAGTTATACTATTTTACGTTTTACGCTATAATATTTTACATTTACGGAGCGTGTGCTCAATTAATTCTTTCTTTCATGTAAATAGCTTCATTTATTCAAACTGTAAATAGCCTCATTTATCCTGCGTATCGTAGAATAATAAAGGAATATTGTAATTGAAGAATAGTTTTTCTCGAGTCACAACAAACTGGCGTCCGCTGACTGGACAGAATACTGTAATTTAGTCAACCTGAAGTATCCAAATTTACGCACTGAATAATTACTTTTTGAAGGTAAAGTGATTAATTTATGAATTTATTTAATTTGTGATTGCTTCTGTGTTATTTATAAGAAATTCTGTCTCGTTTTGAGTGTTTGGGATATATTTGATTACGTTCGAAATAAGTAAAATGACTTGAGATTCAGACAAAAAGGAGAATGAGGCTGAAGTAAAAATTGAAGCTCATAAGGAGGCTAAGTTAAAAGCTGAAAGAAGTAATTTACACCGTCTGTTTACTGTAGCGGCTAATTCTTTTGATGATATTCATCATCGTAGTATGAATTGGGAAAAGAACATTGATATTCAGTTCAGTAAAGTTTACGAAAAAGCAGAACGTTTATTTAAAGTAGATCAAGAAATAAAGGAAATAATTAATTTTACTGATGAAGAATATGATACAATGGAATCATACAGGGACAGATTTACTGAAATAAGGGTTATATACGAGAAGAATTATAACAAACATGATGAAAGTAAATCTGAAATTTCAAGTGAGATTGCACCGGATAATTTGAAACTCCCTAAATTAAGTTTAAAAGAGTATGATCTTATGCCAAGGTCATGGATTGCATTTTGGGGTCAATATTTTGCCGGGTTCATGAAGATAAAAACTTAAGAGAAGAAGATAAGTTTCAATACCTACTTTCTTTGTTAAAACCAAGAACTAAAGCACGTGATATTGCTGAAAGTTATCCTCCTTCTAAAGGCAATTATTTAAAAGTTATTGACCATTTATAAAGTCTCGATTTGGATGAAAAGATTTACTGATCGAAGTCTACATTCTGGATCTTTTGGCTTTAGTGAATAATAAATCAGCCATAAAGTTAACTGATTTATACGATAAACTTAGTTTCGATTTACGAGTGTTAGAAACACTAAATGTGACAACATCAAATTATGCTGCGATGCTGTATCCTGTTGTGGAATCATGTCTCCCAGCTGAAGTCTTAAAGGCTTGGGACAGACATAGACTGAACAGAGAGATCTCAAAAGATCTAGCCCTTGGAAAGGAAAAAGTTCTAAAAAATTTGATGACTTTCCTACGTCATGGAAGTAGAGGGGGAAGAATATTATGGTTTCAGCAGAAAATGCGTTTGGGATTAGTATGAATCAAAAGGAGTCCCATAAACAAGTTCAACGAGATGAACCTACGGCTACTACACTAGTAGCAGACAAAATAAACTGTATATTTTGTGACTGTTCTCATTCAAGCCAGGATTGTCAAAAAATGTTAAACAAGAGTTATGAAGACTGACAATCAGAGGTTATGCGTTGGACATGCTCCCTTTTTTGCCTTAAACCTGGTCATATTGCAAAAAAGTGTCACAGTAGTGTGAAATCCTCGATTTGTGAACGGAGACTTCACACGCTACTTTGCCCACATTTACGCAAAGAAAATCCTTCTTCACTAAAGGATACAGGGAACAATGCTAAGAAGAAAACCTCATGGATCAGATCAGAGCTAACAATTGAAGAAATGCAGAGAGCAGGATTTGCTGTCAATGACAAAGTACAATCTTCTAAATCAAAGGAAAAGATCAAGTGGCACTTCAGTTCACCTTCAGCACCATGGCATGGTGGTTGGTGGGAGAGGATGGTTCGCAGCATCAAGCAGATTCTACGAAAGTGCCTTGGCAAAGCTTACATGACTTTAGAAGTTTCCCAGACAAAGTTTGAACTTGTACTCTGCTGCAAATATCAACTAATGCTATAGACTCTAAATTTGAATTTTACTAAACTTATACTTTTCATTTTATTTTGTTAGCACTGTATTATATATCTATTTGCCCTATGCTTAAAACAGGCAATTGTAATTTTGTATTTATTGTTATTGTTTTGTATTGCTTTCAGCTTTGCTCGCAATACAAAAGGTGGGAGTATGTTGCCACTCCTAATAAGTTCACCATTTCCTGTTTTATATTATTTGATAATTTTTTCGCGTTTGTTTATTCATTTCTGAATCTGGCAACAGAATTTTAGTAAATAAGTTTATGGAATATTCTAAGTCAGGGGTCGCCAAACTTTTTTGATCATCGCCCCCTATATAACTTTTCGAAATCTCCATAGACCCCCACAATTGTAATTTTCAGGTAATTAAAATAAAACTATATATTAGTCTAAATATTTAATAAATCAGAAACAGTAAATAAAGTAGCTACAGATTTTTTACTTCTTAATGAGATGAGTGTGCCTGGTGTTTCTTGGCAAGGTTCGCTATATTGGGTTCGAAATTAGTCAATTTTAACCGTAAATCCCCTCGAAGCTCCACATTTAATTTATTTCTGTTTTTAGTTAAAATTGAATTAACGTGACTGAAACCGGCTTCAATCATATACGAACTTGGAAACGTAAGCATAAATGGCTGAGCCATTTCGTAAAGTTTCACATATTTTTGCTTTATATTTATATTAGTCCAAAATTTATGTATTGTCAAATTTTTAATAAGCGATTTTGCTTCAAGATCGGACAATAGTTCAGCAAGCTCATCTTGTATGTTGATGTCGACGTTATCAATTTGCGCCGAAAATGGCGCAATAATCCAATCAAGGATGTCGATGTTTTCCAAATCAACAAAGCGCAGTTTAAAATCGTCGCTTAATTTTTGAAGATGATTTGTATATATTTCCAAGTCTTCTTCTTTTATATTTAATTGTTGCAGATTTGAAAAATACTTATAATCCTTACGTAGCAATGAAGATCTAAATAAATTTAATTTTACTTGGAAACCTAACAGTATTGTCCGAGCTTAAATAATTGTTACATCTTTTCCTTGCAGTTTTGTTTGAACGTCATTAAATTTTCCAAATAAGTCTGCTAAATAAAAGATATGGTTCTTATTGTTTTGGAGTTCATTGCGCTTAGAACAGGATTTATTTCGTTCACAGAAATTCTGTCGTGGAGTCAAATAAATTGACGAGCCGTTGCAAGCATACACCTCTAGACAACCATCTAACCTCGGTGTGCAGAAGTTATTGGTTAAATAACTCATTGCTTTCCTCACAAAGTTTGGCAAATAATCTTGATTTAAGAGGTTGAGCTTTAATTTGATTAATCGATTTAATACAAAACTGTAAAGCTTCATGTAACTCTGAACTCAGATATTTTGCTACTAAGTTGTGTCTATGCAACACACAATGAATAGTACGAATACCGGGCACTTTTTCTTTGAGGCATGTAGCAAAACCTCGGTAACGCCCTACCATAGAAGGTGCGCCATCTGTGGCTACTGCTATTATATTTTCAAGCGGAATGTCATATTTATTTAAATATTCTTGTAAACATCTAAAAATTGTCACTCCCTTCCCATCGGTTTCAAGATATTTAGCAAATAAAAATTCATCAATGACTTCTCCTTTAATTTTGCTGAAATATCTAACATACGCCATAAGAATAGCAGAAACGCCAAAAACAGATTCATCAAGTTGTATAGAGAACTTGCAATTTTTTAGCTCCGAAACTACTGTGTTTTCTATTTCTTCGGCCATTTCGTCAATACGCCGTTTTACAGAATTTGCACTTAATGGTAAAGACTTTAAAACATTAGTAGAGTCTTTTTTCATCACATTCTCAATGACGTCTTTAATTGCAGGTACTACAATTTCTTCTGCGATTGTGTGGGGTTTTCCCCTCTTTGCTATATTAAGCGAAATCTTGTACGAAGCAATTAATCCTCCTTCATTTTCAATTTCATAAAACTTTTTAGAGTTGGTCGACATGTGAATTTTTCTTTGAGTTTTTTGAAAAATTCTAATTCTTCATTTTTTTTATCTGAATGAAGCCTTTCAAGATGATCTTTCAATTTTGACGGTTTCATGTGTTCATTTCCAAAAGTTTTTTCGCATATAAGACACATAGGAATAGTTTTATTTGTCGGTGAACAAACAAATCCAAATTTTAAGTAATCCAATGAATAATACCGACAGTTCTTTTTAAGATACTGAAGCTGTCATTTTTAAATTAGAGTTCTGTAAAAAAGTTAAAATTAAGTTGGTATATTATACTAATCCACATTATTATATCTTACCTTTTCACAAGTAACAATAATTAAAATTGATATCAAAACTAAACGAATAGTTTTATAGAAACAATAACTAATTATCCAATGGTAGATATAATAGTAGTAATAATGACACTACGAGCATTTAATACTGTTCACAGTTCACAAAGATAGCTGAAAATGCATATGATATTTGCGTTTGTAGCATCCAGTGTAGAATTGGACAAGCGCACATATGCATCTGACTCATATGCAAGGCTCGTATGGTTTGCGATGGAGACAAAGGGCGAACCAATGACACGATGCGTAACTGCCGTATAAAAAAGAAAAAAACTAAAAGAACTAAGACCACACGCATAAGTAGAAAGAAAACGGAGTACTGAAGATTCCCTTCGCGCTTAATGCATAGAAAGCCAACGGCAGTGTCGTCGCTCGCCAAGTCTGCGCCAAAGGCTCCTAATTGGTCGATGGGTTCGCCAGCTAAAGACACAGATAAGCCTCAATCGCTCTTTTGGCTACATACTATGAGTCGTGCAAATTAAAAACTGGTCACAAGGTCAAGTTGTGACGTCACGGTATACATACGAAAACCCATAAGGAAAAATGGGGCAGATTTTTTTCTGATTTATTATTTTATTTTCTATTAAGAATATAAAAAAGTCAATTATAAAAATATTTTAATTTTTTACCCCGTACACGCGTTTTACCCTCATTCGACCCCTTGGGTCAGAGAGACCCCATACTGTTGTTAAATAGACCCCTAGGGGTCTATATAGACCACTTTAGCGACCCCTGTTCTAAGTAGTTTTTACGTTTTGCTCTAAGCAAGGAACTTTATTATATTTTATGTTTACGGAGCGTGTGCTCAGTTAATTCTTTCTTTTATGTAAATAGCTTCATTTATTCAAACTGTAAATAGCCTCATTTATCCTGCGTATCGTAGAATAATAAAGGAATATTGTAATTGAAGAATAGTTTTTCTCGAGTCACAACACTTAGAAACCTTTTTTTTTTTCTTTTTTTTCTAATAATTTTTTATCTTCTGGTAAATTGTTACTACTTTACTCTTAAAATTTATATTATTTTATATATATTTCTTGTTAGACTTAACTGAAAAGATATGTACTGCCTAAAATGTTTTCCTTCTTATGCATTTGAACACAAATGACACCAAGTGGTTTAATTCATTAAAATTATATAACAATATAAGGCTTTATAATACCATTTTATTTAGAATGGTCATTTCAAATTGAAGTATTTTCTGTTGCAGGTGTTTGAAAGTCATGGATTTAGGTATTACTTGACATAGATCAAGGGAATTTAAGAAAATTATTAACATTATCTTCGTTTCGTAATCACAGTTTAAGTAATTAATATTTATAATATTGTTTTTTTTCGATTGTTTTTTATCTTTGAAATTAATAATGAGCATCAATTTATAAAAAAATCCATAAAAAATTCAAAATAGAATATTTTGCATAATTAAATAATCTGATCTGTCTTTGTTTTTTTTATGAAAGTTGCATTAGAAGCTACTCTTAAGTCCACACCATGACAGAGGTCATGTATCTGTCTCTCTACGCGGCTGTCTTCAGTGCACGACTCAAACCCGTGATTAGACATCCTCAGCCCCAATACTGACCATGACCAGTTGGCTACCAAATCCGTCTTGGAAGAGACCTTCCTTTCAAAGTAACTTTTGATGCTCATATTGTAATTGATCAGAAACATAAGATGTTTTTGTATATATTTGATGTTTTGATGAAGATGTTTTATGTAATAGTTAAACATTACATATATAAAATATTTAGAACTTAACATAGTTTTTTTAGGGAAATCCGTCTTTTAAATCCTATTTAGATTTAGATAAAAAGTTTACTGAATGTGTGTCTAATTATTTTAATTTAAATGAAATCCTTTAAATTTACATTTTGTTTTTAAACATGGCATAAGTGGTAGATATGAAATGAATGCAGCGACTCATTTCTTGTTCATTTCTTCGGCATTGATTTCTCACTGTAGCAGTCATTGCTTAGGAGTTTTAATTTGATCAAAATGGTACGAAATACGAACATTTTAAATGTTGAAAGAAAGTGTGAAACTCGACGGTATGCATGTGTGCGTCACAAGCTGTTCAAGCTAAATTGTTTATTTTTTAAGATGTTAACATAATTACCAGGATTAAAGTTTCTATTTTATCGAAAATGTGATCACAATTCCAAGATCTGTGTGTCGCTTATTATCTAGTAATTATTTTAGCTGTCAGAAAAACTATTCCTCCAGATCTTTAGATATTTCTTTCTCTTTAGAAATATTTATTAGATTAGGGGCCTCCACATTATAGCTGTGATGTGCCAAACCGATCTACCAATATGATTCAGAGTGCCAAAAAGAAAAAAATGTTTGAAACTATTCGATTTTCGTAGCGTTGTATGCAAAATTAGGGAATAAAGGGGTCAAGGATTTAGATTTGAAGTTTTAATATTCATTAGTTATGCTCCCTTTAAAAATATTAGTTAACATAAAATATAACTGTTCCATCAACTTAAATTAAAAAAAGTTAAAATTGTACATGTGTTATGCATTAAGTATATCTTAAACATATTTATCAAAATATGAAATAAACGTAAAATATAAATATTCCTCAATATACTTAAATTAAAAAAGTAAAATTTTTATGTTAATCTTTTCCTTACACAAAATTCTATTTCATATCAAAATGTCAGGGGATAGTTTGTGATTTTCAGTTTGACATATGATTCTGAGCCTGTTTGTCTTGTCTATGTGTCTTAAGTGTTTTGTCTTTCTTTTTTGTATTGTGTTTGACTTCTCTTGTCTTTAGTGTCTTGTCTTAAATGCCTTGTAAATGCCTTTTAACTGCATTGCCTTGTCTTGAGTGTCTTTTCTTGTGCTTTTTGTCTGTTCTTGGTTTGCCTTTTTTTTTCTTGTATGTTTTATCTTTTTCGAGTGTAGGGCATGTTTCTTGTCTTTTTCTATTTTCTATTGTCTTGTTTGACTTCTCTTGTTTTTAGTGTATCCTGTTTCTTGTCAATATTTCTGAAGTGTATTGTTTTTTTTTTCTTGTCCATGTGTCTTATCTGTTCTGTCTTTTCTTGGCTTGCCAGTCTTTTCTTGTGTGTTTTATCCATGCTTGTAGTGTATCTTGTTTCGCCTGTCTTGCGTGTTCTAGCTTGTTCTTTTGTTTTGTCTTCATAACTAAACTTTTTCCAAATTAGGATGAATTAGAGATAGTTTCAGGATTTTATTAGCAATTTAAAGTTACGGAAATTTATTTTTTTGTACGATTTTGAATCCATACCGTTTTTTGAAAATGTGTTAAGCATTAATGTGGGAATCTGATATTAAGAATAAACTGTTATTTTTGTGTACATTTACCTCTTGAAATGGAAATGCTTTGATTTGTATTTTCCATGAATGAGTTTCCCTGATAATTTATTTGGGAACATTCGGGTAAAAGAATCTCTGCGATCCTTTTATAAAAGGGTTATTATTTCTTGGACTTCATTTAGAGATTGAGAGGATATCTTTTTCAAGAACTATTTGATGGGATTTGATTTAGGTTGTTCTTTTTTACAGCTGTGCATGTCCTTACTGTTCCTGTTACATATTTCATTAGTACAATTTGCTAGTAACTCTTGTAAACTTAGCTTTTAACTTGTACTGTATTTATTCTCAAAGATTTAGCTTTAAATGACTACTGAACTGCGTCCAACTTCACACTATGAAAAAGTTCTTAGCTCATTTTTAAATCCGTAAATTTTTTTATTGTTATTTGTGTATATATTGCTTACATCAGAATTGAAATTTTTATTGGATTTTTATAAGCGGTGTATAAATAGTTTTTCGATCCTAATCTTTCAGATTTCATTTATTCGGGTAATGTTGGGTTAAATTGAATATTTTCTTTGGAATTGTGTATGTAGATTTGTGGGCTCATTAACTTGATAGTATAGCTTCCATAAATTATGTGTTCAAGTTATTAAATTAATTATAAATTTTTTTAGCTTGATTTTTATCTTGAATCCTTTAATAGTGTAATATGTTAAAGAAGAAACTATTTTTAATCAACAGCTCTTTTGGGAAGAATATCGATATATTTTTTAATGTTTAGCAAGCAGAGGTCCTATATAAGGAGAGCTTCATTTATTTATTTTGCGGGAAATGGACTTTACCATTTCTGGAGGGAAGAGCATTTAATGAATGAATATGCTCACGAATTTACAGTGTATTATGTTAAAAATATGCCAATTATTAATGACGCTTTGAAGTTAGTTATTTTTTCCAGTTATTAAGTTTTAGATTGGTTGTTAAAATGGCAGTGCAAGAAAATGTAACTTTAATGGTGAATTAATAGTCATGAAAAGAGCAGGGTGTGTGAACGTGTGTGTTAATTGATTTATGTGTGTATATTTCATTTCATCGAAAATACGTGAGATAATATTTTCTGCTTAAAATTTCTCATTGTTTTGTAACGATACCAACTTTTTGATGAGAAATTGATCCTTGTTGCAACTTCTTGAGGAATAATTGAATGAGTGGGGGATTTGATTGAATTATAAAGGTTACCGATTCTGGAGAAGTATTGTGTGGATGTGTGTGTGAACAACTAAAATAGGTATTTGCTGGTTGTTCCCTTGGTTTTTGAAGTATTTAGTTGGCGAGCTCACATGGTAATCTTATGTGATATTCTGTTTTTAAGAACTAAAAGAAATTGTTAGTTTATTTTTAGTAGAGTTAGGCCCAATATTACAATCCCTAGTTGTATGTCTTAAGTAGTCTTGTGTTGTCTGTCTTGAGTTGTCTTAAATTCTCTATGTTGTTTTGTTTGGTCTAGTGTTGTATGTGTTGTTTTGTGTATTGTGTGTTGTCTTGACTAAACTAGTCTATGTTGTTCCGTCCTTTATATGTTGTGCCGTCCTTTTATGTTGTGCCGTTCTTATATGTTGTGCCGTCCTTTATAAGTTGTGCCGTCCTTTATAAGTTGTGTCGTCCTTTATATGTTGTGCTGTCCTTATATGTTGTGCTGTCCTTATATGTTGTGCTGTCCTCATATGTTGTGCTGTCCTTGTATGTTTTGCTGTATGTTGCATTGTGTGTTGTATTGTGTTGTGTGCTGTATTGTCTGCGTTCTGTTGTGTGTTGTATTGTCTGTGTTGTATTATCTGTGCTGTGTGTTGTATTATATGTGCTGTGTGTTGTATTATCTGTGCTGTGTGTTGTATTGTCTGAGTTGTTGTACTGTCTGTGTTGTGTGTTGTATTGAGGTTATTATTGTAGAAAAACTGGAAAAAGCGCGCGATTGTTAATCTTCTCTTGATGCCAATTTTTTTATCACCAAGGAAGTTTTGAAATGCAAGTAAAACTTGGCAATCGCTTGGTGCCAGGTCTAGACCATATGGTGGATAGATCAAAACTTTCCAATGAAGCTCCTGGAGTTTTTGGTGATTTCTATGGATGTGTGTGGCCTGGCTTGTCAGATGAAGCACAGTCCCTCTCCTTTTTGCCAATTCTGGCCTTTGTTGTTGAATTGTTAGCTTCAAACGGTTCAATTGTTAACAGTAGAAATCCGAGTTTAATGTTTGTCTACATGGAAAGAACTCATAATGATTTATTCCTTTCCAGCTTCACCAAATGCGCAGTAGAACCTTCCAGGTCTGGCCACCGCTTGAGCTGCTTCACCGCGCTTTGACCACGATCGTTTTCGGACAACGTTATTGTATGACACATTTCTCAACCCTATTCACCATCCGTTTAAGAAATGGGTCGATTTTATTCCGTTTTGTTAGGGTTTTGCAGCTGGAAATTTGATCCATCATGTTGACAATTGGTGTGGCACCGAAACATCAAGCTTCTTTTTGAATCCAGCTTTGTGCAAATGATTTAAAACTGTCCTATCTTTAACTCCTGGTCGATGACACGACACTTAACATGCCGCTCAACTTCGATTTCTTTTGTTTTTTTATCGACATTTTCCACGACAGACATATCTGAACGGAATCAATGAAACCAAAATTGCACGTAATGTTCTGTTACACAGTATCTGGAACATAAACACCACTCTCTATTTCAGCAGCCTAGGTCATATTGCCACCTTTATCAAAGAAAATTATGAAAGTGAACAAAAAGAAAATTCGGTACACTTTACTGTTTAACACCCTGTAACTCACAACGGAATGGAACAAAAAACAACAAAATAATTTTTTTAGTGCAAAATGTCACCTTTATACGAGCATAAATCTAAGATTGCTTTATCGATACATAACGAGATATCGATCACTACAGCCATCTACCGAAAATATAATGAATTTCTTTTTCCCAAACCTAATATTTTTTCATAGGACCTGAAATCTTTTACTTGCTGTGTGAAAAATTGACCTCTAGAGAGCCCATCCGTTGACCGAAAGGAATTTCTCGCTTTCAGCCGGGGCTCTTGGTACAAATCGCTACCCAGGTGTTGGTCCCCTGACGAACGCTGTACCAGGGCGCTGATGGCACAGTTCCAGAGTCCACTGAGGATCCATACCATGGGTCTTATGTACGTTTTGATCCCTTCGATTGGTATGAGCCCCGTTTACGTGCAGCAATTAGGCTAGGGGGACACTAATCCTTGCATTTGGTGGCTGTGTGTGCGTCACTATGTGAGTCTCCGGAACAACTGAAAGCCTCGATTCTCCGATGTAGGTCTTGGTCTTTCCAGATGACAGTTAAAGACTTTTTTACAAAATTTACTTAATTACATGCAGGATCTACAGTCAACCTTAGTTTCTAGACAATCAAAAAGTAATGTTATATCCACAAAAATCTTTCTGACTGTTCTCTCGTACTTTTTTGTTGGACAAGGTTGTGTCAGAAGGCCTCTTCAGCAGCCATGTGACGATCCTTTTGAAGCAATTTCCCATAACAATATTTTTTTTTACTCATTTAATTAAAGGAAAGAAAAGTGTCATTTTAGTTGAAATCATCTGAAACCTGCTTTTTCGGAGATCGAGGATCCTGTCCAGCCCCACCCCGGACTAATCCAGTGAAGACCCAGACTACGACCCAGTATGGTAGATGTGTGAGATCTCAGTGCACTACAGTTCTTCCACCAAAGAAAATCAAGCAGCTTGGCAGTTACCGGTCCAATGTGCTCATTGTTGTAATCTTTGTTCGTAAAACCATTTTGTTACATTTTAACCAGTTCTTAATGCTCATTTAAAGTTAACCAATTTTAATAAAAGTTATGTTTGTACTTGAAAATGGAATTTGGTCTCATTACCTGAATTAGAATTTATTGGTGGCCAAAGGCTGCAATAGAAGTTAGATTTTCAATTTTTGCATTTTTTATTTTACTTTTAAAAAATAGGGGGCGCTTTGCTGCATCCCTAGATGCATTATTTTTAGAATTTGATAAATAGAATGTTAGAAAATTTAATTTTTAAATTTTGTAAGCACATGTGATGTTGCTATGATTCAGGTATACTTTCTTCAAAATCCGTTTTAATATATATGTATTGTAAAAAACTCAGTGTCCCCTGTATTATATTTTCAAATTTATTGAACATTTTCATTTTTGTGTGCAAAAAGTACGGTAAATTTAAATGATTAGTTACAAAATTTTAAAATAAAATTTTGTTTTTTGAAATCTTTATTATGTCTACTTTTGCATCTATAAATAATCAGTTTAGTTCTTAAATTATAAATCAAATGGATATAGTATAAAGTGGATCTTGAGGATTATTCTAAATTAAATACGCAGCTTGTAAAATAGACATTGCGTTTTTCCTACATGCTTATTATTAACATTTAAATGGTCTTGAATGGTCTTATGTTTATAACTGTTCGTTTTTCTTTAAAATACATAAATACACATATGTATGACTACAAAAACAGATTCTTTTATTACAAATTTTAAAAACAGAGTTCCATTTAAATTATACACAAATTAACTTTTCAAATTCATCAAAGACATTTTCTTTGTGCATTTTTATATCAATAAAAATATCTATAAGGAATTCTGTATTATCCTGTAATGATGATGATCAAATTGAAGTAAAAATGATAACCTTACAGATATAAAACTTAAGTATTTTAAATGAAAGAAAAGGTGTGAATCGTTGATAACACGTGTTGATGAAGTATGGAAAGAGTAATTAAAAAGACTTCTAAATAATCTAGAATTTTAAACTTAATATTAAATTATTATATAAATTATGCAAAATAATCCAATTATATATGGTATGGCCTTTTATTGTCTTAAAAATATTGTTTTAGAAATCATAGATGAAAATATATTTATTTGCAATTTTCTCAAAATGCTTTTTTTGGTGAGTCCGGTACACTTTTCTCAAAATCTACTTTACCTATAGAGCTGATATTTTTTTATTTTAAAATGCAGACATTTTCAACAAAGTGAATGAATTTTTTTCAAACAAACATGCACAAATTTTAGATATAGCAAATTTCCATAATAAAATTTTAAGGAATTTAAATCACTAAATTAAAACATTTTTTAAATTTTTATAAATTTATTTTTTATCCCTTTTGTGGATTGTTATGTTTGCAAAAGCTCTGTAAAATTTTACAGCTATATATGGAGTTGGTTTTATGCAAAGTGTACCTATAGGTAAGATGTCTCGAAAATAAAAAAAATAGTTACTTATTATTTAGTGCTCATACAGAATTATTTGTAATTTAAAATGGAATATTTTATATTAACAGGTATATATATATATATATATATATATATATATATATATATATATATAGATAATTCAACTTAAAAATTTTACTTCCGTTTCTTTTAATTTAAGTAACTGAGAACCATTTAAATTTGGTGTAAAATGTTCTTGTTGCAGCCGTCCCAGGTACCTCTTGAAAATCTTTTTTTTTAGTTCTGAGGACTTCAGATATTTACTTAGTCCGATTCATCAAATAAAACCGGTCAAGCCTGACTCGTGCTGTTAATTAAATCGCTTATCTTTCTGACAATCTGAAGTATTTGTCTTAATAATTTAGGATAGCGATTAAGTTGATGGGTCCCTCGGTTTATGACATTTCTTTGTTGTAAATTGATTATTATTGATTTATTGTTGTGGTTTCAAGTCTCCATGGAGCAGGAAAGCCTACACCGAGTCCATTTGATCTTTCCACATAAGATTGTCACTAAGCAGGTCTTGATCTCCAAACAACTGTCCCAGGGAAATGCCCCAGAAGTCCAGAAGATGAGAAGGCGAAGCAGGGAGAGAGCAGAGACAGGTGAAGAAAGACTGCACAAAGGTTATACCATGCAGGTGACCGCTTCTAAAGCGCCAAGGCTGTTTGAAGAGCTCTATATCTCCTGCACTGTAAAGATAGACTCTTAGCTGCGTACCAGTGGTGAGTGGGAAAGTTATTGATTTTATAATAATGTCTGATTATTCGGTGTCTCCAACAGTGATCTCAGGGTTTCGACTTTAGTACCCAACTATTTCTACCCCTGGGTTAGAAGTTGCCTCGCGAGTTCAGTTTCTTCGGGACAGGAAAATGTTATACAGAAGAATTCGCCAATTGAGTACAACATTGCCTACTGTGAGATAGGCACGCGTGAAACTTTCGGACATCTCAAGGGTCAACTTACGGATAGATCTAGAGACTGGTTTGAAGTAATTGGGTATACATTTGTTCTGGATTTAACCAACAAGGATTTCCATAAGAAGGGAGTCCATATCCCATTACAAGCGAGGCCCTTTCAAGAGGGAGAAATTTAAGGTATTCGACTATTTGCGATAGCTGTTTTTCTTTTAAAAAAAAGATGTAGGGATTTTATTTGGTTTTCATATTTGTTTAGTACATTTTAAGAAAAATATGCTAAAATTAAGAAGATAAAAAGAATTATTATTACTAAAACGCGCGGGAAAGAATTGGTACAAAATTACAAAAAATAACATAAACGGGCCCCATTTTATTCCAAAAGTTTATGAACAAATGTTCAATTTTTCAATTCTGGGGTGTGTTGCTGTGTTATTCATTTTTGAAATGACCTCCAGGATAAGAGATATTTTAATTTTTACAAAAACTAGAGCAATTTATCCTAGCTATATGAAATTGCTTAAAATAACAGTGATTATATTCACATAAGTGACTGCAAATTTCGTAATAAGACAGTAATTATAATTAATCTGAAGGTTAAAACACTTCTACTTTTCTACAGAACATACACACACAAAAATTTCGGTTAAGTATTTTCAAAACTTTTTTAGCAAAAACTATCCCCGTTCGAGCATTTTCAATAAATACATTTCGAGTAAAACGCTTTTTAAAGTATGACATCTTGCTTAAAGTCATGTCATCGGCTTTTACTAAAACTCATGTAGTTTCTGATCGAGAGAGTGAGTTAATATTAACGTCGCACTGTTAAGCTACACCAGGGCTTTGGCGACAGACCTCATCATTTTGAACCATAGTCAAGTAAAGATGGCGACACCTGAACTGGCACCCCTCTCCTCACTTCCACACCACACTAACGGGAGGACGTTTGAACTCTCGACAGATTTAACATGCATCACTTCCCTATACGGAGGGTATTCAGTGGTCTAGGGCTCGAACTCTTGACACGCTAGCCACACGTCCGTTACCTTGACCACTAGGCTACCGCGGACACTTGAGGTATACATAATACAGATATGCAAGCACAACACCCACGCTTAATAGCATATCTCTACATCTGAAGCTTTTTTAATCTTGTGGGAAAGTGCAAAAATTAGAAACGCAGAAAATCAAGCTTAAAAATTAAGTTTTTGTCAAAATTATATTTTGAATTTTTTTTTAAAGTATTGTGAATCCTTATTTACTTTTTTTGTACTGTATACGTTTAATGTGAGTTTTTTTAAGTGTTGAACCTTAAAGGGTTTGAGGCGGGTGTGTATGTTAAACCGTGAAGTCTCATATTTGTTTTCTCTTATTTTCTTTAGTAACTTTCTCCCCATCGCGAGTGGGGTCAGAAAACGGACATTTCTCCCATCTTCAGGATGTCCGGTGTCAGCTAACTTGGACAGAAGCAATTAGAATTTTTGGAAGATGTCTAATAGGATTTTTAGCCCCGGAATCCCGGGGTTTTTTTTTTTCCCCATTTCCAAAATCCCGAAAAATATATTTCAAAAATTTTTTCTCATAAAATTTTTTTAAGATTTTAATTTTTTAAAACACATTCTATATATATATATATATATATATATATATATATATATATATATATATATGAAATATGTACGTAGGTAGATGTGTGTTGTGCAATTATAGGTAAAAAAAACACAAATGCACAGCTTTCATTTCTCGTACGGGAGAATGTCGCTAAGTGACTCACTGCAATGTTTACACACTAATACAAGCAGCATCTGAAGAATAGATTTTGTCACAGTTCCTTCTTCAATTAAATGCCTTTAATTAATAGCGGGCCTGCTTGGAAGACTTGAAACACTTGAAATCCCATTGCATTACTAACAGCTCATGCAACTGGATCTTCAGTTTCAAATGAGGTAACACTTGAAATGGATTCACATTCTGATTCAATAACTGGATCAATTTATATACAAAAACCATTCAGTGTAGCAGAACTAAATAAAGTTATCAAAGAGGCATATGTGCCAATGCAGTCTATTAAATTTGAGACACTGCCATCAAAAATTCAAAAAGAAATGTCTCTTCTTTGAAAATGGAGGGAGACGTAGTGACTACCTGAAAAGAACATACTCCTATTTAATGATGATAATACAGACTAGTAAAGAATCCGAACGTGCATTTTCTTCGGCAGGACAATGTGCAACGAAAATAAGAAGCCGTTTCAATGATGAAACGCTGGAGGGGCTGTGTTTTTATAAGCTTATTTACAGAAACACAAGAAATGAAGAAATGCCACCCCTGCTGTGGATCGTAATTTTTCGAAGAATATTTTACTCGGTACTTTCAATTGGAATACATATTCATATTTCTACTGAATTGTGCGAAAAATAAATAAACTGTGACTGTAAGCTAGCGGTTAGAGTCACAAACTCGTGATCGGCGGGTCGCGGGTTCGAGTCCTGATGCCACTGAAGACTCAGCGTGTAGAAGAGACTGATGCACACTACATCTACCATGCTCATAATCCTCCCATTGGCGTGGTTGTAATGGATGCTAGCTCAGGTGCCGTCCTCGTTACTTGACCGTGGTTCAAAATTACAAGGTCCATCGTATTGCTGAATTTGAAGATATGAATATTCACTCACTTAAACGACAGTTCTAAATTAATTATTTTATAAACGGTGCTTTTTGAAGCTCGTCATTCTAAATCGCAATCAAGTGACGGCGACGAAAACTGAACTGACATCTCACTCTCCAAACTTCCCTAACACGCGAGAGTGAGGACTTTCGGTCTCGATAGATTTCAAACGCATTAACCTCTCTATATTCTAGTTGTCAGTACGCTAACAACAGTTATTTTCTTTTTTCTATTCTAGTCAGTTTGAAAGTACTCACTATTGGTTGTTGTTTGTGAATTGATTATTGGTTCCTGTTAGACTCTGATTTTAACATGTATGATGGGCATGATCAAAAAATTAAATTTATTTATCTCATGCTTACAGAATTCCAGAATACTCAATAAATCGACCAAATGTTAGCAAACTTTTTTATTTGCGTTAGCCTAGTGGTTAGGGTCAATAGGTCATTTGGCGAGTTCGAGTTCTGGGACCACTGAAGGCCCACCGTGCAGAGAGGGCTGATGTACATTAAACCTGTAGAGTCTCAAAGTCTACCCGGTTGTGTTGGCTTGGTGTGGTAGTTAGGAGATGGGAATCAACTCAGGTGTCGTCCTCGTCTCTTGACGGAAGTTCAAAATGACAGAGTCCTGTTGCTTTTTTGAGCGACGTTAAAATAAAACTCTCGTTCATTATTTGAATAATAAAATGAGACGCATATATAAGAATTTTAATGCAATTAAATTATTCGGGGGGGGGGGAATGCAAAACATACTCATTTACAAAAGAACAAATCGCTTCTTAAAAATATATCAGCTTTATTTTCGGGTAAACATTTAAAATTTTCTAAATCGTATTTTTTAAAAATTAAAATGCAGAAAGGTACCCAGGAATAGAAAAAAAGGGTGAAAGAATTAAAACTGCAAGTGAACAGCACTGCAATGGGCGTAAAAGTGAATGAGAGAAGTAAAAATAAAAAAAACGCAAAGAAAAACGAAGGCTTTTGGCAATGGACCTCGTCCTTTTGAACCTCGGTCAAGTAACGAGAACCTCATCTGAGTTGGCTCCCCTCTCCTAACTTCAACACCACACCAATGGGAGGACTTAAGAACCTCGACAAGTTTAACAGGCATCGGCTTCTTCTACATGGCGAGTGTTAAGCGGCACAAGGCTTCGAACTCATGACGCGTGACCTTTGCGGATTTTACTGTTTCTGTTGTTATGAATATTACTCATTAAAATTAACTATCACTTTTTGCTTTCCTTCTATTTTCATTTTAGGCGTGCAAAAGTAGTTTTAATTTTAACTACTTGCATTTATAAGAAGTGATTATCATGCATTAGAGTGATTTTATTTTAATTTTTGTTAACGGTCTTACTCTAAAGCAATTTGTAGACTCTTGGCAATGGACTTCGAAAATTTGAACCTCGGTCAAGTGAAAAAGACGACGCCTGAGCTGGCACCCCTCTTCTACACAACGCCAATGTGAAAACTTAGACCCATGTCAAATGTAACGGTATCAGCTAGTCTTCCCGGCGAGGCATTAGGAATCGAATACACGATTTACGACTTCATGATCCGGATCACTCTGTTACCGCGGCTACGGTAAAATACGACTAAATAATTCGACGATGTGTGACAATTTTGAAATAGGTCAAAAGATGTGATATAAAAATATACAATATTTAAATAAAAATAATTATATTTAATCATCGATAAAAAGTATTCAATCGCTGAAAGATTGCCTATACTTCTATCACAAAATTGAAAGTCGCGATTCTTTGAAATAACTTCCTAATGTATGCAGGGCCGCCGCGTGGGTATTAGGCGCCCTTGTTCAAGTTGAAATTCGGCGCCCCTTTATGGGGTTCTGTTGCACTCTTATAAAGTGCTACAAATAAAATAAGAGATACTCATTTATAGTATTCGAAATTTGACTTTCGAACTGAAAAGCTTTAAAATTATAATATTAAAACACGTTTGTCTTATTGTTTTTTTATTTATTATTATTTCATAAATTTTAAAAACAAAACAAAGCAAAAATGATATAATATTTTTAAGTGAAATATAAAAATTAGAAAATATATTCAAATATATTGATTCTCCTAGCTTTATAGCAGCTACAAATGCTCGTATCAATTCTTTTATATTTAACTTATCCAAAATTTCGCTCTCTATGGATAAAATTGACAAGTCCGATAATCTCTCCTGCGCCATAGTAGATCGCATGTAGTTTTTTATAATTTTAAGTTTTGAAAAACTTCGCTCTCCAGTAGCCACCAAAACTGGAAAGGTTAAAGAAATCCGTAAAGCTATCGCAATATTTGGAAATGTATCGATAAGATTGTTTTCATAAATATAATTTAAAACATCAATAGGTGACATATCCTCTTTGGTAAAACATCCGGAAAGATTTTATTTCTTCAAAAAAATTTAATCCATCTATATCCTTTTCATTAATATTTTAAGTATCCGTTAATTTTCGTTCTAATACTTCACAATGTTTTAAAATTTCATTGTCACTCCAGTTTTTTAAATTAGGTATATAGTATATAGCACAGTGTCTAATATTATTTTGTAAAATTCAACCTTAAACTTTTGTCTTGGATTGTTGATTGGTTCGTCGGTTTGTTGATCTTGAAACAGTTTCTTTTTAAAAGGTATCCGAACACGTTCGGAGTACTTTTTGACAAAATAGCATACTAAAACATTATAAATGCTCTTTTAGGACTCAATACCAATTAATATTACTATTAAACTATCAAAATTTCAAATAAATTATCTGAATTTTACAAATATCACAATTATAAGTGAAATTTTAGCAATACTTTTGAAAAACTTGAAAGCAGTTAGAGAAAAAAGTAATAAACATATATTAGTAAAAGTATTACTAAAACAAATTATATGCATTTATCTAGAAAATGTACTAAAATTTTATACTTTTATTAAAATTTGAAAATTTTAGAGCTTATTGAGAAAACATTATAATAAATTTTACATTTTTTATGAGACTATTATTTAAATAACAAGCCATTACTCAAAAAGTATTCATACAATAAGAAATATTTTAGTACATTCTTTAGAAAATAACATGAATATCAGGTTCAAAAGGTTTTATAGAAATACATTCGTAATATTTTGAGTTATCAGACTCGGCATGATAGGTTTTAAGCCATTTATATAAATGCCCACTTCTGGTAGATCAAAACCTCACTTCCGGTTCTTCTAACTTTATGAAATTAATTGTAACTTGGCCTCTAGGTAGTGTAGAAACAAAACAAAGTATGTTTCGTAAAGTCAAATGATAGCTCTATTCAATAAAATAAAAAAACAAAAATATCTGTCTTGACTGAATTTGGTCATTTTCAATGTGTTCGGATACCTTAAACCTGTTTCGACGGTGGAAAATCAGTATCCACCCCCTAATCATCAGCAACGATACTTGCATTGGCAATTGCATGTTCATACGCTTTATCTGATCTACGATTAACTGAAGTAAATTTTAAACTATTTACGATATGAGGAGTATATTTCTAGAGTAATATATTTCTCTAAAAGTAAGAATAATTTTAACATAAATGTGTGTACTTCAGTAAACAAATGTTCAGTGAATAATCTGGTTACGATAAATTTGAATTTTTAAATCTTTGTATGATAAATTCTGCAAATTTAAATCACATCACAAACGTTGTACAAAAAGGTAAATGAAATTTTCAAAATAGCCCACCCAGATAGACAGGAAATGATACAAAAAATATGCATGAACAAGAAAGTTTAATACAATATTATTATAATTATTTAAAAAAAACATATCTGCAAAAGAGCAGAGAAGGGGGGACAAAATAACATCAGTAAAATTACATCATACGAGAAGATTGCGAAATATTGAAACAGGAAACTAGCTTATTATGAATCATATTGTTATTAAAAATAGAATGTAACTAGGAAGGAATTGCTTCTTGTGTAGGTTTTTTAAGATATAATAAGTATGGTAAGAGTTTTCATGGAACTTGAAGTTTATTTTCAAATAACAGTCTATGAAAATAACAAGAACTTTTCAATAAGTAAGGTTCGCAACATTGAACAAACAACGAAAAGAATTTAGGTGAAATCCCTACAAATTCGAAATTACTTTCAACTGAATTGCGACGATTACAGTAATGATGCAACCTTTTATATTTATATCTTAAATTTTAAGAAATCGTATATTCGGCTGCCCTTGTGTGTAATCCTGCTTAAAGAAATTCATTATATCAAAAAGAGTGTTGTAGATCACGATAAAGCAGTGCTTCTCTAACTTTCAATATTTGCGACCCAGTTTTCAGCTATAATTTGCATCGCGCCCCACTTCTTACAATAACAATGAACTGAATGCAATTATAATGTACTTTGATGGTAAAACTACGATGCAATACGACTTTAATTATAAACGCACTAATTAGATAAATATTAAGTTTTGTAAATAAATTTTGTATATGACAAGCCCAAGAGAGTCAGTAGTAATTACTGAACTTGTTTTTAATTGAATATTGATAAATTAATTATCAAATACTTTGTGTGCAGAACTGATACATTTATAAGTAGTGCGTATTATATCAGTTTGAATGTGTATTTCATTTTTTATTATATAATGTAAGAATATATTTTGCTTTGTAATTATTTTAAATTGCAAATTATTTTATTAAATTGATAATTATTTAAATATTTTATTTTCGATTTTTCGTAATATACTCGCGCTCCCCCGCTCCCCCCAAGAAGGGTTAGCACGCCCACCTTAGGGGGCACGCCCCACAGTTCGAGAAACGCTGCGATAAAGATTTTATTTCGAGATTTGAGAACAATTTAATAACAGGTATACATGACACAAAATATGATTTGGGGAAGAAAAGCCAAGCGATTTACATAATAATTTGGCCAATAGTGTAACGAAGATTTGATAATTTAGATATAAAAATGAAAGAGAATAATTGGCTTTTTAATAAACACTGGGCGGTTGCACGTTCTCTATAATTTTAATTTTTTTCTCTTTTTTTCACTCTTCAATTTTTTGCGCCCCCAGATCTTTTTCGTCCAAGGCATGTGCCTAGCGTGCTTAAGCGGAAAAGTGGGCTTAGTAGCGGGGGGGGGGGGGTACGTTACACCACTGGACAACGGTCATCACGTAATAATACAGTCTTATCACTTTTGCCAATTGACGTGCAGTTTGAAATTAACTGTTTTTCGAAGGGAATGTACGGGAATAATATTTGACGACATTAAAATTATTCGGATCATGATCTTTTTAAGACGGAGTCGAGAACGAAATGAGGCCCCCACTGAGAGCGAGGTCCTGGACCCGGGCCTAGTTGGCCCATGCCTTGAAATGTCTCTAACTACAATACAATACGACTTTAATTATAAACCGCACAATTTATCAAGATAAATATTTTGTATATGACAAATACTTTGTGTGCAGAACTGATACATTTATAAGTGTTGAGAAAAATATCAGTGGGAATTTGTATTTTATTTTTTATTATATAAGAATCTATTTTACTTTGCAATTATTTTAAATTGTAAATTATTTTTATCAAATTGATAATTATTTTAAATCTTTTGTTTTCAATTTTTCGCGATACGTTCGCGTCCCCAAGTAGGGTTATCGCGCCCTTCTGGAAGGCGCGCCCCACAGTTTGAGAAACGCTGCGATAAAGATTTTATTTCGATTTTTGAGAACAATTTAATAACAGTATCATGAAGCAAAATATGATTTGGAGAAGAAAAACCAAGCAATTTACATAATTTTAAAAATGTACATATATTATCATTGCAAACAAAACGCACACAAACAAAACAAATACGTTGAGCCACAACATCTTCTCAGCATATAATGAATAAAAATTTATGCCGATACAAATCATTCCCGATTCCTGTTGTTACATGTGACAAATAATAGCGTGAACTCCACACGGTACGTGTTTTTATTGTTGGTATCGGAAATCAAATTTTGTTTTACACAAACGAAAACAATCCGCAGAAACGAAAACAAAATTAAATTAAATTAAATTAAAATATGAAATTAAAAAAAAAATTTATTTTATTGCCAAAAAAAAGATAAAACATGCAAAATTGCAAGTTTTTTATTAACAACTTTTATGTGTAAGTAACATTAAATTAAAAAACTATAAGTACTATAAATTTTGGCGCCCCCTGCCCCAGGCGCCCTTGTGCGGTGAACAATTTTGCCACCCCCACGCGGCGGCCCTGAATGTATGCATAATTTTTCTTCTGATAATTTTTCACACACACACTATTTGCTTCATCTATTTTTCATGAGATAAAACATGAGTGTACTTTTCTTTTTACACAAATATTTATACTCATTAGCAATTATAATTAAGAAGTGGTATTTTTTCTTCGGTAAGAACATTGTGTCCTAATTTATAATTTATTTTTAAAATTACTGAACTTTTAAAATTATTAGTTCGCATATAAAACTCCATTTTATAATTTAGCCGAATAAAATTTTCATTAGTATTATTAAATATCTGTTCGTATAAAAATGCCCGGTATACACACTTTTAAAAAAAAAGTTTGAAATCATCCTAGAATATTTTCACTTGCGGGAATAATTTCCATTAGTAAGAACTGAAACGTTGATTTGTTTCGACACTAGCTTGAAAATACAAAGCATTGAAAATACAAGTCATTGACTCAGCAGGATTAAGAGATTCTATAATTATTTTTTAAAAAAAAGCACCATCTTCAGTCATATCAACTCGTAATTTCACGACACATGAGAATAAAGAACTATTACAAATTTAGCCAGATACGAAGAATCGATCAGAGCAAAATGTAAACACTGATCACGAGGCATAACAAAACAGAGCTAACTGTTCTATGCATCCCAGACAGATGTCAAAAGCAGCTAAGCCAGCATAGTAACCCTGACTCGTGCCGTTAGGTTACAGTGGCTCGGCCATTATTGCCTGTTTCTCCGACTCATCCAATCAGCTTTCGCAGTTCGGGGCATGTGTTCCATTTCGACCAATAGGAGGTAACGGTGTTCAAATGGCACTGTCTCTTTGTCCTAAAATTTTGTGTATGTAAACTTTATTAATTTTATCGTCCTTTTAATGTTTTTGTCTTCCATTTTTTTACCATTTTATAGATATAGACATGATTTCAACAATAATTTGACTTTCTTCTGTTGTTACAACGGAATTGGAGGTAAGAGTTCTTTGTTTATCACGTGTTTTAAAGGCCCTGGCCAACCAACGTCTTGATGTTAATTTTAAATTATTTTATTCTTAATAATAGTAATTTTAATTGTCAGTTATGATTCTTTATTGCCAATGATATCTGAATCATTATTATGAAAGTTAATATTAGTAGTTTGTTTCCATGGCTGAGGTTTATTATTGAAAGTCAATGACTTAAATCACTGTTTTGAAAATGGTTGAAATGAATGTATACAAACACAACTCTAATGACAGTTGAATCGTGATTCAGTCTCTTAAAACGACGAGTTAGTTTTATTAAACAAATGTTAAATGACGTATTTCGACTCTACGAAGACCTCTAGTTTATTGAAATCTGTAAATTTTTAAAAATTAGTAATTTAAAACAACTTTCGTTTTTTTTGTTGTTGTTTTTGTTTATCGTTCTTTTTTATTACCTGGACAAGAGTTCTGGAAAGCTGTCATTACATAGATATCATTAAAATACATATTTATCTTAAATATATTTTCCTATGAGGTTTTAACTTAAATGTTTTACATGTATGAAAATAATTCAAAATGTAAATGGTTAGAATTATTCTATACAGGTAATTTAATTAGATTTCATTTGGGGTACATATCGTGTATTGAAATTACTTTTACATTAAAAAAAAACTGTCAGGATAAATTTGAAAAGAAATGAAGCTTTCTTTAAAGTGTTATTGATAGAAAATGTATGCTGTATTGGGAAAATATAGGTTAAAAGCAAAAGAAAATATTGGCTTATAACATTTTGAATATGAAAACAAAATTAATGTAATGGAAAAATTTAAAGATACATTTGAATGTCACACTACTATAATTTAAGGCGCATATTATATATAGTTTTGAATAAATAAAATCTCAGTTTTTAAAAAATGAAGTTTCTGTTTTTAAAGTACAGTTTAAGTTCTGTTAAAAGTAAAGTTCTGTTTTTGAAGTATTTGAAATTCAGCTCAAATATAATGGAAAAAAATACAGGGTTATCAAAAATGAATGAAAATGACAATTAAAATATCATTGTATAGATACAGTGTGATTTTTTTTCATATGTAACGTTTCTTGACTTAAAGTAAAATTTGTTTTCGCAAGTGTTCAATATGACTTCTTTTAGCACCTTTGAACAACCTGGTCACCTTGTACTTTTGCTTTACACATGCATCCAGTTTCTTGGAACTGTTTATACTATCTGCCTGTACTGTTAAATTTCGGTGCATTTCTGTGGTACTTTCTCCGAAATTCACGCTGAACCATAATTATTGACAGACTTTTTGCAAATGCCTCTCAGGCTGCAACACCATTTCCACTTCACAATATCGAAAACATCTTGATTACAATATTGCTGCTACCTATTGAACAAAAACAATGTTACAAACTCAAAATTTCATATTGTATCTTTAATGACAAATTATCATTTTCTGCTTATTCAACCTTAAAACCTTTTGTAATTGCATCATTCTTTCCTGATGATCTGGGTACTTACTTATTAATGTTGCCACAGTCAAAATCACACTACATCAATTGTGCTATTTTGCACCAAAAATTCTCATTGATTTTTTTTATTTGGTACTTACATATTATCGCTACCTATTGGTGACATTATGTGAAAAGAAGCACATGGCTGCCAATTCAGCACGCACAACACATAAGAAATCGGTGTTGCCAACTTGGCAAATTATCAATAATGTTGGCAATTGTTATGAATTTTTTTCTTTCTCCTTTGCTGTTATGATATAGTACAATTCACAGGGCACAAATTTGATTGTGGTGGCATTGATACAAAATATGCTATTGTTTGGTTTGCAAGGTATAGATGATAAAATATCATACTGGCCACAGACAAAATATTGCCAATTGCAAACATTTGCTATTGTTTTCCGTATGATTTTCAGTAGTGATTCATTAAAATTTGTAAGAGCTAACAGTAAGTAGCTTTTATTTGTGTGCATTTTGTGTTTCTTTACTGAAAGCATCCACTAGATGAGATGTGCACTCAAAAGTACCGAAAATATTAACTTTCCAGTAGATATAAATTCGGATTGTAGAAGTATCAAAATTAAAATCTCTGTTATTATATGCCTAATAATTCACACAAAAAAAAACCTAGTACAATGAACCTAAAAGTGGAGAACCACCTACCTATACAATTGCATAACAAGCTGATTTCGGCTTCAGAAAATTACATTTTTTACTCATGATATCCTTGTCTCTCCCCATTTATATATAAAAAAAAAATTGTACATATCAATTATATGATCCAGGGAGCAACCATAAGTATAAAACTCACCAAATTTTGTTTGTGTTGCTGCCAACCTATAGTTACTATAACCGATAAGAAGCAAAAAATTATGTATTGAATTTATTTTTAAAGAATGAATCAATATGGCTTTTGTACAAAAAATATTACCACAAAATTGAGGATACAGCCTGCTGGGTGGCATAGTTGGTTTGGTGCTGGCCATGTATGCCCAAGATTGCAGGTTCGAACCTAGCCCAATTTCGGGAAATTTTCATGATGCAAAAAATCAACAGCATCCATGTTGTATAATTATGCAACATGTTAAAGATCCCTAGAGTTCCTGTTTGGTTTGGGTGCGTTCAGAAAAATTAAATTCCTAGTATGGTTTCACATCATCGGAGCTCAGGTCCCTCCCTCTGGGGAGGAAATTGGGTTTTAAAATTACATTGTAGCAATTGATATCCACCAATATGGTGCCCCATTAAAAAGTGTAACCAGCTCCCTTGGAATATACGAGGTCTGTAATGGTAATTACCAATCCACAGCCCCATTAGAAAAAAATGGAGGCCACACTTTTATTGAATTTGATGCAAAAAGTAAATACTTCACTGCTTTTTTTCATGGCTTGAAATCTTTTATGGATGGTTTTTTTAGTTGTTTTAATTGAAAGTTCAACCTATTCTCTTCTTAAAGCTACACATTACCGTAAAAATGACAATTTTATCGAAAAAACTTTTTTTGCCTTTTCCTGCAGCCCATACGATTGGGAATCTTGGCCCCAAATTTCAAATCTGCTAACCAATTAGTTTTTAAGATATTTGAAGTTTTCTGAGTGCTATCAGACCCGATATTTGACAGCTGAGGGGGCGTGGTTAGTTTTGGTTTCATTTTAAAGCATTTTTCCATTCTTAAATTTAATTAATTACTAATATTTTTAATAAAATCGATATTTGCTGAGAAGTGATTATTAACTTCAACTTTCACTACTGAAATCGCTTCTGTTTGCTTACATTTTGAGTTTTTGCTGTGCTTATAGTTACTTAGCTAAAATTGATAAAAAAAAAGGTCTTTCTCAAGACCAATATTTATTCTCATATAATTTATATAGCTTAAAAGCTTGTTTACTTTGTTCAAGTTAAGTTTTTTCTGTTGAGAAAATGCCACGGAAAAAACTTTCGCAGCTTGCGAAGAGAAGCAATATTTCTAAAAGATGGAGTACTGTTGAAAGTTACGATGTTAATGACCATCCTTTACCTGTTATAACAACAAGACTTCAGAAAACAAGTGTTTTGAATACAAGAAAGAATACTACAGATAAAAGTAAATATTTCAGTGATGTTCCAAATTACATTATAGTGGATACTGAATGCTTAAGTAATTTGTTTACAAATCATTTATGCAGTATTTGTCATAGTGCATCCTTGAAACTTTGCTTTGGTCACAGAAATGGATTTGCATTCAAAATGAATGTTGTATGTATTAATTGTGACCTAACCCAAAGTGAAACATATTCTTCAAAACAGTTGGTTGATACTAAATTACATCAAATAACAAATGTTAGCAAGCATCAATTTTTTAATGCTCCATTTGATGTAAATATGAGAATAGTGCAAGGTATGTTAAGTTTGGGACTTGGGTACTCGGCGTTGGAAAAATTCTGCATGCATATGAATTTAAATATGTCTAGTAAAACTTTTAATTCCTATAAAGCAAAAGTTCTGAATGGACATCTCGTTGCTTCCAATCAGCTGTTGCTTGATATTCGTAAAGATGTCAGAGAGGCGAATGGCTCAAGGAATGATAAAGATATCGTCGATATTGGAGTGTCATATGATGGAAGCTGGTTGACAAGAGGGCATACGTCAAACATCGGAATAGGATGTGTTATCGACTTGCTGACTGGCTTTGTGATCGACTACGAAGTGATGTCAAAGCGGTGTGGAGAATGTGAACAGACTAAATTTGCACTTGGAGAAGACAGTGTTGAATTTCATATTTGGTATAAAGGACATCAGGATGCTTGTAGTGCAACACATGTCGGATCATCTGGTGCAATGGAAGTAAATGCAGCTGTGAAAATATGGGAAAGATCTGAGAGCATTGGCTTCCGGTGCACAACCTTGCTCTCTGATGGGGATTCCAAGGCTTTCTTAGAATTAAAAGAAAGAAAAATTTATGGAAGTGAAATACAAATTAAAAAATAAGAATGCATCAACCATGTGAGCAAAAGATTGGGAACAGCTTTGAGGCAGACAGTAAAAGATTGGCGAGTGAAAGGTGTAACTCTGGGAGGGAAGAAACACAGCAGTTTGAAAGAAGAGACAATAAAAAAGCTTACTAGATACTACACTAATGCTATAGGCAAAAATATAGGTGATGTAGAGGCAATGAAAACTGCAATTTATGCTACCCTATTTCATTGCATATCTTCAGACCAGAAGCCACAACATAAAAAGTGTCCTTCTGGTATCGACTCTTGGTGTTTTTACCAGTCATCATTAGCACGTAGGAAGAAACCAGGTTTGCATAAAGATTGGGTAAAAACACCAATCAATGAAGAATATTTGCCCAAAATTTTGCCAAGTTATCAAAGATTGGCTTCAACGGAATTATTAAGCAGGTGTGTTAGAGGTTTAACACAAAATTCCAATGAAGCATTGCATTCGATGATATGGAACATATGTTCCAAAGAAAATACAGCTTCTAGGAGACGTGTGTTGATTGCCATGTCGAATGCAATATCTGAATTTAATGTTGGAACATTAAAAGCCCTTAAAACATTTCAGGATGCTAATTGCCTTGCAACAAGTTTATCATCAGAACATTTAGCCAACTTTACCGATTATAGGAGAACCTATTTCAGGAATAAAATAAAATCTGCAAATTTTAAAGTCGTGCAGCAAAAATTAAAACTTGCTAAATTGCGTCAACTTAAAATTGAGAAAAAATTAGGTGCTATGTACAAATCTGGTGGATTTTAACTTTTTAAGCTTTAATTTATAACATTATTATTTTTTATAAGTGTATTGTGTTTTAAAACTTTTGTGAAATTATTATGTTAACTTTATGCTGAAAAATCTGTCATCGTAACAAATGCTATTTCGATATTTTGAATAAGTAAAAATATTTTCAATCATATTTAATTAAAGTAGTGTTTTTATGTATTATATAAGTAGTAAAATAATATATTAAAAATTTAGAGCTTTGCAAGTATTATTTGTTTTTGTTTTATGCCTTTACAAACTTTAAATGCATTTTTCTCAGACTTTTATTTTTGAAGATGTAAGTGTTTTCTAATCCCAAAGGCTTTTTTTTCTGTTCAAGATAGAGTCTTGAAATTTTTTATAGATACTTGATACTTAGATATATGTGTTACATAAAAGTTAGTATGGGTTTAGGTCTGAGATCTTTAGTTATTTTTTTAAAAAATGTTAAAGTTAATATTTTAAAAATTTTCGTGTTTTTTCCAGGTTTAGCTAGAAAAAAATTATTAAAAATCAACAAGGAACTAGATTTTGAAATCCATACTAACTTTTGTTTGCAATAATGTAAGAAATATAAATCATGTAAAATAATTTTAAAATTTCAAAAATTGTGTATTTTATAAGAGTTTAAAAAAACTTCAAAAATTTTAAATTTTAAAATAATGGCTTGTTAAAATGATTTTTTATTTTCAGAATCGGTTTAATAATATAGTCTGAAAACAATACATAAATTACTTTTAATATTACTGTCCCTAGAAAAAATTTTTGAAAAATAGTACCGTGTAGCCTTAAGATCTTCATTATTTGCCATAGCTTGTGCACGGATGGATTTTTCCATAAATTTCCTATGTTATTTAGGTTTGGAGGGGTAGAGTGTGTAACTTTTTCTTTATTCTATCCTTGCGGGATTGAATGGTATGTCATTAATAAAGATGAAGTTTCACTTTTCTTGCTGGGATACCTATCCAAACAAGAGCAAATCCTTTTCTACTTTTAACTGTCTTTGTGATGTACCTGATTCTCTTTTCATTTCACTCCACTTACCAGAAAAGGTAATTTTTTTTTCTGATGACATGATTGAGTTGCCTTCAAAAGGAACTGTGAAATCCTATAAAATAAAGTTCCAGCTAAGATCTTTTTTTTTCCCCAGTTTTTTTCCTTAAACATTACAGCCTGTTGCAGGCAAAGATTGTCTCGCATAGCCATCCATGGGTTTACTTCAATTACCTTTAAGTCATTTTCCACGTTATTCAGCTATTTAGTTGATGGTCTTCCTTTCTTTTATTTTCCATCAATTCTTAAAGTTATCTTTTTATTTTCGACTAAGTGTTTACAGTAATACCTTGACTCAAGTTACTGTACTCGGTCAAGTTACTTGACTGAGTTGCTCAGTTTTCAAATCTTGGTTTGTATTTTCTTTGAGTGCTACACAACTTGATTACTCACTCCCCGCTTGCTGTTCAGCTAACATACATGCTCGAATGTATCGCGTAAAATCGATGCTTAGTCATAATAATTTATTTTGTGCTATTTATTTCTTATCTACCTAGTATATCTCACAATCAGGAGCTGACAATTGGATAAAATACATAGAAATGCATGAGCAAGAGCAAGCCATTAAAGAACTTTAGTCTTTAGATCTAGTTTATTCAGAAGATCGAATGAAGGTTGGAAATTTGACAGAAGCCCTTAGTTTAATTGAAAAAGGATTACAAATTTTAGAAAATATAGACTCCAATGAAGAATGTATTTTTCAACAAAACAAATAATAAAAAATATTTGCATACTGCGAGGAAATTTTGCAGTAGAAAAAAAATCATTGAACATGCATATTACTTTTTTAGATTTTATGAAACCTTCTACATCAAAATAACTTGAATTTGAGATTTTGTATTTCTGTTATCAAAGATTTTGTTGAACATTTTTTTTTTCTAAATTGTTATTTTCTTTCATATCCTGTCCGAACTAAGAGTAATATATTTGTATTTATACACGATTATTACTCAGTCCCACCCATCGCATAAGTTTGGGATATTACTGTTTATCTAAATTTGTGACCCAGCCGTCTAATGTGGGATGTTTTGACTATTTTTATAATGTTGGGTTCACCATATTTTTTTATAATTTTCATAATTGTATGGCATTTTTAAAACATTGTTTTTATGGATCCAAAGAACCTCCTCCAGATTTTATTTTCAAAGATCAACATCATGTCAGTTTCTGTTATGTTGAAGGTCCGACATATTCACTTCCAAAAAGGGCAACTGGCCTTGTCAAAGTATTGTTAAGATTTATTTGGGTTTTTTAATTTTTAGGGATATTAAGTTTAAGTTTGGGAGCATTTTATTTTATATTTTAAGGAGGGTAATTTATTCTTCCTTGCTCCAAATTTTTTATGCCCTCTCCCTAGAATATTGGCCAAAGATTCCATATCGGATACTTCTCTAGTACCAATAAAGCATTTTTTTTACTTGTAATGAAATTTAGCTCGCAAGAGAAATGTGTTTTAAAAAAATATGATTAATATGTAAGTGAGCACAACGTAAACTTTTACAGTTCGGCCAGTACATTGGCACACAATAATATACAAGAAAATATCACAATTTCTCCCAATATAGGAAAGATAGTAGCAGAGAAGATATGTCAAGTGTCAGGATGTGTGCATTAAATTTTTCTCGTTCTTTTACTTATGCTTATATTATAATGTATTTTAAATAAACTTGCATTTCTATGAATTTTGATTTTTTTTTTTTTTTTTTTTTTTTTTTTTTTGTGGCCCACCTGAACTTAAAACCTTGGCCCAAGTTAGCCTTTGAGTTAAATAAATACCCTTTTTATGTAAGTAATTGAAAAGACATTTTTCAAAATGTTAGCTTGATATCCTGACTCATATTGTGGCTGTATACACATAGTATGAGAGATTAACAGAATTTCATTAAAAAATCTTTCTTTTACATTTATGTATACTACTGGATTAATGTAAGGAATAAGTTGATCTCTATTGTTCTGTGTTAGTATATTTAAAATGTTAATATTTAATTTTTAGGTCAAGATGGATGTATTTGGGGACAGTTTTAAATTGCACGACATGATTGACTCGGATATAAGAAGTTTAAGATCTGAATTTGGAGACTATTTGAATGAAATATCGTTCAATGCCAGTGGTTCTCATCTAGACTTTGGTGTTCACATGGATGCTTTAGATGCAACCTTAGATTCTGAATTGTCAAACGATGGCCAAACCGGCTGGTTAAATAGTTCTCAGCTTTTAAATGGTAGTACAGATTTTGATAGTAGCATAGGGGGATTGTTGGTGAATCCTCGAACTGCTCTTCCTGTTTCATTGTCAGAGTCATCATCTTCATCTGTGTCATCTCTTACTGATATAACATCATCTGAAATTCAAGAATCCTCGACTTTTTCATCATCGATTAGTTACACAGTAGGTTTACCAAATCAGGATTTTTCTCCAGACACATTATGTTCTGAGATAACAGATACAGATCTAACAGCAAATGTACCAACTCCGTCCCCAAGTCCGCACAATGCACCACAAACGCAGTTTTACTCAGCACAAGAATATGATAGTCAAGATGAAGTTAGCGAAAGCCCAAAACCAAAACCCAAGAACAAAAGTGGGAGATCCAGTCAAGTCAACAATGAGAATGCTTATCCAAAGCCGGCTTACTCTTACAGTTGTCTTATTGCCATGGCATTAAAGAATAGTAAAACTGGAAGCTTACCTGTCAACGAGATATATGATTTCATGACGTAAGTCCCTACTCAAGTACATAAATATTTTCTAAATTGCTTACCCTTTTATAAAAGTTTTTTTTTTTCCTATTATAATTTAAGTTGAAATGTATCTAAAACCTGCAATTGTTTTTCAGAGTAGCAACATTTTTTTTTTGCTACTTATTAACATCTCAATTTTTTGATGATTTAATGAATTAAAATTATATTTTTTACATTTTTTGTCATATTGTAGATTGCATATTTTATATCTTTTTCCCCAGAGTCTTTCAAATTACAGTGAAAGTCGCTTAACATGAAACTGAGGGGACTGAAATATTTTTCATTTTAAGGGATATTGCAAAATATATATATATGTTTACATCAACAAAATTAAGTTTATTAGAATTTATTTTATTTTCATTGATATGTATATATGCATGTATTAAATAAAAATCACTGAAACAATCACAAGAACTTAAATTGAATACAAAATTTTCAAGTTTTTTGGGAGGATGAAACATTTATTGAGTTTTTAGAAGATAATCTGATTTTTTTTCATATTGTGTTTTTTACCATCAAATTGTTTGATGTTGTCCATTTTGTTATTCATTTCATCAGTGGAATGTGTATCAAAATAGCTGCGGATTCTTTTCATGATGTTCCACATTTTGGATGATATGGGACTGAATCATTTGGTGAAATTGTCGAATCGGCCACTGGTCCGAGCGCGTTTTTACGCCGCGATCCGACTTCACCCTCACTGGTACAAATTCATGAGGATTACCAGATTTGGCGCATTTATCGATTTGGCAAAAAAACACTTGGCGGGATAAGTGGCCGATTCGACAGTTCAATTAATCATTCATCTTCAAAATCTGCATCAATGATATTTTTTTAGCATTGAACAAAATCCAAAATGTCTGTCTGCATTTATTGGTCCTGTGCACAAATTATCATCATCTACTATCTTTTGATGATACAGTAAAACAGTCCTATCCAGCTAGTATTTTCAATATTTAGTTCATTCCCAGAAGGGAATTCTTTCGTATTAAGAGAGAAAAAAATGCATAAAATAGTTTGTCAGGATTGTTGTATTATCTTGTGTTAACTGATATTGTCTTAATTAGACGTATTCACTATATATAAATATTAGAATTTAAACTTTATTTCAAATTGCAATTAGTCTTCAGATGTTTTACTTTTCATCTTATGATTAAAAAGAAATTTAGTTGTAAAAGGTCTATTACAACAGTATTTGGTACTGTCTAGTGTGAGCTTTTTCGTCTGTATAAAAACATACCAGACTGAAGTTTTTGCTACATTTTGAGTTTTATTTTTTTTATATAAAATGTTTTTTGTTATAACAAAAATATATCAAATTTTAATGTTTACTTTTATAATGGATAAACTATTTAAATGTATTTTTTTTAACATTTATAAACCCCGTGCACCATCGAACGTATAACACGGGGGTAAACAACACAGACTGAAGAAAGGATTACAACACAAACATCCATGCCTTCTCCGGGATTCGAGCCCAGTCCCTGCGGCACTGCAGTCAGCTTCACTGACCACTATACCGGATGAGCGGCATTTAAATGTATTGAGAATGAATATTTTATAAGGAATTTTTCAATGAAGCATGCTTTAAAAGAGTATTCGAAACTTCCACTAAGGCAGGGGTCAGCAAAACCCAGCTCTTTGTATAGACCTGTGGTCTTAAAATTTGCCGTCTCGCAGAACCATTAAAA
>BMAO01032921.1:0-145970 GCA_019973975.1 Trichonephila clavata
CCTATTTCACACATTGTCTAGGCATTCTGTAGAATGCCTAATGAGATACCTGCAAAGTATGAAATACATCTCCGATTCGTTTCGAATATTGCGTGGCAAGACACGAAACTTTTAACGCGTGCCTCAGGCTCAGGATTTGTCAGTTGCACGTTGCAGTTTGTTTAGAAGTGCCAAAATACTCAATTTTACATAAACTTGCTCTACAAAAAAAATTGTTTCTTCCTGTATTGCATGAAAATGGAGGTGGAAGCTGTAGTGTTGGGTCGGCAACCTATAGCACACTGGCAACATATGGCACGTTGTACAGTGCTCAATGGCACTTTGCACTACTCAACAAATTTGTCAATTTTTGAATTGTTCAAAAAATGCTCTACTGTGTGATACGCTGAATCATATTGGTAGATTGGTTTGACACGCAACAGCTAAGAGGTTGCCGACCCCTGGTCTATAGACATGAAACTACTATTCGGCGACGAGTTGCTCAAAATTCGAGTTAATGCTGCAAAAAAAAGAGTTTTTTCAACAGAAATTATTTACTAGAAGTTAATAACTGATATACAAAAGACCAAAATGACTTCTAAGAAAGAACCCAGGGACTATTGGTCACTGAATAGCTGTGATGTAATGTTTGCAGAAAATAAAAGTAGATTCATTTAACCTGTTAAAGAAGACGTCAGTACCATAAAACAGTGGTCACCAACCCTTGGTCCGTGGACCAAATGGTATTGGACCACTCAAGGAGCATTAAATTATTTCTATTTTATTTACTGGGGTGTATTTCTCTCCTGTTTGTGCCATTTTTCTTAGAAATCACTATATTTCATGTAAAACCACTTTATATTAATTTTTTGGTACAACAGAATTTTATTCTGAATCCATGTTTAAATACATTTAAATTATAAAATCAAAATAATTTAAAATTTCAAAATAATCAACGTCCTACCCTCAGCGGACAGCAGTAAAATTATCAATCATTGACCGGTCCGAAGGATAAAAAGGTTGGGTAGCACTGCTATAGAGTATCGCGTTACGGATTCTTTTCTTTTTCTATGGGACGGCGGATTGGTATTTTTACCATTTGCAGACCTAGTACATTTGCCAGGAACTGGTATCACTTTTTAGTGCGGCAACATGTGGTGATACCGATTGCCGCCAGTAATTTTGATGCCCAGTTTCTTTCCCAGAGGGAGGCACCTGATCTCTGGCGATACGAACTTCTAGAAATTTTATTTTGCAGAGAATAAAATTAAATTTCGGATTCTGAGGACGTGATAGAAACCTGAAAGAACTTTCAACCAAATACAAAAATGTGTTACACGTTATGATATTGAACTGTACATCCACCTTTGGGAACCTTTCCAGAAAAGCAGAAAATTATTAAAAAAGGTATTGTTCTGAAACCTGTGATTTTTTCCGACTGCCATTATATTGACACTTTGGAAATAAGATGGGTTTCTATCGGCTTGGAACAAGGAATTTTAAAACAAGTATGTGTGAAATTACAATTTACACATACTTCGTGTTCTAAGAACTTGCTTAGAATTAAAGATATTCCTAACCTTTAAATTCCTGTCCTGTCAGTTGCAATTGCTCATTCCCATAGAAGTTGTCAAATATAGTGTAAAACAAAGTACCAACTTAAGAATTGTCATTGCGTGAACAATGTAATTCAAATTGTCTCATTCAAGCCTACCATGTTGCAACAAGTAAATTAATTTTAATTTCTTGTTTTTCATATGAAAGCTAACCATTACCCACACGCCTCGCTGGGTATTCCATGATGCTATATATATATTATTGATATCTTAGCATTAAGAATTCGATTTATTTAAAGGTATTCTCTTATAATTCTTGATTTAAAAAGGACAGTCAAAATCAAGTCTAAATCTAATTGATCCAAACGGAATTTTTTGTCAACAAGCTCTAGTAACCACTTTGAGAGTCAATTCCTGTAAACTTTGTTCAACAAACCCGTTCAATTTAACAACAGAGACATACATACCAAATTCCATTACTCTAGGTCTAGTAATTTGAAAAAAAACTGTTAATACGTAACTAAAGATTCCCTCTCTCCCATAGGAGTCAATTTCATAAAATCTTTTCTTGGCGAATTTCAAGTCAACAAAAATAACATACATATTAAATTTTATTACAATAAGTAGTAGCTCAATAATGAAAGTTTTTTTTTATAAATAAGTCCCAGCAAATTCCCTCTCTTTTCCCCTCCCAATAGGAGTCGATTTCCGTAAAATCCATTTTTGGCTGATCTATATTCAACTACAAAAAACTCGCCTACAAAAATTCAAGCCTGTACGTCTAAAAGTTCAAAAACGATATTATTTATCTACAATGCCCTTTCAGCCCTCACAACGACCTTTCGGATCGCTTTTTAAAATACTTTTTGTAGCGGAGTTCTACTGCATAAAAGGAACGCACCTACCAAATTTCTAGCATGTAGATCTTATAGTTTAAAAATGGGAATTTTCATATATGACGCTCCTTAAGCCCTCGGGACTTTCGGGCAAAATTGTACCCCTTGAGGTTCAATTTTTGTGAAACCCCTTATAGTAATTATTATTAAATATTATTTGGAATATTTCCCCTTATAGAATATTATTTGGAAATATTTAGTTTGTTATTGAACTATTAGTTATTGAACTATTGTATTATGCTTAAAAAGTTCTAACATTTTAATATTTGTTATCGTTAAAAATGATATTGAAAATTTATGTTATTTTGATATTAGTTTTAATATAAGTAATTCACAACTATATTGCATCAGAATTTAATACTTTATTAATACGCTATTGCGAAATTGATCGAATTTTATTTGCATAGATCTTAAAATTTTCCAATCACATACATACTGGGTGATTCACTACCAGACCGTCAAACTTACAGGGTACAGAGAAGACTCGGAATAATCACATAGGAATGCTGGGTCGTAAATGCCGTAGTTACGAGTTATGGTGCACACAAACAAGTTAAGAAAAAGAACAGAAATAGCAACTCATTATAAAAGGGCAGAAAACATTTTACTGAAAGGTTCTACTACAAAAGGTGTTCAAATTTTAAGACTAGAAGTTGTCTGGCAGGTCAGACATTGGCGCTGTACAGAATCCCTTACGTTTTGGGAGATTCCTAGCACGCCACGTATCCTCCAGGCATTTAAAGATATTCGAACAATAACGTATTCAATTGAAAGAACGGATGTTTCATACATCAAAGAAACCAGACAACTCATTAAAAAAACAGTCTCACGTAACCTAAATCGTGTGAAGGGGAAAGCGCCTATCCACGTAACGTTCTTGGTACAACTGCAAGGCGGTGTGCCCTTTACAATCTGCATCTCCATACACTATCAGCATATCAGCAGTTCCTCGTTTGAATGCGAGTTCATCCAAATACATCCAGAAACGGCTCGCATATGACGACTTCCAGCAGAATTGGTGCTCATGAAACCTTCCTTTCAGCGCCATCTGCCACAAGACTTATATCAGGAATCTACCAGTATGTCAAGAATTCCATGTAGCGTCATTGTCAGACTTGTCAGACGACTTCTTGTCATGATTTCAAACATTTAATAAAATGTTTTCTGTCCCATTAATGTATGACTATTTTTGTTCTTTTTCTCATCTTTGCACCATAGCTCTCAACTACATTTGATACTATGCATTTTTATGTGATTCCGAATAGTCTCTGCACCCCCTATACACCCTACCAGTCTGTCGATCTGGTAGCGAATCACCCTGTATATATCTTCTAACGTTCTAATGTGCATATTTTCAAAAACATCACTTCATATATTAAATAAAATACAATATAACCACAAAATGTACCATAAACTAATTTTATTCAAATATTACAAAATAAGGACGAATAATCCAACACAGCAACCTTGGATACCAATGAATTCGTTCCTCCACTATACGTTCTTCTGAAGGTTTTGCGATATCTACAGGCAAACTCCATGTGTCACAGTTTAAAAAGTCTAAGATTTTCAACACTACTCTACAGACAGAAATTGCAAAAGTTTTTATCACATGAAGAAATCTCACCGGGAAAAATAAAGCATGTGCTAGATTGTGGCTGGCCACTTCAGCATAACATGATGCCCAAATGCCATCAACTACTATAGTTCCAGACTCAGTAAGAGGGGCGTACACACCTTTCTGAGTCGAAAGAGATACATTTGTTACTGCTGCTAACATTGTTTGATTAGCCACTGATCTAGTGTAGATAAAATCACCTTCTTTTATATGCACTGCATACGTTGCTGTAAGAATTTTGTTCTCCCATTTGAAAAGCAAATGTCTTTGAGTCAAAAGTAAAATGTTACTGTTGTTTGTTTGTAATCGTACGAAAGTAACATTCATATGCTCATCTCTGTGCAAGAATGCAATCACTTTGCTGAATGACAATATCCCATTAACTTCAAACTTAGAAACAACTTCATCCCCTATTTTTAAATCTACCATTTTCTTGTAGCCATCTCTCGTCATCACGGTTGAAGTTGCTTGGAAACAACCGATATTCTTATTTGGCATTGTTGATTCTGGAATTAGAAAAAAACACAGATAGAAATTATATTTTCATCAGAAATTTAAATTTGTTGGTTCATTTATTTCAAAATATAAATATTTTTGGAATGGACTAGCGCAATTGTGAGTCTCCCATTTCGTAATATACATTCTTACAAAAATAGCAATTCAGACACCCAAATGGTTTAATTTATATTATTTACTTATATTCTTGTATTATTTTGAAATCACTGAAAGGTAAAAAGGTATATAATGAAAACCCATACTCATATTCTTAGTGGAAACGTTTTTTAGCCCTTTAACCTGTTTATCCGTACACCGTACGAGCTACTAAAAATTTACCATGGCTGGTATTTTTTTCTTTCTATCTTTGATTTGCGCATATTTTTAATTCTTATAGTAAGATTATTAGTGCTAGTGTGTGTGTCCTAAGAGATGCCATTTGTCCATGGGATTGATATGCTTTTTATTCGGTTGTTTTATTGTGGTGAACGCTATATATATATATTTTAAGGGCAGGGGTTTAAATTCCTGAAAATTTCAGTAAAGTACATGGATCGGCATGGATTCTTTATAGCATACTGAGTATACTTATAAATAGCAAAAATTGGGAGAAGGAGGTATTCCACAATTATAAAAAAAATAGCGTGGAAACTTTCAAATTGAAAATTAAAATAAAATTTTTCCATTTTCTAATTTTATACTAAGTGTTATTGTGGTTGTGTGTTAGCTATTACATACAATGAAATGTGTGCCTCCTTCTTAAACATTTTGGGGGGAAAACAATTGATCGATTAAGGGATTAATAGGCTATCTAACCATTCTTGAAAATATTGCGATGACTTTAAGAGTTTCTCTGATAAAAGCATTATAAAAATTTAAAACTGTATAAATGTTACAGTAGAAAAAAAATTGAAAATTTCTATGGAAACAACCATAGTTAAGAGAACCAGACACAAGTACTTGTTTATACTTTTAGGATATTGTGTTACAAGAATGTTTTTTAAAAAAGTAAAAAACCTTTAAGTGTTTAATCGACATTACTGATTTGCATCTATCATTTTATAAATTCATTTTATATGTTATACAATTATCAAAATTACCTTTTTTGACGGAACAATGTATGTGTGATCGTGATTCAAAGTACACCCAATCAAATCCTGCTTCTACAGCTAGTCTGGCCAACATGCCATACTTACTGGTGTCTCTATCACTGGTGGTTATGTCTACGGCACGACCACTGTAGTGTAAAGATCCAGGTGCATGGTAACCATCTTCATCAAATCCTTCTGTCACCCGAAGCCTTACCGAGGGCCATTGATTCATCACTGAGATCGCCAAATTATTCAGCTTCTCTTTACAACGCTAAATTCAAAATGAAATGCTCATTAATAATAATTCCTACTAAAATATATACATTTTAGCAATTAGTTAATTCATTATATATGAAAAAGTTACAAATATATATTTTTACTTCTGATACTCTTACGAGATTCGCTTTTGATTTTACTTAATCAAATTCCATTTTATTTTGGCCTGAAGATTTTACTTTTAACATCAAGCCCACTAACCTTCCAAAATTTGTGTAAACAAATTACAAAATGAAGAGATAAACTTCAAATTTTCCGAATTAAGATTAAAAACAGTTGAATGGAAAATTTGAAGCGCTTAAAGAAGTTGTCACAATTCACTTTAAACTGTAAGCAAGTGATGCCATTAAACATCCTATAACTTGGCCATTGATGATAATAACTAGATTCAGATCTTGAATAGTATTGTAATAAATTGTAGTTGAACCTTATATAAATTTTGGTTCCCACATGCATGTTATTTTATCCATTTAATTTAGCTGATTTCTGTTGTGCTCAAATAAGAGAGTTCTTTTATTACACTGCTGGCTACACAAAATGCAACACCAAAGAGAACCGGGATTTATTTGGCAGATAACAACAAAGAGCTAAAGATTAAAGTTAAGGCCTCTTTTGACATGTGGATGATGACAAAATCAGCAGCTAGTTTAGCCGTCATTGTTGGCTATAACAGATTCCACACACCTCGGCATAGAAATAAAGAGGCTTTGTATGTATCCTTGGGGTACAGCAGTCCATGCAGCTTCCACATATTCCCAAAGTTGATCTGATGTAGCAGCAGGTGATGTATTTCGGGACAGTCGTTATGCAAGCATGAACCAAACGTTTTTCATTCGCGATAGATCGGGAGAAACAGGTAGGCCAAGGAAGAAATTCAATGTAAGAGTAAAAACCTCTTGAATATTGCGTTCCACGGTGACCGCGTATTATTCTGTTTAAATATGGCTGATACCAAGCGTTGAATGTGTGGGAGGACCAAGGGCTCCAAAACATCATAGATCTGTTCAGGGTATCTGTAATGCATACTAGAGGGGTGCAGCAGTGAAATCCAATACCAGGATCCATGATACCGGTTGCAGGACCAGTGTGCCGAGGCATAACGCAACAGTTCATTAGCCATTCACCACAGTGTCTTCAAACTTGAGTCCGACCTTCGTGATTTTGCAGGCAGGAGCGGGTTTCTTCTGTAAATACAATGTAGTTTCATTTTGTTGTCCATGTCCGCCGTTCATTTCACTATTCGCGGCACAAACGTCCTTGGTTTCCAGTCAAGGGCAAACGAAGCAATGAAAGTCTTATGGACATTCCACTCTGCTGCAAACGGTGTCGAATGGTACGAGTGGACACCGATTGACGCGTAACAAACTGAATCTGCTGTGCTATGGTTCGTGGTGTGGCTGCGCATTCCATCACTGTCATGTGCACAATTCGCCTGTCATGACGGACAGTGGTGCAACGAGGACAGTGTGATCGACTCCGTCGGTCTGTCATTTCCTCCGGTATACAGCGATGACACATTTGCATGACATTTGCTTGATTTCGTCCAATACGTTGACCAATTTCTCTGAAGGATAATCCACAATCCCTATAGGCTATTATTTTTCCTCTGTCAAATTCAGAAACTTAGTCAAAAGACGCTCAATGTCTTCATCAAGGCATTGGTAAATAGCTTACGCAAGAAAAAAAACCTCACGAAAAAACAATTGCTGTACTCCAAACCGACAATCTCTTCTCCCTTACATAGCTCCAGTAGGTAGCGCTATAGTCGCCCGTGACATAATGATAGCTCTTAATGCGTGACAGCTCTATAATGCTAATGATTTGCATATTTTAACACCACAAATGCATGGTGTAAATTTTACATTGTTTGTATGCTTCCTTCAGGGTATTGCTTTTTGTGTGGCCAGCATCCTATTTATTTAGGGTTCAGAATTTAAATACGTATAAAAGTATATTGAATTTCTAAACTATTTGCAAGTGTTTCATTAGATCTTTGGGCCACAGAACTCTGCAACGCAAAATGAATTATGATTCACAAGATATAGTCAACGAGAAAAAAGTTAAGAGAAATTATTGATAATGCTACACACTCTCTCTTATTACAGATCAGATCCTACTTCATTATGCTTCATTGTACTTATACTATACAGTTACAATTGTGTATATCTTACACTTTCACCCCATTACTTGATAGTTTTAAGGCTTTAAAAGAAAATCACAATACATTTTAATACAAAGCTGTTTATTTTTATAAACAAGCTTTCGAAATTTTTTTTCTAAATTGTGTTCAAATTTTACATTAAAGCTTTTAGAAATCAACGTAGAAAATATTCTGCTTATAAATAAAGAATGAACTTTTTTTTGCGTATCAATAAATAACTTGAATAAATCGAGGTTATTTTTTTCATTGAATTATTTGGTGTATCTCTATATTTTCTACATCTAATTGTTACTTTTCCTACCGATATCTCACTCGCTATTATTTCTTAAGAAAAACTTTGTTACATAATATCGATTTTACATTTCAATGTCAAAAAAAAAAATTATCCACAAAAAAAAGTCAATGGAATTATTTTAAGTTTTTTCTAGATTGTATGCCATTATGATAATGCAAGAAGAGGAAGTAAAAAAAATTCTTATCATAATGTTTAGAGTAGGATTATTTTCTTAAAAAGATCTCCAGTCTCGTATTCAAGGGTTACTCTAATACGCTTTTCCCTCCCCCTAAGAAAATCAACTTTTATTTTTACTCCTCACGTCTCAGTAGAAAATTACCACACAATATTGATCAATGATTTTTCAATATCATTTTACAGCCCTTTGAAATATAATAGGAAAATGTGTTGAGTGAAAACGACAGAGAAGTAAGATTTGCGGAAAGCAACTTTAAATTCGTTTCTAAGAAGATTTATTCAACAAAGTTCCTACGTCTTTTTTTAGAATTGGAGACAATTATCGTATATTATGATAGATTAATCACTATCGTAGATATAACACCAGAAATGAAACTGAAAATAATGAAATATAAATATAAATAAGGAAAGAAAATAAAGCAATACATTAGTTGTACCTATTATTCATGGGAATGTCTCATCTTATTTGCTGGAATCAAAATCAATGGGGTGGATTAAATAAAAAATTTTGTTGACGTTCATTGTTTAGAATACAGCAAATGACAGCAATATAATACAATCGAATATTACATTTAAATGACAACAACATAATATGTTTGAGCAAAGAAAAACTCAATTTATGATAATTATTCTGACTATTAAAACATTTATTGCAGAATAAGTTTATGTGGGGAGAGGGACCAATACCAAATGGTAAGACAGTTTTCAGTTTCTCTGTTGCTTGTTTTCTTTTCTTTCAGTTCTCCAAAGCAAATTATTACCATTTTTTTATTCATTTCATATTGCATAATTTGAAAGGACTTAAGCTAGCCACAGATATGTTCATATATTTTTTTTATTTCATTAGATATAGCTCGTATTTATCCAGCGATACAGCGAACATTTCTTCTTTAATAAATTTATTTAGCTGTGAGTCAATTTATTAAATCATTTCATAATCAAATGAAATTTCTTTGTATTGATATTTCCTAACTTTAAATTCCTTTGGATTAAACTATACTTCAGCTGCACGATTATCAATTTAAATGAAAAATTATTTTCTTCTGAAATAAGAATTAAGAGCTTTCAATGATGAATTCTAAATTTTATATAGTTTTAAAGGATGTGTGTGTGTGTGTGTGTGTGTGTGTGTGTGTGTGTGTGTGTGTGGTGTGTGTGTGTGTGTGTGTGTGTGTGTGTGTGTGTGTGTGTGTTACCAACTCCCAAATGAGAGTAAAATTCATCTCAAAGAATTTCTTTTCTAAAAAACATAGATTTCGCAAAGTTATTTCACGGAAATGTGAAATAATAGGAAAATTTGAAATAAAAACTGGATATAAAGTTGAACAGAAAGCAAGACAATATATTACACTCATAGCCATAAATTAAGGATAATGACAACTCCGAGAAATAAAGACTCAGTAACATAAAAACTGTGGTTTAATCATAAAAACCGTTTATTAAACAAAAGAAAAAGAACAAAAAAGATGGCGAATGGTACATGTGTGAAACTATTCATAAAAACACGATTTTTGCTCCCTGGAATAATTACAAAAAATACTCTCTTAAAAAAAACTCATTATTACACGGTTGGTTCTGATACTTAATGCATTTTATGTCTCCCATGTGATGAAATACAGTCCGTACAGCACCTAAGCATGCTGAGTAACAAAACATCGAGATGTTCTTGGAGAGGATTACTCCCCTCAGCTCAAACTCTCCGAAGTTTTGGTGCACATGTAGGACGTGGTTGAAGGGCTGAAACTCGTTGGCCAAGCATGTACCAGATTCAAGCCTGGTGAGAATGCTGGCCATTCTATTGGGGTAATAAACTCAGATTGAAGGTTTTCATTTACAATGTTTGCTTGGGGAAGACAGGCTTTGCCATCCAAAAGCTCTGTGCTTATGATACCCTTAAGCAAACGTAAATGTTATTTCAGAAGGGTGTCCCAATAAATTTGGCTTATCATGGTTCCGATTTGAACATGAAGATCTATTCTGGAACTCAGTAAATTTCCCCCGAATGAGCAATCTTACACCACTGTAACCATCCAGTTGAATGATGTTGCCTTGGAGATGACGGGTACCTGCATTTTCTCCATACGAAAGTCCGACGTGAATCAGCCTATAAGCTAAATCTGGACCCATCGGAAACCATCATACATGCCCACTGTGACGATGTCTACATTGCATGTTCTCTACTCTAGATTAATCATTGGATACAGTGAGTAGTAGTGAATGAAACACATCTAAGAACCCTGCTTACAAAATGCTTGTGAGCAGTTATATTTCTTTGCCACCATTCCTTATATACGCCTCTTTTACAATCTCGTCATTGTAACATACTATCGATGCCATCTGGTGGCTCCCTGTAATTTGCATGTTATTGTTGAATATATGTGTGATATTTCTACAACTGAAATTTGTAGTCTAGAATTCAATTTCCATGTGAATTATCCTTAATTTATGGACATGAGTTTAAATAAAACTATATCTGACAAACTTGCAGTGAATAGATATTGTTTTTTAATAATTATTTATTGGAATTTCGTTCTAAATACATTATAATACAGTTTTATAATCATAGATATAAAAGCCAATTATGTACTTTAATATTCTATTATTTAAAATATTAAAAAAGATAAGGTATTTAAAAGGTTTAATTTTAAATTTAAAAGTGATAGTGAATTCTTAGACTTAAACACAGAAATAATATTGTAGACTTTGCTGCTGAAATTATACAACTAGAAATATTTTACGAAACTGTTACAGGAGAGGTGTTTGTTTTTCAGTAATTTAATAGTTATTTTAATATAAAAATCAAACATTTAATTCAGTATTCAAAACACGAGCATGTTACTCTCGTGCATTTCTCAAATATTCAATTTCTATGTATAATCACTTCCTTAATGTCAGCTAACATTCATAAGCGTACTTTCAGTACATTATTTAGTTATACAAATTTTACTTTTTAAATTTTTTTTTCTAGATTCTTATAGCATCAAAAGAAGAAAACTATTTTTAAAAAGTCAATTTTGCAATAATGATCACTAAATACAAATATGAGAGGTTTTAGAATCCAATTCTAATTTACTTTTTATTGCATTACAGTGATAATCATTTGGATACATAAAGGGGCAACATTGTTTTTCATTTTCTATTTCATTTATATTCTTATCAATGATGGTACAAATCTATTTATATAGAAACGCCAACTTATTCTCCATTCTCTAGATCTAGCTGTGTAATCAATTTCTAACACTAACTTTGCTCCAGGGGATACTATTTGGAGATAAATGAAATTTCGAAATTCCGCAGAGAAACACGGAAAGACTTTTAAAGGTCATCTCACCAAAGGATTTGCTATTCAAGGTCCATCTAAGTCAAGAACTGTTCCTCTAATAATTGCTAAAGCTTTAACTTAATCTCGTGAAACCAGCCAAGATACCAATGATTGGATTTGCTCGTGTCAGAAGGGCAATACGTGAGGCAGGAAATTCAAGTCTGATGTGGGACTATCTGGGAGTTGTTGATGGTTTGTCCACTCTGCCTCTCTTATTAATTTCATCAACCATCTCCTGTTCGACCGCTGTCATTAATAATTGCATCAGTTTGAGTTTGGCACATATCGAGTGCGAAAACAGTTCATTTAAGATAAGTCTAAATCCCTCTCCAAAACAGTAATTTCGGATGGTAGAATATTATTTTTCAACTTTAATAAAGATGAAATGGTGGTACTACGTTAACAGATTTCAAAATAAAGAAGAAGGAAATGTGTTCAAAATTTCGTTATGTTTTAAAGATTCAGCTGTATTTCATGTAACTTTTCTCTGGCGTCATTGATAAAAACATGGATTAGTGTAAAGGTACATCGGATTTTAAATGTTTACAGAAGATATTTTAATGAATAAAATGTTTATATGTAATACATTATTGTTAATTTTTTTATTATATTTAACTCTCACTTTCATGAAATTGTTTTGAATATGAATTTTGATTTCGTATTTGCTGAAGCATTAATTAGTAGTGTTTTTTTTTTCGAAATACAGTTTTATTTCTGTATAATTAAACCGTAGGTATTATTCCTTATTTTTCTCTTGATGATAAAACACTTTTTATATGAATTAAATTTTTCATTAGATGTTTTATGCGGATTGTTTGAAAATATGCTTGTGCAATTTTGAATAGATTAAAAAATTAAAATGATCTGAAATATATATGAAATGCGTTTTACTTACTTGTTCTTTAAACATACTGAAATCTAGTAATTAATGTAAAGCTCATTGCAATGCTGAAGGGCCCTTACTTAAATTTGATGATGTTACGGAAATTTAATTATGTAAATGTTTAGTGCTGTGTAATTTAATTATGTAAATGTTTATGGAAATTTAATTATGTAAATGTTTATGGAAATTTAATTATGTAAATGTTTATGGAAATTTAATTATGTAAATGTATAGTTTAAAATGTAAAGTTCTGAAAGAATGAAATATTTAATATTAGAATAAAAACACTAATATGTTGGAAATGTACCCGTTTTCCAGCATTAAAAATGTAAAGTAATTTCGAACACGCAACTAAATTATTCTTTAACAAATTTAGTAGGAATGTTATTTCTCGTTAAATAACTTCTTCAAATATTTTCCTAAATCGAATCTAGTTCTTATTACTTTACTTTGTTTAAACAAGTGATTAAGTAAATTAATTCAATATTTCATTGGAAATATCCTACAAAACAGAAAACAGAAAAAAAACGCAAATAATCAAATAGTACATAATTGTTGCGTGTTAATTTAGTAAGAATCACACAGTCTATAAAAATTCAGTTATCAAAGCCTTAAAATTATACCAATTAATTAACTTGATTAATTTATAAAACAAGAACACTCAAAGACCTTTAACACATAAAATTAAATAAAATGATAAATTGTCTTAAAGGTAATTTGACTTATTTTTCAATATTTAAATGCCCCTTATATGTTATTAAAATAAAAGCAAATGTTTCCAAGTAGAATTTTATTCAGTAATATTTCGTAACCACAAATGAGTAATTTAAATAAACGTCATTTCCCAATTTTGTATCAAATTCTATTAATAGTTAGTCCCCCCAAATTTTAAAAATGATTCTTCTACTTTTTAAATGCATAAAACTATTATTCAGATGTTCGGAAAATCCACAAATGGCTTGACATAGAAATATTGTATATTTCAGCATAAAAATTAATCTTTATGTTACTGAAAACAAATATAATTTATTAAAAAATTGCTTTTTCCTTAAGCGAAAAAATTGTGTTTCTTGCTATGCGTAGTTTTTACATTCAGTTAACAATTACAGATCAGGTACATTAAATTGAAATCTTGAATCCAATTCAGAGCTTCAAACATAAATATCAGATTTTTAATATGACTTTCAAAAAGAAAGATGCTTTTAATTAAGCATATACTTACTAAAAAAGACTATTACTCTCATAGCATTCGTTTTTAAGGAAATATTTTCGGATATATCTCATGAAATAGAGTAATTACTTAAATCAGTGTTTCTCAAACTTTCGATATTCTCAAACCAATTTTTTAACATAATTTTCATTGCGCCTCCCCCATACAATAACAATGTATTGAATGCAGTAATAATGTACAATACTATGACACTAAAGCTACACAATACGACCTTAATTATAAACTTGACAAATTAGTAAGATAAGAATTAAATTTTGTATACACTTTTGTATATGATAAGCCCATGGAAAAAATCACTAACCATTATTAAACGTGTTCTTAACTTAGTATTGATACATAGTATCAACTATATTGTACCGTAGTGATACATTTATAAGTATAGTGTATCATATAATATATTATATAATATATCAGAAAATATTTTGTTTTGCTTCCTTTACTAAATTGATAATTTTTTTAAGTAGTCTTTTATTTTCGACTTTTCGATATGTTCGCGCTCCCTTGTAGGGTTATCACGCCCCCCCCCCTAGAGGGGCGTGCCCCACAGTTTGAGAAACACTGATTTAAATGCAGTTAAGTACTATAAATATTAATTTCTGACAAAATATTTTTTTTAAAAAATTTCTGGAGTGTTAAGGCATCTACTTTCTACGTTTTATAGCACGAAAGCAGTTTGACCATGTCAATGCTCTATTTACTATTTTTTTTTTAAAAAACAGCTAAATAGTTTTTTTTCTTTATATATATATAACACGTTTATGATAAATATTGTAGATCTTGCAAATGAATGTAATGAAATATTTTTAGTCTTAGTTCACACAATTTAGGAAATAAAATTTTGTTATGCCTTTAATTTAAACCAGCGCTTCTCAAACTTTCAATATTTGCGACACAATATTCAATCGTAATTTTCACCACACCCCCTTCTATACAATAACAATGTATTCAATTCAATAATACTGTACTTTGACGCTAAAGCTACAATACGATTTTAATTTCTAAGTGCCACCAGCGTATATAAACGTCTTCCTCAGTCAAAACGTTAATTGCTTCCAACGTATATATATACGTCTTTTCGAAATACGATCTTTTATAAGCACTGCTATCCATAAAATTATTCCGAAGGTTTTAAAATGCAATTAAAGGACCTTGACAACATTTGCGAAGGATTTACTTATTTCAGAGGATTTGGTTATTTATTCCTTATCCTCCCCTACCCCCATTACATCACATACGCGCGACTACATGGAAAACGATGGCATTGGCCAGAGAATCACGTAACTTCTAATTTTTAGCCAAGGGATTAAGTATAAACCGTACAAATAATCAAGAAAAGTGTTAATTTTTGTATATAATTTTACATATGACGGGTACCCATGGGTCACTGGTAATTAGTAAACTTGTTCTTAACTATATATAAGTATTGTTAAATTAATTATAAAACACACTGTGCAGTAGATTTATAAGTGTAAATATGTATTTCATTTTTTAGTTATATCAGAATATATTTTGCTTGTTTACTTTCTGTAAATTAATATATATATTTTTTAAATAATCCTTTGATTTCGAATTTTTAATATGCTCGTGGCCCCCTCGAAGATTTATCCTACCCCCAGGGGTCACACCCCACAGTTTGAGAAACGCTGATTTAAACTCCTTTAAGCACAGGAGAGTCACACGTAAAATACTGAAATTGTATTCCATTCAATATTTGCCAGAGAACATCTCTAATTCTGACTTAAGGTGTAAAAGGAAGGGCTTTATATATATTTACATTTCAGTTTCCTTTTCTCAATTTCATTTTTATAACTTATTCTGACAGCTAAAACATCATCTGTGTTAAAATTAAAACTAATTATTATATTTAGTAACAGTAATGCACAAAAGCCAAGAAAATGTCAATATACACTGGTGTCCAAAAGTTAAGCATAATTGATAATTATGTGAATAAAAAGGAACTGTAAATCAGAATGACGGGAAACGTGATATGTGAGTGTAAAAAGGTTATAAAATAAGGAAGCAAATCAAAAGAATGATAATAATTAATTTTATTATAAAAAGTAGCTCTTTGAAAGAAAACTGAGCATAGCAAGGATTCACACTTTAAAGAAAAAATGAAAGAAAACATTAAATAAAATACTGATGCTGCAGTTTAATAAGGCGTGTGGTCACCTCTGACAGCCAGGCACGCTGCACAGCGATTTACCATACTTGCTATGAGATGATGAATGAGTTGTGGGCTCAAACGGTTCCTAGCTTCTTGGAGAGCTCTCTTCAGTGCTGTAACGGAGCTTGGTAAGTGCGAAAGGGCTGCAATTTGTCTCCCGAGCATATCCCATACATGCTCGATAGGATTTAAATTAGGGGAGTTCGCAGGCGACGAGATGCGCTGGATGTTTTCCGTTTCAATGAAGTCATCAATCAGCACCGCTCGGTGACATGGCGCATTATCATCCATGAATATGAAGTCAGGACTGACAGCACCTCAAAACAAGCGAACATAAGGCTCAAGAACTTCGTCTCTGCATCTTTGAGCAGTCACAGACCTCGTGACAAAGAAATGGAGGTCTGTGTGGCCGTCCATCATGATGCATGCCCATACCCTTACTCCCCTTGATGGAAAATGATGTCTTTCCGTTATGTTTCTTGGTTCAAAACGTGTTCCACGTTCTCTCCATATCGTTACCCGCCGAAAATCCTTACTCAGACTAAATCGGGACTCGTCACTGAACATCACATTGGCCCACTCTCCCACACTCCAATGTTGATATTTCAAACTCCAGTTCAAACGAGCGCGTTTATTAGATTACTCAAAAGGAATTAAAATAGTCAAATATCTTATGTTAATGCATTTTATATTACTTTTTCCCCACCAATTATTTATTAAATCTATTCTTCCAAGCAATTAAAAATTTATCATTCAGATATATATAATGGTACGTTTTTCTAATAAAAACTCTCAGAGAAAATCTTTTTTTAAATAAATAAATCGATCATAAGTATTAAATTACACAAATAAGCTCAAACACGAAATTACATAAAATTAATAAATTCAGAAAAAATTGTTGTATACGTAAGATAAAATGATCAAAAAAAATTTATATCAATTGATTCTTAATACAAAACATTTTAATGCTTAATAAATAGTCGTATTTCTTAAATATACTTTTAAACTGAGACTTAATCATTCCAAGAAAATCATTTACTCAAAATTGACCCCTTAAATTGGAGAACCGAAACTCCATTGGTGTTTTTTGATTATGACTACTATTTAATAATCATTATCTATTGTAATAGGTATCGGGGAGTTTTGTGTTACCAAAATTCAACAAAGAGCCCTCAATTTATTTTGTAGAAATAAAGAAAAACACTAATTAAAGAAATATTTTAAAAATGATTGAGTCATTAAATTTAATGATGAAAGTAAGACTTAATATTTTTCGAAATGATGGTTAATTGACATTTTTTTGTAACATTTGCCATTTTTAAAAATAAAGCAGACAAAGATCTGTTATTTACTTTTAAATATTTAATATTAAATTATTTGTATTTTTCTAAAAAAAATAAGTGGGTTTGAAATAATAATAAATTATTTCATTGTATCAATAACGAGAAAAAAGAATCGTTCGCCATCTCATTTAATTTTGCAATATGTTATATGTTGTTTTTTTTAAATTTATCCATGCATAAAAAGTAATAAATTCTGAAAATGTTATTACCATTTCATTCCAAAAGTAAAAGATACACCCACATACAACAGCAAAATAAATAATTGTTTTAAAAGGATCTAATAACTTAAATATTCCATACTTTATTTCCAATAAAGGAACATTCTTTAAGTAATATACTTTATACTTTAACGACATTTTTTTTATAACTGTATTCAGTATGTGTGTGTGTGTACTTTTATTGATAAACATAATTTTATCCTTATAACTGAAAAATATTTATGCTATTTTATTTGAGAATTCCACTACGCATTTGAAATGTACATAACTTTTCGCAAGTAATTTATCTTTGAGTTCATAGGTATGACTCTAACACTCACCTGCAAAGCAATTTGTCTTCTCTCTATATATAATGTGATAATAGAATTATTTTTTTCATTTATTAATATTTACATGTAATCAACTGTACAATTTGTTTACTTTTAAAAATGCAATGCGAACAAAGCATATTTTTTTTTTTTTAAATAGCTTATAGACGATTATGCTTTTGCTATATTATTTGTAATATTTTTAAGCATTCAATATAGCATATGAAGGGCATATATTTTTGCATATAATATACAGTCGAATCTCGATAATTCGAAGTTGGAGGACCAATGAAAATCTTCGAATTATTAAGAGGGCAGAAAAAAACTTCCAAAATAGTCAAAATATTTTTTACATTTAAATTTGAAATTGTGTAATGAAACAACAATTGTACATATATATGTAAAATTATTTTAAAGTATTTTTAAAATGTGCATATTATACAGAATTTAAAAGTCCTGTATTAAAAAAAATACATTCAATACATTTTCTCACACACAATCCTATGCAAATCTTCTTCATAATAGTGGACCATCCTTTCTGAACACATTTGTAGCAAAGCCACGTCTTAAGCGAAAAATATGGACGGCTGACAACAGGTACGGTTGGTCTATTGTCTTCTTGAAGAAGAAAAGCAGTAAAAGTGTATTTTTTTCTGATGCACCAGAAAACCCTGAGAAGATGTTACATGTTAGGGTTAGATGGTCATTAAAGGGGCTACGTTACAGGTTAGACACGCAGAAACAATACAACACAAAACTTGGAATATTCAACCTGTTTGCTACAAGACTGTTTATGATAGTAAGTGTTCGAATTGTCGAGAGTCTTATAAGATAACTTCGAATTATCACGTGTTGTAGTCTGGTCAGCCATAGATTTTACTTCGAATTATTAAGTGTACTCAAACGCATTGTTTTAGTTCGAAATATCAAGAGTTTTGTAAGGGACTGAGCGTATGCTTCGAATTATCGAGAGGTTCGTATTATCGAAGGTTTCAATTATCGAGAGTTGACTGTACATCAAAAAGTCTATCTACATAATTTTTTTCAATGCTGTATCGCTCTAATAGTTATTGTTTTCATATTCGATTCAATATTCTTCTCTCGTTATGAATTATTTTTCCCAATTTTTACATTTTGATTAAGATGGAGCAGTTTTACGAGAATTATGGCAATTAGTTTTAACTGATGTTTTCGATTATAAATGTACAGGGTGGTCCTAAATTCATGGTGCAAACTTTAAGAGTAGATACAGGACATTGCAACAATCATTTATTGTATAGGAATGTATGGGCGCAAGGGACGCGGTGTGGCGCAAACAGGGGAAATAAAAGAAAAGAGAAATGGAGCTGTCGGTTGGTTTCATTGACGGTAGGGGCAGTAGATGTCTAGCCACCATTCAGCATGAGACATCTTAGTAGAGGAAAGTGCCATGCAAAACTGTGCTGACATTTACGATGGGATACTTTACATATGCCAAAAATGTAGACATGTATTACATGTACGGCCGTGCAAATGGTAATAACACAGTTGAGCTTAAAATGTATCAAGCGCAGTTTCCTGATCGGCGAATGCCGGGTAATAGAATTTTTCAGCGGTAACATCGTCAACTTCGTGAAACACGTTCGTTCCACGTCACCAAACATGATGCTGGTCGACAAAGAGCTGTACGCAATCCAAGCCTGGAAAAAAGCATCTTGAACGTTGTAGCTGATAGACTCGAGTTAAGTACAAGAACTGTTGCTCATCAAACAAATGCGAGTCATAAGACCGTTTGTAGAGTGTTAAACAAAAATCTCTTTCACCTCTCGCCTTGTTAGCGAGTACAAGCTTTGAATCCGGTAGACTATCTTCTCCGACTACCAGTGGGTGGTACAACAAAGTCAGCTTTAGCTGGACTTCATAGTTCATGTCCTGAACAGTTATGTACAATTTTCGAAAACATCACGCTTGTCAACGACGCTTTCAATAAACTCTTTGTCTTTCCTTTCGTCTCTTATTTTCTGTGTTTGTGTCTCACCGCGTCACTTGGGTCCATACATTTCTATCCAATGAATGATTGCTACAATATCCTGTACTTACCCTTAAAGTTTGTACCGTGAATTTGGGACCACCCTGTATATATACCCAGGTTATATAACTGAAAATGTCCTTATCCATAAAAATAAATTCTTCTGCTATTATGATAAACTATATTGCATAAATGAATGAATGTCACGTCACTTATAGAAAGAAACAACCATCACAAACAACAAAAAATATGCTAATTTACTTAAAATAGTGATAATGGGCTACATAAATTGAAAATTTATCTTGAAACATATATTCATCACTACATTTTTGAAAAGTATTAATGTGATCAAAACCATGAAACATGAAAACTATAAAGAGAAAAATAAATGAAAACACACAAAAATTTCCAAAATAATAAAATACATACACTCTTGCCTCAGTACATTAATAATCGTAAAATGTATTATAAATATAAGCAATTCATTGCACATTTAAAATGATTAATAAATTAACAGTGAAGGAGAACTATTTTACAAAAATACAAGGGTTCAAAAAAGTGTCCATAAATTTCCAATTTTCTAAAAAAATTAATGTTTTCGACTAATAAAAATTAATACATCGGAATTGTAAATTTTTTATAAAATCTGCAATTTGTTCTTATTGGAATAACATAATCAATTTTTAAAGCATACTACAAATATTTTTTTGAAAATTAATAATTAAAGAAGCATTAAAAAGTTACCTCACAAAAGTCGTCATACACTTAAAAAGAACCCTTAACATAGTTTTATATAAGTGTTGTATTTTTTTCTTAATTTAGCACTTAGTAGGATATATTTTAACGTCCACAACAACTTTTAAACATTTCTGTAGAGGTTTCTTGGTACTGTCTGTAATTTCTTCACTGTTATTCTTCCATTCTTCAGTGATTATTGTTTTTAGTACAAATTTTGCTTTTATATGTCATTTACATTAACTTCAAATTCAGGGGATTGAGTAGGTGATTTCAGAATTTTGTAACAGTTATAGATTTAGAGATGTAGAGACGTATATTGAGAGCACGTTTGGGGTCATTATCTTGTTAAAAAATAAAGTTGCCTCCAATACACAAATTTTGGTAGGATAAATTCAAATTGTTCTTCACGATATTTTAATAAATCTCATGATTCACAATACCATCAAGAAATACCAAATTATCTGATCCTGAAACCGATTTGCTCCCCTCTCCCACACAAAATGCTTCTCTCATCAAATCTTTTTTTATGTATCAACTTTTAATTTAATGCATTTATTTTTTTTTTATATTTATCCGAAAGATATTTCTAAAAATGCATATAATCGCAGTAAACAGCTGGTGATAAATTTAAGCGACATATTCTTTTTAAATTAAAACTGAATTTAGTTCAATTAAGTATCAGGTGAATTACTTTAATTATTCAAAAATATACTGAATATATATAATCGTAGTAGTTATTAATGTTATTTGTAATTTACTTCAAGATATAACATAAATAAATAGAATAGGCTTAAAATATCCAATACATTTTTTTCTACTGATGATAGAACTTTTATGAAAAAATAGAAGTTTTAAAATAAAAATATTAATATAAATTATTTTACAAACTAGCGTTAAAAACATGAAATATGCTCCACACACTGAAAATCCATTCTGAAAACAAAAACACAATACATTTTAAAACCACACAAAAAAGCATCAAGTCAATTTTTTTCTCTACTAAATTAGTGAGAGATGAACTAAAAACATAGATGATAAAGGTGAAGGTGCCTTTGTTTTTGTCGTATTAAAAGGAAGAAAAAATGAACAATATATATATATATATTCTTAAAAGAGACAACTTTATTTTTTGTATGTTTATGTTCGGGACTCTTCTTATCAAAAAATGTCAGATGTCTTTCTAGACAAGGAATTAAACGAATTCACTTAAAACGAAACAATTTTTGTGGTTAAGAACATAAAAGCTGCCGCTACATTGTCTTAATTAATATGGTATGAAGTTCAGCACGTCCAAAATTCTTAAATGGCTTTTAAAAACACTTAATCGCTTTCAATAATAAAATTTCACCTCTCTTAGACTAAACATTTCAAAATCTTAAGCATTGAATAAATCATTATTTATAGCTATAGAAAGATTCTGAAAAGCATTTTTTCTTAAGAGATTACAGAAAAAAAATAGAGCTTTTGATTTTGCGGTCAATTTATAAAAAAAACAACTTACATTTTAAATATTTTTTTCATTTGCATTCACAGTTTTTTTTTTATTTAGAAATTCTGTTATATTTTTTGTAATATAAATATTAACAAGAAGAGTGTGACAGGAAATTATAATAAGAGAGTATCAGGATTTTTATTTGTTACTTATTTACGTGATAGTGCCATTAATCCTTTTAAAACTATGAAACATATAATTAATCTAAAATAATAAATCTTCGTTTCATTATTCAATAAAATATGTTTGACATAGTAAGCACATTTTTAATTATGAAGAATATGCAATTATTACTGGTAATAATACTAAGAACGAAATTTGTTAAACATTCTCTTGAATTAGTGTACAATTTTTAAAAACGAAGTGAAGAGTTTTATAATGGTAGTTATTTAAAAGCAATTGTGTTACACTGTTTCTTTTTTGAAAGATTTTGTTTTGTTTTTCATAACCTGAATGCAAAATTTTGAAAATACAAATATTTCACATTTACAGCTACCTCAGAACCCTTATATTTCTTCATTTTAAGGCATAAGGGGTACTCTGGACTATGTCAAAGTTATACTGTAACAGTAATTGTTAAAATCTATGAAATTTGTCAACTTATGAAAACAAAACGTGCAAGTTTTAATCTGTTCCTTTTTAAAGATATTTTTGCTTAAATAGCATTAAATAAAATATCTTTCCTTTATCTCACAATCTAAAAAAACCTTAAAAGAAAACATATATCTACATGACCTTATGATAAAGTATATGTACGAGCAAATATCAATATTTTTTGTTTATAATGAAACTTTCCTTGGAGATTTTGAGCCGAGGAATAATTCCAAAACAGACTGCACATGTATGACTTAAATCATTTCGATTTTTCGTAGTGATTAAATATAACTACCGTGAGAATTAATACATGCAACGTTGAATATAATAAAACAGATAAAAAAAAGGATTTCCCCACTTGAATAGCATGCATCATATCGATAACAGTTTTTGTATTCCTATCATTAAAAAATAGGAATGAGTTAAATTATTCAAACTATTTTCGGTTATTGTTTTAGTGTTACGTTACCAGTAGATATACTAGTAAAAAGTCAAATAAAGGTAATCCAAATAAAAGTTTATTCGGAAGGAACTATCAATAATGTCATATTCATACATTCAACTCTTTAATAAATATTTCTTAAAAGCTATCTTTAAATTTTTTGCTATAAAATTATATAAAAAACATATTACATTTATTTCGAAATAAAATATGATAATGATTCAAAAATTATCATCTTAATATTCTACACTATAATAACTAACATAACTGAGGTTAAAGTTTAAAAATATTAAATGTTAAAGGTGTAAAAGTATTACAAATAATGTTTTGAACAACGCACTTTACAGTATTTTTAAACAAAATTAAATGAAGAAAGACAAATTTTTATACACTACTGTGTTCGCACAAACATAAAAATGAAAGTTTTTGAATTCAGTTACGAGAGTAGAAATTAATCAAGTTTTGATATAAAAAAAAAACTTTCCTCTAATAATATTTAAAGCTTGCAGATTTTTTACGGGATATTTTACATCCATTTATAACGAGATTTATTCTAATTAAAGTATCCGAATCTAGCTTATTTACTCAGAAACCTTAACTGACAAATAAGCGTACATAATTAGCCCTCTTCCGATTGAGGCTGAGAATATAAAATTTGGTTTGAAAATGCTAAAATTGTGAAGAGAAAGATATGTTATGTAAATATAAAAGAGAATTTCTTCAATTTTTATTTTATCAAAAAAGATTTTTCCCTTTCATTCTTTAATATATATATATATATACTGCTGTTTGTAAAAAAATGCAACATCATGAAGGAATCATCAGAATTAAATGAACTTTGCAGCAAATATCAATTATAGGATGTTACGTAAAGTAATAAAGTTTCAGAGCCACCGCAAATGTGTGGCGTGCGCAGCGCCCTTTGAACTGATGCTAAAAGCGAATAAATAGAGGGTTTTAGCTGAACGTCGAAAATAGTAACTTATTTGTTAGTGTCGAGCGTCTAGTGAGACCTAAGCATGCCACCATGACGAAATAAGGAGAAATTCCAACAACTTACGGAGTTTGAACGGGGGAGGATTACCGGCCTTCGGAAGGAGGAATTTTCTCTTGCGCAATAAGAGCTCGTGAGCAGCGGAACCGTTCCACAGTGATGCGAGTTTGGAAGCAATGGACGACGGAAGATGACGTTAGCACGCGACGATTGACAACTGCTTCGCATGGCGGTGAATGATTGTACGGCTTCCTCCAGGCAGTTGAGAGCACGTTGGTCTACTGTTTCAGCTGTACTAATGTCGGCTTCGTCAATTTGTCGACGTCTGCTGCACCGTGAATTGCGTGCAAGGGTGCCTTTATACAGGATCCCCCTCACGGCAAACCATTGACGGCTGTGTCTTCAATGGGCTCATGATCACAGAGCGTGGCAAGCTGATTGGCACCAAGTTGTCTTTTCAGATGAATCACCCTTCAATTTGTGGGACCATGATGGCCGCATTCGTGTTAGACGCTACGCCGGTGAACGCTGCCTTCCAGTTTGCGTTATCGAACGACATAGCGACGTAACACCCAGAGTTATGGTTTGGGGTGCGATTTCGTATCAGAGACGATCCAGTTTGCTACGAATTGAGGGTAATCTCAATAGAAACAGGTACGTCCGCGAAGTGCTAAAACACAAAGTCGTTCCCTTCCTTCCTTCAAGGCATCCCTGGAGCAATCTTTCAGCATAATAATGCACGCTCACTTGTTGCAAAGAATGTTCGAGACTTTTCTTCAGCCCAACACATGCAATTTCTTCCTTGGCCTGCTTATTCGCCGGATATGTCGCCTATTGAGCACGTGTGGGATTTAGTTGGTTCTGGGTTTCGCTCTTGATCCGCGTTCTACAGCTTCAAAAGACGAACTTTTGCTGCGCATGCAAGTAATATATGGAATTCTCTTCCGCAAACAGACATTCAAAATCTGTTTGACTCCATGCCGTATAGCAGCACTTATTGTAGCGCGTGGTGGCTACACCTAATATTGGTTTCGGATACTTAATATTGTTTCTCTTTTGCTTTAAAAATTTTGTTTTTTATTTGTACTTATACAAGTTGTTTGTGCATTAAACTTCATTTAATTCTGATTATACTTTCATGGTGTTGCATTTTTTACAAACAGCAGTTTATATACTTATTTATGGCATGTTTTTTTAGAGCAAACGAAAGAAATGCAGGAAATATAGGATTTCATATGAAGTTACTCCAGATAAAGGAAAAGAAATGTGTTATCATTTTACCGAAAAATAAAATATAATCAAGGAGAAACTTTTACTGAAAAATCAATTAATAATTATTCGTATAATATGCTTTAACTTTAATTTACCTCAAGAAATGTTTTATACAAAGTAGCCAAAAAGGCTCAGATTGTAACATTATTAAGAAGGAAATAAGGAAAAGAAAGAGGAAGTAATAACGGGATTTAAGTTATATTTACAGTCATTTTAATATCTTATCTTCATTCATGCTACATGATTAATCTATTCGAAACAAGATCACTTTTATAATACGTAACTGTAAATTATTATTATTCTGTTATCCAATGTTTTATTTTTAAAGATAATAAAATATCCAAAGCTTCAAATCGTTCATACTTTTTTAGCGAATTGTTACTTATTTGCAACTTTGTCGAGAAAATTCCTCATTTTGTATGATTATGTACTCATCCGTATCATTGATACGGGTGATACGGAGATAGCTATGTCCCTTGGGTAAATTCTTTATTTTTGTTTCCCTGCAAAATTCTACTTCCTTTCACATATCCATTTCGTTTCTTTGTTCGATTTAAGATTTTACTAATTATTTTTTTCATAGTTTTAACTGTCTTTCGTGAATATGTAAATGCTTTAATAATGTAATTACTTGCCATCAATGTAATTCCATGCTAAACACCATTCAAGAATATAAAAAAGGAATTACAGGACAAAATAGAATAACTACAGTACTCTTACGCGTAGGACTAAGATTGCAGGGTTAAACATGGTTTCAAGTCCCGCCTTTTATCTTTAAGGGCCAAAAGAAAAAAATTAAACTTTCATTTTTTTCTAAATTTTTAAAATGTAAGCACTTATAAGCCCATAGTATAAAAAAAGTTATACAAATGTATCTTTATAAATATCTAATTTTAAACTTTAAGCAATTAAATTAGAATCTTGATAGTAATCTAATATTTAATTGAAATAATCTGACTTATTAACAATGTAAATGTCACATAAAAATTATGTTAAACTATCATATAAAACTGTAGCTAATCCTTAACATGCATACAAAATATTAAACTTCAATCACTTTTACCATCTAGTACTAACTTCAGTCCTAAAATTATTATACTATATGTAATATACACGTATATATCAAATTTTTTATTGTTTCTGTGTCTATTTTGTCAGTAAAAAAATTTACATTTTGAATCCTGCTACATATACATGTTAATTAATCATATATTTTTGTTTTATTCATGGTAGTCAAGAAAAGTAAAATTATGATACAATGGCTCAATGAACACTCGAATTATGATTCATCTTTTAAATTAACATTACAGAATAAAAGTGGATTATTGGTCGCATGATGATTCCAAAAATACCCTCTAACATTAATAAAAAATGATCTTATTTATCTCCAAAACATCCTTAAATAATTAAATTTAATGGTAATAAAACAACGAAAAAAGAAAAGTATCATTCACAAAAATTAAATTTTATACATTTATCAATGCATTACGTATCGCGTTTCGTATCTTTTCAATTAATAAGCTTTTTTTTAGAGTGTTTAGCTATTTACGATTTTTTATTTACCTTAATCATGATTACATGGATACTCATTTTCTATTCAATTTTTTTATCATATTCTTTCATTAATAAACATAATAAATAAAAAGCATAGATTTTTTTTAAAAAAAACACGAAATTAAAAATGTGACTTGGAACGTACTTATAAAATAAAATAGAAAAATTGGCTAGCATTTGAAAAAATATATGAACTTTGGCTGTGGTTTTTTTTGTCTTTAATTTCTGAAAAGGGAATCAATTGTAGTTGGATATATACATAGTAACTAAATAACCATATACATTAGGAGCTTAACTTTCTCTTCTTAGGATTTTAATTTACTTAGTTTTTCACACGCCTCCTATTATACATTGTGAGGAACATTTCGGTCAACCAAGTTTAGCCGAAAATCATTTAGTGTGTGTTCCGTTTACTTTAAAATAAGGTTCAGAAAACAGATCTAATTTATATTAAATTTTAATTATTGGGGGAAAAGTAATTAAATACAGTTGACTTCTTTGAAAAGATGAAAATATTTTTCTTTGTTTATCAAACAATCATATTATTTTCGAGACGAATTCATTTTTATTTCTTAAAATCTTAATTTGCTAAATCTTTATACATAACACTAGTTACATAAACAGTTAAGTAAATCATTTTTTTCTGATGATCATTTTTCACAAAATCACACATCATCAAAACAAATAAGACATCATTAGCCTATAAAGGTAGAAACGTAATGTACATCTCGGTTAATTGGGCATATGCACTTTTACTTTTTAAAAAAATATATATATTTTAAGTGAAATAAATCTGTTAGGTATAACACAGTTATATTTTGATGCGTGTCACCGGTATATAATTTTGTTCGTAAATCTATTTCCCTTGTCTTAAATTTGTTCTTTAAAAGTCAAAATAATTTCATCATTATTGACTTAAAAAAAATATGGGTTGTAGTCGAGTCAGTAGTTGAATCTTATAAAACATTTAAATTATTGGTATGGATTTAAAAAAAGCGATGTAAAGCACACACAGTGGGAATTTATATGTAGGCATATATTATCAAAAATTTTGATAATATACATTGATAATACTCTGCTGTATTAAATCTCATAACGTAAATTATTATTAATAATCAAGAAGGAAAAAATTGACAATAAATAATGTATTTTTATTTCCTTTATTATAATGATACAGATGGAAAAGGGCGAAACGTAAATATCATTGGGATTGATATTAATCCATTACTTTTACTCTGTAGGTGTAAAAATGAATTAGAAGAAATGAGCATAATAATACTTATAATATACAAGGATAGTATTATTCTTCGATTACAATGAAATAGAAAAGTGAAGATCGACCAAAGAACAAATATAAAAACGAACGTAAGAAAGTTTGAAATAAAGTTATACTTGTGGCTACTAAATGCTTAACCAAGTATAGAGAATGTTGATAATATATTCTTTCAAAATGTAAGTGCATGTGATTTTCAGTACTTGTAACGATATACACGAATTTTAAGGAGCTATACATGCGAAGATGAACACCTAATTTTGTTTCTTGGCTATAAAAAAAACTTTTTTTATGAAGTATTACTTCAATAAAAATTTTAACTAACCCCATATTTTTTTTTCACATTCCGAAACAATAATCAAGACAAGAATAAGTTAAGGTATCTGCCTATGTAAGGAGACAAGTTTTCTAAAATGCCTTGCTATTAGTAATATTGTTGGTGCTTATGACTTAAATTAATGAAAAATACCAATCAAAATTTATGTGACAATTTAAATTTATTGGAATAAGATATTTTAGGTAATATTTAATGAAAATTATACCGAAATTCCAAGCACTATATATAGAATTTAAGGCCATATATTCAAATTATTTTTACACAACATATTATACACAGTTGGGGAGGCAATGAACTCTAAAACCCAAAATATATTTTTCACTACCAGAACATTTTAGATCAAAGCTCATTTTCTTTCAGGAAATTTTACAAATCGTATGATGTTTGTAACAATAAATCATTAAAAATAAAAAAAAAATTGATTTTAGAGTTAAATCCTTAGTTTATTACCTTTATAATACTTAAAATAACATGAATACAAAATATGAAATAATGACATTTATAAAATTTTGAGATACGGGTTTTATATATAAATAACATTATTAAAAAATAAATTAAAAACACATTTTTAAAAAATGTATTAAAAATAAATAAAATCTTTATAAATGTATTTAAAGTTTTTATTATCATTTTACCAAAAAATAACGCTTAATATCAAATATTTATAGCTTAGGCTCTTTCCTTCTCTTTTTATCTTATTAAATCTTTTCTATCGGACTGCTCGGTTTTTCCCTACACAAAACGGCAAAGATAAAAAAAAATTCTAAATTTCAGTCAAACATTCATTTAGAAACGTAGGCAGATACCATGAGGCTTCTAAGTTTAACGAAATTACATAAGCAAATTTTTCACCTGCATTTCGATTCAGAGTATTTAAGTAAAAATTATTAATATTTTTTTAGCATGTGTTTATACATACGCTTCTCAGATACGTATAATAAAATATTAGTAAAAATATTTTTATTCTAAAAAAAAATTATTTTGTTGTTATTAAAACTGAAGTAATGTGCACTTAAATGAAAAAAGAAACATTACATTTAATACATTCATTGTACTCTTCAGACTTTTCTTTTGAATTGAACATTTGTTTAAAAATTACAACTAATTAGCAAGTAAATTGAAAAGCAAAAAGTGATAATTAATCTTGAAATGCTTTGAAAAATATCAGATATTCTGATAATTGTATTTAGTTATACAAAAAGATTTTAAAAAAATAATGAATAATAATTTTTTTAAACTATACGCGATTGCGATCACTAATAACTAGAAAGTTGAACTATTAACAATAGATTAAGTATATCGTAAGTATAATCTAACTGTTCAACTCAAATCTCTTGGAGGCTTCAGTTATTTAGAATGTTATTTAAATGAACAAGTAATTAAAGATGAATTATTTGAAAATCATAAATATGTTGTAATATGTTGTAATAAAAAGAAGCTTTTACATTTCATTCTCGATTTTTGAGAGCCACACTAATATTCATACCAAACTAATTTATTTTCAAAGTTATGAAACTTGCCTATTCTTCATGTATGAGCCATTTTCTTTGAAAATGGTGCAAGTTCATTTTTGACAAAAAGTTAGTTAATTATAACATTTAATGCAATCTGCTATGAGTTTTTTTTTATCAATGAAAGTTCCTCAAAATATCCTTCGAAAGTTTCATCATTCTTTCAGTATAAATTTGCATAGTTAATGAAATTACAAATATAGTTACTTTGAATATCTCTATATAAGATAATATGGGTTTACAGCACTTTCAAAGAAAACAGCTCATATGTCTAAAGGCCTTACTTCAAAATATTCCCTTTCATATTCAAAGAGACATTCACTAAAATTTAAAATTAATTTCTTAGTGAAAAACAGTGGTCAAGTAGTATTACAGATATTTTTTAAAACGAAACAAGGCCTATGTTCTGGCAATTAAAAATATATACACTGTATGCTTTGAAAAAATATCTTTAATCTAGTAGTTTTTGCAAATATTTCGCACACAGTAATCTTTCTCTCTCTATCTCTCTCTCTCTATATATATATGATAAATTATACACAAGAGTTTAATTCAAAATACCACAAAAAAAACCATTAATTATTTTTAAAAAAATGAAAGTTCATTAAGTTATAAGAAATACTACCCCCCTTACATTATCTTATTGATGCACGCATTTAAAATTTGATGAACAATTTATCGAAGTATATTCGACAAAAGTTAAGAGGGATTTTATGAATACATGATTGAGAAATCCATAGAAAGATCTTTTTATAAAGCCTTATTGAAAATTCTTCGAAGACGAATGAATTTAAAATTCAATTAATTTTAAAAGATATAAGTACAGCATCGGTCCAAAAATACATTCCAAATTCCGTTGCATAATAGATTTTCTATTTATTGCTATAATAGCAATAAAAAGAAAAAATATCAAAACATTTGACACGAAAAATTATTTTTTAAGAGGGGAAAATACACTCTTTGCTTTTCAATGTAGACTAAATATAGCTTTTTAAAAAAATTTATCTTAGAATGCAATTTAATCTGAGTTTCAAAAGATAACTTAATTTCGTCCTATTGTGTGAAATTGCATTTTTAATGCATTAAAAATTCAATTATCTCCTTTCACTTTTTCCTCAATTTTTAAAAGTTTACTATGCAAAACGGTAGTAAATTTATCAATGCTAAACTTTTTATATTTCTTCTAATTTAAAATAAAATAAAGAGCTTAACAATAAATCCAAAAAGTATATAAATAACATATACAAATTAGAGTTATAAAATATAATTATAAGTTATAATTCTATAATTTAGGTTTTATACCCAAGTGCATCATTATATAGATGTTTTCAATTTGCATAAAATTATTCTAAAAACATAAATAGAACAATATATTTTAAATTAGAATTTCAAAATAACAATTTGGTATTTGTGTATTAAAAGAAAAATTAAAATAAGCTTTTAAAGCAGCTGTCTCTAACGTATAAATATCAGTTACTACTTTTCCAATTTTTCTTTATATTTATGCATATAAAACAGTGAGAGATATATTAACACTAGCAATTATTTAGCTACAATATTAAATTCTTCAGCAATAATGCCGTATTAGTTAATATTATATTAAGTATTATATTGTACTAATTGTACAATAACTCTTATTTACTGTACCGTTATTACAATTTCCATTTTAAATACATTTTTCCCCTCTTTGTATGATTTTCAGGAAAAATAAGTTGCCTTGATTTGAAGCTATTAGAACATAACATCTTAGGCATGCAACGCTACGTTTATGAAATTAAATAATTCCGCACGTTTTATTCGGATAATAAATATCGCAAATAATTTAAAATACAAAGTCCACACATACACACACACACACACACACACATATATATATATATATGTGTGTGTGTGTGTGTGTGTGTGTGTGTGTGTGTGTGTGTGTGTGTGTGTGTAACATCAATGAGCAACATATATAGTACTGCAGCATTAATTTGCTTGTTTCTAAAATCCCAATTAAATTTCTTTAATAGCTGTTATTAAAGTGCATGTGTGCATGTATAGCTGTGCATAAGTGCATGCATATCTGTTAGGGCGCTTGATAGTATGTGCATGTGTGTAAACGTGCGTGTGTGTTTGTGTGTGTGAGAGTAGCTGTGGGTTGGTGTGTGAGTGATTATGTACGTGTGCGTGTGTGTGCATGTACGTGCACAGATTAATTAATACTTATTCGTATAAATTTCAAACAGCACCTTGATAACGACAAAAACTAAAATATTTATTTTAATAATCGTTTTTTTTTTCACTTGGATGTCACATTAATTTTTAATAATAGCTGTGAGGATGCATATCTTAACTTATTAATAAAACACAAATTCGCGAAAGATATGAAAATATCTCAGAATGTTTTTTATTCCCCTTTTTAAAACTGTAAGTGATTCTTTTCTCTCAGTATTCAATGTAATTTTTCAATATTTCAAATATTTAATTGAAATCTTATTTGTAAATTTTGATCTATAATTCGAACAAATGAAAGAATAATTTTATTCTCAAACTGAACCAACTTTCAGCAAGTGTTACAACTTTTTTTTTTACTACCCAAAATAAGGCATCATAATAAAAGCAATAGAATCTATTGAAAAATTCTTTGTCCGACTTTTATAGCAAATCTGGATCCTTCAAGGTGAAACTCATTGAGAATTCATAAAGTTTATGCAGCTTTCACATCGAGGCTAAGTGCAACTTGAGTATAAGCCTTCAGAAACTCAAGCAAGAGGCAAATGAAACCAATACATTAGAATTTTAATACCAAACGCATCCCCTGGGCTTCCAAAGTGTCTCGTAACTTATAGCATAAATTCCAAGCTAACTCTCTCATTGTATGGAAATCTATCTCGACCTGCTAAAAGGAAAGAATTCATTTCAAGCTGTGAAGTTTCACAAGAATAAAAAAAAAAAAATAGCATTTGGAGAAAAAAATGTTTTCGTTTAATACACAAAAACGTCGCTCTTTGAGGCATATTTTTTTCTTTATCTTTTTTGTCTGCAGCAGGTTGCTTTCCAATACAATAAATTTACGTTGAAGTGACAAGTGACATTTTATTATGTGCAAATTGAGTGGCGGCCATTACTGAAGTGAATACGCATTATCTTATGAAGGTGTATCGAATGTCGTGCAGCAAAATCGGTAACTAGATAGCATTTCTTCTCAGACCGATCAGGTGTTTGACGAGCGGAAGTGGTGATGACGTCATAAAGACGAACTTTGAAAGGAAGTCCATTGGTTCGAATTTCTAGATTATTGAACAAATGATTAAAATTTAATAATAAATCTGGCAATATTTCAGATATTTTTCAAAGAATCTAATTATGTTGCAGTTGATGAGTTAAAGTATTTCGAATTCTTTAAATTAATTAATTTAAGTAGTTATTAAAAACAGTTGTGTGTGTGTGTCGGGGGGGGGGGTAATTACCTATATTTTCTTGTGATAGTCTCTTCAAGAGAAATTTAAGAAAAAATCCTTGGTTCAAATTTCTGTGTTGATTAAAGACAGATTTATATTCTATTGTTGAATAAGATAATAATTTGAAAATATTTTCGATTTGGAGAATATCCTTTGGGGTAATTTATTAATCAACAGTGGAATTGGTTTTTATTTCACAGCAATTTACATAAAAAGAAATTTACGTGCGTTAATGTACTCAAATTCCTAAGCTGGTAGAATATAATTTATGCTAATTTTGATATTAAATAAATAAGGCTGCATTTTAGAGGTTTTTCGAGTTAAGGGGGTTTATTCATTATGTATTTAATTAATAAATTAATTATTGTTTGTTCTAAATTGCTTTTGTTACTAAGCTAAGGGCTGTTTCCTTAGTAAAACATGGTAACTGATAATTTTCAAATTATGGATTCAAAACAAAGTCATTAAAATGTTTTTCGACATTCATGAAGAAAAAAAAATGCTTTAAGCGTTCTTCATTCACAGGAAATTTTCAAAAAATGAAATGAATGCTAAGAATATATTAAAAACAACTGTACTATAATCCATTTAAAGCTAATGTATATAAGAAATACTGTTTGAGGGAATGCATTAAGGTTAAAAAATATATATTTGTAAAAATAGATATTTTTACAAATAGATATTTGTATCAATTCCATATCAAGCGAATCTTGATATGAAATTAAAAATTAATAGAGAAAAAGGATGTAAAAGAAAAGTTTAAATGCTGGAATAAATTACACTTACCAAACATTTTTACCGCGTGAAATACTTAATATTTCCAAAATAAAAAGAGAAGTATTGGATATATGTACAAGATAGATTTTCAATTCGGTAATGAAGATATTACTGCCGAAAAGTAAATTTAAACTCTAAATATTCTTAACATTTTTACCTTACTTTAAAAGAAATAATTGTTATAGAAATCTATATAAATGTTGTTTTTTTAGCACAGAAACAAGCATAAAAAAGAACATTCTTTTTCTTCTTTTTCCTCAAATGTTCAATCACATTAAGGTTTCCAAACTATTAGCTTATTTTAAACAATAGTAAAATACATTGTTGAAAATTCTTACATTTGTCTGTTACTTTCCTAATGAAATAAACAATTATATATCTCAAAAAGTAAATTGCATAAGCTGTATTATACATATAAACACATATATATATATATATATATATATATAGCTTTATTTTTAATTATTAGAGAGAAAAATATACATTTTATGTTTAATTTATAAGTATGGAATTGAAGATTATACGTGTATTAATATTGCATATTATATTTGATACACTGAAAAACACTACAAATAAATACATTGAAAATATTTTGTTGAAAATTTTATTTATAAAATTCTGTGTAGTGAAGATGTAGAAGGGTAATTCAATATTGATAAAGTTTTGAAGATTGGCATAATATTAAAGAACAAATGATGGTGAAAGAATGTTCTTGGTATTGTTTGTGTCACAGAGTATTTTCCCTTTCAACCAAAATTTTTTTTAAATTTTAAAAACTATTTTTTTACGGAAGAATTTAACTATTTATTATTTGTTATGAAGTATTTTTTGATTATAACAGTTATTTTTCATTCTGCAATTTTTTTAAGTTTGAAACATTGTTGTGGTAAATTTTTTTTTTTCAATTGTATTTTAAAGCATTTTTGAAATAATATGAGTAAAAATAATAATATTCGTCGAAGACTATTAAAAACCTTAATTTTTTAATTTGACAACAGAACACATTTTACAACATTAGCTTGATGTTACAAGTATTGAGGTAATTTAAATAGTACTAATACAAATATATTTTATGAATAAATATTAAACAAACATATATATTTCCTAATGATTAATTTGTATATGCATTGAACGTGGATTTAAAACTTTCAATAGAAACATTTGCTTTATTTGTATAATTTTATCATGTTTACTAATTTAAAAAGTAATCAAAATGATATCAAACTTCTAAAAACAGAATAATAAATTAAAATTCATATTTATATAAAACTATTATTACCTGTGTCATGACTCTATCAGCACCGGTTCCTTTTTTGTCTTTGTACACGATATCAGCATTGTAATTAAGTATCAGTTCTTTAAATCTAGCGTCACCCCTTTGAATTCGTTTTTCTGAAGGCCCACTGGCTCCTAAACTGTTTTCTGGAACGTTTGGAACATGTTGCTTGAATACAAGGGGTGTGAGTTTTCGAATACTCCTTCGTCGGGCCCCACTTCGCCCCGGACTGCATGCATAAACTCCTGCAGAAAATAACGCGAAGCATAATAATAAGAATAGATGCTTCTGAAGAATGTTGAACGGTCTGTTACAAATTCGACGCGTTTTTTTCTGTACCATGGGATAATGTTAAAGTTGCAAAGACATTACATTTACGAAAAAGTGCCGAAATAGAGAATAAAATATTGAAAATAAAAAAGATATTTTAAACTCCCACAAGAGGATGTTCCGAAATGTTATGACTATAAAAAATTGAATTTCAAAGCATCGTATCACCGTCTCCGTATTTTAGATGCTCTTGCCTTTTTCATGATACAGCGAGGTAATCTGTCAATCAAATATCACTCTCGTCTTAGAAAACGGCTTCGATTGGCTGTAAGAAGACACGCCTTTTTTTTTGTGTGTTTTCGATTTTTTTTGTTATTTAGCACTAGAATGATGGAGAAAATATCTAAGAGAATTTTTGGAAAATACTAATAACATTTCTACAATGAAAAATGGAATTTTTTTTATATAAATGGAGAATTTTGGGGTATGTGTGTGCATTAAAAGAAAAATTAACAACATTTAATATTTTTTCTAGTCAGTGAAAAAAATTCTTAGAAATAATAACATCTAAGTATGATGTTTATTATAAAAGTAGTTGTAGAAACTTTAGAAAAAATGTGGTAAATATTTTGAAGATTTTATAAAACTACATGTTATTAACTTATATTTAATTAATTTTGACGTGTTTCTTCTTTAAAAGTAAAACTCAACCATTTAATTTAAACCCATAAATAAAATTTTAAATTAGTGGATTCTGATAATTGATTGAATAAATCCTTTTCAATTTCAGCAAAGCAGCAACTGAAAATTATTCTGAGAACACATTTGCTGAAATTTGATTACAAAAGGCTTCATTAAAAATTAACAACTTTCTTCAGTAAAAAAAAAAAGAATTTGCAGTGTGCATTGCTTTATATTTTGGAATTCCACGGATTCAATGAAAGCTAATTTAACAATTTTTCAATAAATTAATTTTCAGACTTTAGCAAAAATTATCTAAAATATTTATTTTTCCTTTTGTTACATCTTACATAAAATCAATCAGACTAATGATAATTGCATACAGTTGCTTTACGAATTAAAATTAATTTTCCAGATTATTTGAAAATAAAGGTTCCCTTTTTAATGCACAATTTCTGATGCATGGAGTTATGATGCATTGATAAAATGTAATTTTTGACTTAAGACAAACTACAGGATTCATATTTTTTCAAATAACATCTTACTGTCTATACACATTAATTATAAATTATTTAGTCTTCAATTGCATAATTTGGCATTGATAGTAGTTTTAGATTAAATTTATGAGAAAAGTGTAAAAGTAAATAGAACAAAGTATTTTTACAAATAAAAATATATGTTTAATCAATAAATCCTTATTTGCGCTTTATTTTTTATCTATCATTACTTTAAATTATTTTTTCTGCCGTTTATTCAATTCATAAAATATATTTATATATTATGTGTATTTTATAGTTATTTCTTTGATATGATAATGTTAAATATTAAATTATATAAATACATCATTTAAAAAAAATTAAAATCCTATTTATTAATGCATGAGAAAAAATGACCTCACCTTGTAATTCCTCTCCAAAATTATTTTGGAACAAACTCTAACACAAATATATACAGGAAGAACAAAAAAAAGTATTTTTTTCTCTATTTGGATCACTATATTGTAAAAATGTTGCTTTTTGTTTGCGAAGTAAAAAAGGGAAAAGCTTTCAATTGAAAAATAGCTTATGCACGAGCATTAAAAATATCAATCCCATCGAGCATTATTTTTAAAAATTTTGAAGAATAAGAATTTTGCTATTTTTATATCAATTTTTATAAGTATTTAGCTTATTAATAACATAATGCTATTTTCAAGAATGTGAAATTTGAGATATGAGGAGAAAAAAATTAAATATTTTAAATTCAAATTACTTATCGTTCATGTAAAAAGCTCAAAAACTAATTTTTCTTGTGAAATATTAGCAATATATTATAATTTTATCCGATTTTACTTTCTCGCCTTTAATGTACAAAACTAATTAAAATGTCAGCCTATTTTACGTTTCGAATATTTTAAAGGTATTTGAGAGCCTATAATTAAAAACAGTAAAACCTGTTCTTGTGCGGTAGATAGAGACAGCATAAAAACAAAAGCACAAAAAAAATATTAGAAAAATTTCATAAATTCTTACACATAACATACAACTTTGTGGAAATACAACAGAATTTTTTTATGCGGTGAAAATGAATCGCATACGAAAAGTGGCACTTAGAAAATACGCCATTTATTTACGAAATGTATGGGAAAGTACTTCCATAGCAAAATAAATAATTAAATTACGCATGGAAACATTTTTAAAACATTTAGTTTCTTATTGTATACATGGAGAAGTTTTCATAACACACATAAATAATTCACTGCTACTCACCATAATCAATGCGCTCATCTTCCTGTGATGAATAAGTTCAAAATCGCTTTCGTCACTTGAAAATACAATTTCAATTTACTTATATTTTGGCACCACGAAATAAGAGAAACGTTTTGGTGAAGAAGGCTTTTTGGTCAGTTGCTTGTAAATGTTAAGATAACCAAAGAAGCATGATCGAAGCTTTTTTTGAAATTTCATACTCCTTTCGGGATTGGTATTTATTTTGAAAATGCTTTTCCAATTTGATGAAAAGCTGTATCTCGGAGTATATTTATCATTTATGAATTACTTAGTATAATGAATGATTTACTTCGTGTTCGTCTTTATAATCTATCAAATTATTGATAATGTCATTAAAGTCAAAGGGTTTGACTTTACAGGAAGGACCTAACATTCTCCGATCGCCGCTGGTACATTGATAGAAAACATTACAGTGTGGCACCAAAGCCGTTGAAATTGATATACCTCATAAAAAAAGATCGCACGAAAATAAAATTTGCAGAAAGCAAATCGCATAAAAAAGGACCGTACAAAAATTGGTTCTGCTGTATAATTTATAAACTTTACATTTATATTTATAAAATTTATATTTATATCTAAAAAAATTATATTTATATTTATAAAATTTACATCTATATTTATAAAATTTACATTTATATTTTTAAATTTATATTTATATTTATAAAATTTATATTAATGTTTATATTTATATCTATAAAATTTATATTTATATTCATGATATTTAAATTTATATATTTATGTTTTTAGAATTTATGCTTATAAAATTTATAATAGTTCAAAAAATTTCTATTCAAACAATGTACTTCAGATTAAAAAAGAATAGTCTTGATGATACATTCTCTTGCGTCGAAACAAAGCACTGTTTGAAAGGTTTCTGTTTGTAATTTGATACAATGTTCCATCGCTTGGCGCTCATGTGAAAGCTTTGGAAATCTGTTACTGAACAATTTATCGCATCATAACTTCGAGGGCTATTTTTCATAAAATGATTCAAGATGTTGCAATAATTCCATAACGATCTCAAACCAATATTATTTTTATGTAGGTTCTGAATTCAAATGGTTTATTTTTTTAACAGTGCCACGTTGCAAGCTTGAATTGATTTTCATTAATGTCATTATCTGAGCTACCCAATTCTCCACATATTTTTATTCCTCCGACGTCTGTGTTTTCTAGTTTATTGATCTCCAGAGTTTCACTTGAAGTTCTTTTTTCGTGTGGGGGGGGGGGAGTCTGGAAGTGTTCAAATGAATGTCTTCGCTTCCTTTTCAGTCTGAATATGTAACAATTTAACTGCTCATTACTTAAAAAAAAAAATGACCTCAAACACGTAAACTACTAATTATTCTCCATTTTTAAACAATAAATATTTCAAATATCAAGTTTTCATTTTTTTCTCGCTCCCCTTATTTTAAACTTAACATTAAAAAGAACTCTTTCTAATATAGTAATTAAAAAAAAAACATGAGAAAAAATTTTGTATTTTGCAAACTATGAGTGTGATTGACAAGCGAAATACTTTTTAATTTGATTTTTTTCCCATTGTCTTTTTACGTAGTTAGGTGAAAAACAAATTTTTTAGCAAATAGAGATTGTAAGATATATATATGTGTGTGTATTCCTTTATTTATTAACGAGTTACAACAACAAAATCGAGGAACACATAAACAAATGTGGAAAATGATGATGAAGTTTTGAAATTTATTAGGTAGGTGTCCATTAATTAAATACTTGTTACGTATGAAATTGTAAAATAACATTAGAAATGAATTAATGTGTTATGGTTTCATATAAATTTGAAGCAAGTAAATTGCAAATGATGAAAGTAATCAAATCTTATCTTTCTTTGAAAATCTCTCTCAACATTAATGTTAAATAAACTTTTCAATAGTATTTATACACATGTAATGTTTCTTATTCCTTAAAAATATATTATTGAAACAGCTTAGATTAAGTTATTTTAGTATTGTGTAAAGATGTATTGATGAGATACGTTAACTACTAATTTATGCGTGATTTATTCTAAGTATTTAATAAATATAAGTTAGTAAATTGGAAGTGTAAAAAATAAACTTATAAATTCAGCAGTTTTAAAAAAATTATTTATTTCATTTTTACAAGATATTTTCATTAATATGTGACAAGGTTGCTCTATAGAATTACTAATTAAAATTGAATTGCACAACTTGAAATCATTCCATAGTTTTAATTCTAAATTCATTATTTTTAACAAAAAATATTTAAGAAATTTAAACCTGCTTTATAAAAAAATTCTGTTGGCACCATTTTTTGCTGATCGCAAAGTAATTATTTTTCAATGTGTAATTTTAAGTACTTAAATTTCGCGCTCAAATCTAAAATCAAAACATGTCAAAGTCTTAGAGAGAGGTGGCATTATATACTAGTGTTTGAGAAACTTGCATCAAAAATAAGAAAAATTTGTTCCACACATTGTTTATAGTTGTTTAAATAGATAATCAAAAATGTTTTAGAGGAATAAATGAAACCAATGCACGCTATCTTGAGAATTCGTCATGTGAAGTTATAAGATGCTGCACACATGCATTAACATCGAACATACAGTATATAAATAGCACGTTGAGAAATGACATTCCAAATCCCCTCTACCTGATACCAAAGCTCAGTTGGATGAGCAATGCGAGTTAATCGCCAACTTATATAATCCTAGAATTGCACAATGAGTTACATATCCGGAAAGGGCACGGGCCATGAAAGAAGACATACTTGTAGTGCACTGCAGAATGTTTGTGTATTCCAAGCGACTTGTAGACGATCATTGTGTTATTGAAATAATAAGTGTAGAATGCATTGTAGAAAGGGGTGGGACCACGGGGCGTCACTACAAATTCTCTGATGCAGCACCCTCTGTTCAGAATTCCTACAATATGGTATTAGGATCATGACTCATAATATCTAATAGCACCCCTCACACTAATGCTAGATGTTCAGCCAGTATAAAACGAGTAAGGCACGCTGGGTGACGGCTTTCTGTAGTGTTTGACGAATATATGCGCATTGTTATAGTCTAGACGAATGGTCTTCAAACTGTGTTCCACTGAACCCCGGGGTTCAATGAGTCACAATAAGAAAATAGAGAAGAAATAAATATGGTATCCAAAATGGTTTCACACTTTCTCTATCAAGTTTGTAAGCTACAAACATCTGAAGCTCATCCCTTCTATTCATAAAACTGATAATCTATTTATATATTATAACTTTATTTTGAAACACTTTTTAAACTTTTATTATAATATAATAAAAGAATATTAAAAAGTTTTATCACCCTACTAGATTATGAATATTCTATTGCTTACTATCTAAAGTTCCACGAGATAATTTTAAACTGGTTAGTACAATATCTTGCAAAACTAAATGGTTTTCTAATGGAAAAGGCACCTTTTTACATTTGTGGAAAACAAAATTATAACGAAGGAAAGTGAACAACATATCAACACAGTTTATGTGATAAAATCTTAATTTAAGCAAGAATAGCTTCTAAATTTTAAGTTGCAAATTCCCTCTCTCTCATGCAAAATACATGGGATTTCTCACACAGCTATAAACATTTTAATGCCATGCGGAATATTGTGTTTAATTTAAATATATTTCTCAATGTAAGTGGTTACAAAAACAAAGTATAAAAAGAAATTAAATTCAGAAAATGTAATGCGATTGCATTTAATTTCAATAGACCTAGACTTCGAGAGTTTGTGTGGGGAAAAAAAGACAGCACGTATTCTAGTTACAAAATATAATACATGGATGAGTGACACTTGAATCATAAATTAATATTATTAATGAGTAAATTATATTTTTAAAAAGTAGATTATAATTTTTTAATAAAAAACAACACTTTTTCTTAAAATTGCCTTTACATAAAGGGCCTGTAACTTGTTGAGCTAGATTAAATATTATTTTGATATATATTTTTCAAAGTATGTGTATAGAATGGGATTCTACGGAAATGTTTTCTAGTTCTAGGGGTTCCACAAAAGCACCTTTAAGTTCTAGGGGTTCCGTGAGTTTAAACAGTTTGAAAACCACTCGTCTAGATTGCAGAGGGATTCATATGAAATGATGTATATTGCAAATAAGCATAATCTTGGGTGTATTAAGTTATCCATTGTAGTCGAAGGCTTGGGTTGTAGTCGAAGGCTTCGTACATAAACAAGACTTAGCAGATTTCGGTGAATCATGGATGTATTCATTACATACCTATAGACGCATTAAAATGTTGTTCCAATGTACGAAAGGACATTGTATGATTCGTCACCATCATGGTGTCTATCGTACTGCGGTGACGTCGTATTGCTTTTCCATTGCGGGAGGTACCACTGTTCTGGTTCTCCCAGATCCATCTCTTCCAAATGTGTCTCTTATTTCTGTGACATTCAAATTCGTACCAGAGACTATTATTGATGCGAAAGTTCATTCTAATAGAAGCTGAATTGTTAACACTCTTCAAACCATTTCCAACTCCGTTTAGTAGTTCGTTTGGAACTTTGAGTTTTTTGCAAAGCTTATTGTCTTCTAATAAATTATTTACAGCATAAAATGAAGATGTGCACATCTCAGCGCACCTTAACATATCGCTTTCCATGCGAGGCTCTCAGAAGTTTAAAAATATTTTTTGTTCGTGCATGTGATATCGCTTTGCGTCTCTAATTAGTCCCTAATCTGCTCTGTTTTGCATTTCCAGCAAGTTTCATCTAAACTACACGATTCCTTCATAGTGTTAAAATGCCACGAACTGTACGTAGCTGAGATTCCAAAAAATGTCATATTTGATTGAAAGAACAAAACAACCACCATTTTCTTCTTTTCACTTAAAAAATTTAATTGTTTTATTTATTTTATGAATCTCAAGATTTTCCATTGAAATTAAACTAAAGCTTACAAATGTATTTTCAACTGATCTCTGTTTGAAATGTTATAATTAAATGTGCAGCAAAACCTCTCTAAATGTTCTATTAATTCTTGTCTTGCTTACACTAAAAAGTTAATACTGAACCATTTTTAAATAAAAAACAAAATTTAGTTTTCTTTATTGAAAAGGAGTCACAGGGGTGTTAACTTCGTTTCGGGGGGAGGGGATATAAACAATTTTCAAATATATATAATTCTTTGAAATTTAAATTAAGTAACTCGAATCTTTAAAATATTATTTATAAGGAAATAAGGTTTCAATTTAGAACAAAATGTTTAAAATATAATAATAATTTAAAACATTTTAAGGATATGAAATTAAGACATTTTTGTATTAATATTAATTAAATTTTATGTTGCGCATGCTATTTACTAAAATAGTAGCATTTGATGTATAAAACTTTATAGAATTTATTTATACTCTTCCAAATTTTAGTATTATCTTTTGTTTTTATATTTCTTTTGTTTTTCAAAATATTTAAAAAATATTAAAATTTAAAAAAAAATTATTTTAGTTTAATTTTTTAATTTTTAAAAATATATAATTTATTATTCTATTTATATAAAAATAGCTACAGAGTGTAATAAGGATACACATTTAACTTTATAAATTAACTTATTGCTAGTAATTAGAGCTGCTATTTTAGAAAATGAGATGCGCAACCTAAAACTTAATATTTCTTACAAAAATGTTTCCTATTTTTATATACTTACAACTTTTTAAGCTATGATTATATTTTAAACATTTTTTCTAGTATCATTCCTTTATAAAAGCTGTATAAAAGATTCGAATTATTTAATTTTAATTTCAAAGAATTATATCTATTTGAAAATTGTTTGTGTTTTCTCTGCCCCTCCCCCCACGAGATGAAGGGAAAACCCCAGAGACTCCTCTGATACAACAGGGAAGTAAAGTACATCAGACTTTTGAGAAAACTAAAAAACTGCTGTATAATCTTATTACAGAATGCAAATTTCTAACAGTAAAAATAAATATAACACAGGCTTCAAAATAATTTAATAATCTTAACTTCCACATACACAAATATATATATATATGTATATATATATATAGCCTACATTATTACTATAAAATGTATATCAAATATAAATATCAATAAATAAACGGTTATAACTTTAAAGAATTTTCGTTCTAAATAGATTTATTCCTTTTTTATATAAAATCAAACTTTCATAATATTTTACTTTACCATCTTAAAACACTATCAGCAAACTGTTTGATGCATTATACGGTATCGTTTGAAGTGAAAATGCTAAGTAACTAAATGAAGGAATTTAGGAAAAAATATTATTTATATTAGAAAATCAAAGTATAAATTATTTTAAATAAATATTGTTCAACTAGACGTGAATATTTTTTAAAAAAATATAATTTACTAATTAAATTTTATTTTGACGTTTCCTCCAAATTTTCTGCAAAAAATATGGTTATTATTATAATCTCAGTCACTGTTATTGTAGTTATTTTTAAAAAGAGCAATACGAAAATGTCATGCAATTTGTTGTTCATATATTGCGTATGAAAAAATAACTATTAAATAAATTTAATACATTTTTACCTTACTTTTTTGTTCTATGCCTGCTTAGTTTTAATTTAATAATCTTCATCTCATATTTTCCAAATTGGACTAAGCTTAACGTATCTCAACCAGAAATAAATTCTACAATATGGAACCCTAATAGCTAAAAAAATTGCTCTTGAAATATCGATCATCATGATAATTGTTCAGTAGTTTAATTTTAATCTTGACAAAACATAATAAATGCATCTTTGGAATCCCCAAAAGTGGAAAGAGACGAGGAAAATCAGAATTAACTTTGGTATAAATTAACTTATAATAGTCCTCTATATTTGAAATTTAATGTAATCGAATGAAACATATTTCCTGAATGATTTTAATTAGACAGAGATTAACCTGAACACTGCATAAATAATTCACTGAGTTCAATGTATTTTTTTGTGATACCAGTTTAAGCAAGAGGTGTATTAAATTTTTATATCATTAAATCAGTACAATGTGGAAGAATTTAGCTCTTAATACAGTTTTGTCAGAAGGTAGTAAGTGATATATTTCCAAACAAACCTTTTTCTATGTTTAATAATTATTGATTATAATAACATACTTCTTAAGGAAAATAAGTTGTGGTCCTTTATTATGATCATTCTACTTTGTATCGTTCATTTACCCATTTGGATTCATTAAGTGTCTTTAAAATTTGAGTCTTTAAAGTATATATTGCTTTAAGGTATGATTAGGAATTCATTATGTTTCAATTTATTTCTACAGAAGACTGACTACAAATGTGTGCCTTTTTCTATTGTATTCCTAAGCATTTTTTTTACTAAAACTACCTAAGAGACATTTTTTTAAAAATAATTTTCCCCTCTAGTTTTATTATAGTTACAATACATCACAATCTTATCCTTCAACTTTTACATATCCTAACGTTAAATATTAGATGGGAATAATATAATTTTGACGAAAGTTTTCAGTAAATGCATTTGTGCCAGTAAATTAGATAACAATTATTACGTATTATAGGTCTCGCTATATTTCTGTGCTCAGATAAAATCTAATACACTATCTATTTTGCGCTTCATTAAATCATCTTTTCAAAGAGTTTCTCAGAACTTTATTCGCCCACTTAACTCATCGAGCCATAAAGCCTTTCTAAATAAAATAAAAAGAATACTTTTTATGCATACTTAAATAATACATCCAAAAATAGCTATATCCTATTTGACATAAGGGTTATTGCTAAAGTGCCTATAATTATTTCATAAATATTTCATGAAACAACTAAACAAGCTGGCTAAAGCGTGTAACATTAATATTTTGGCATTTTAGTTATGTTGATGAGCTGACTACAAATGAACTAGGTATTTTATTAATTAATAATGATACGTCAAAAACTTAAAGATAAATAACTTTGCATTAAAACAAATTCGTTGTTTTAACCAGCCAGCTGAAGATAAATAGTACACATTATTTTAAGGATAAATTAAATGAAAGATAAAAAGAAAAGTAGAATTTATAATACACAATACTTTTGCTAAATTATTTAAACGGGGATAAAAGACAATTGAATTAAGTGCACACACACATGGCAATAGTATATTGAAATTTTAAAAACTTCTAATTATATATAAATTAATAGCTGTACCCTGTCATGCGTTGCTGTGGCTCAGTCTGGTTAAAGAGAAAACACATGTTTTCAGTATGTTTAAAAATTTGCATAGCAGGTTTGATTTTTTTATAAAAAAAACTTATAAATATAAATGCAGAACCTTTCCTTAACTGATATCATTTGTAATTTGATAACCAAGTACTGAAGTTATTAGGAATTATTTTTGTCGTATGTTAAGAACCTAAATTTATTTACATTGTATTCATAGTGGAGACCTCAAGTTTGAAGATAAATTTTAAATTGTTGTACTCTGGATTCCTCGAGGGCAATGGGTTAGTTTTACAAAGGTTATGGAAATTTCTGTTAAATCAGAGGTGTGTTCACAAATGCACATTTCTCCAAACAATGTCATTTGGAAATTTAAATTGTATTTCCTGATGTTATATGGGAAATGCTTTGATTCCGTAGTGTATCTGGCAAGCGAAGATTTAATGATTAGTGGTTCTCCAAGTTGAGGTTTTTTTTTTTTTTACTTTTCCAGAGGTACAAAACATTCATTTTTTTTTTCTTCCTTAAATTTCAGAGCATTGAAATAAGGATACACTTCAGTCATTGTGCTGATGAGAACATGCTGCCTCAAGCTATAAACTTCCACTGGGTTGTACCGAAATCCAAGGTGACTGTTATTGTGTGATTGTTCACCACAAAATTATATATAAATTATTAGGCTTAGTCCTGCTCGAAAAATACTTATGTTCCTTAAAAATATTATAATAACATTATATTATGAGCAACATATGCCGCACTTAACATTTTAACGATTAGGCAATCATTGTCAGATGATTTAACTCATTAAAGCATAGAGTCCCACATTTTTCAATATTGTAACTGATGTAGTCAGTTAGTTCATGAAATATCTATCAAACAATGAATTTCATAATTTTATCGGATTTTATTCTTTATATATACGTATAGATAAATACATACATACATATTCATATATATATATATATATATATATACGTATAGATAAATATATATATATACATACAATTTTAAACATCCTCAGTGCGTACTTACAAATTTCTACATTTTGACAACCTACCAATTTATAATCCATCAATTGTTTTAGCACGAATCCCTTTTGACATGCTAGTAGAGGTAACGTGTGAATAGATAATTTGGAGTTTTACCTTGATGACACAGCAGATTTATATTCATTTTAAGATTCTTCATTTCCTATGGAAATGTTGTCACTACAATTTTTAAATTTTTTTTCCTTAAGATTTTATAATGTGCTGCAAATTTGAATTGGTCAACTCTGTAAGTGATATCTGACTTCATTTACTTGGGAGTTTTTACCCAAAGTACTCTTTAACAATTTCAATTTTCGTCTATATTATATTTGAACGAGTTTAACCCCACATATTTGCTCCTAAGTCTGTAACTGCTTTTTGACTCATTGTATTCCTTTTTCGATTTTTGTGAAATTGTATAACTTTTCTTCCTTTTATGTGTTTAGTATAATATTTTGTGACTATATTGCATTATGTTTCAATTACTTATTTTTAAGGATTTTTTTATGTTTCTTCTTTTGTGTGTGTGTGAGAGAGAGAAAGAGAGAGAGAGAGAAGTAAAGAAGAAACTCTCTTTCACTCACCAAGAAATCTACGGCAATTGTTGTTATACCTACTGGCTTGAAATTTGTCTGGCATGTTTCTTTTATTGAGTAGGTAGAGGTCTGCTAAGAACGGGTTTTACGCATATGGATTCCTGAAGGAGGGAAGGGGTTTACTGGAGAGTTACAGATAAGAATTCCCGTTTATGAACTATCTAACTTTCAGTCTAGAAGTCTGGAACCCATGCTTCTTCTGTTGAGTAGAGATCCGCTAAGAACGAATTTTTCGGAAACCCCCAAAGACGATTGAGTGAGTAACGGGGCGTTTCAGATAGAAAAACATTGAGGTTTATGAAGTATTAGACCTTTATACAAAAAAAATTGGCAAGCACGTTTCTTTTGTTTAATTGAGATCCACCAAGAAAGAGTTTTACGGTAATCGACTCCCAAATAGGGGTTACGGAAGGAAAGGTAATAGATGGGAAAAAATTCCCCTTTTTGAACTATTAAAGATTTGAAATTTGGCGAACACGTCTTTATTTTTCTAGTAAAGATCCGTTAGAAACAGGTTTTGCAGAAAAAGAATCCTAAAGGGGTGTTGCCGGGGATGGAGGGTGTTAGTTGAAAATATTAAAAATATCCTTAATTTTAACTGTAAAAACAACAGATTTGAATATTGGTATCTATATGTTTTTGGGTGAGTAGAGATCCGCCAAAACAGGTTTTTCGAAAATTAAGAGGATCTGAGGGGTATAAAGGGTGTGACTAAAATTACTACAGGCTGGAAATTTGGAAAGCATGTGTTCATAATTTAGTGTTGTTTGACTTACAAAGCTGGGTGGTCGTGGAAGAGTTGTATATAAATAGACCTATAAACCTGAAACTTGTGGCCAGCATGCTTCTTTTGTTGAGTAGAGATCCATTAAAATTGAGTTTTGTGGAAATCGACTACATTTGGGGGCTGCAGGGTCACAGGGGCGTTACGACGGAAACAAATTTCTCGTTTTAGAACTATTGAAACCACTGGCTTGAAATTTGGTAAAAATGTTTTCTTTGTTGAGTAGAAATCTGGTGAAATAGTTTTTGTAAAAATTAACTCCAAGAATGGAAGGTTATGGGTTGTTAGAATTAAATATAATTTCGTCTTTGGAATTCAAGTCATCTCTTTCTCAAATCAAGAAGCGAGATAAATTAGACAACTGAAACTTTCTGCACAATCAAAAGCCTAATGCAAAGACTTATATATCTCTATATAACTTATAAAACCATATAGTCATATATAACATCACGGAATACAACGAAGCGGGTGCTTAACGGGTAATAGTGATTGAATGCGTTTGGTATATCTAATATCTACTTTCAAGCACTTCGGTTAGTTGATGGTTTGTTTGACGTATCTGTAATTTTATGATTCTCATTTCTTGGACTTTTCTGTTAGTATATTTGTTTGTAAAATATTTCTATAGTACTTTACTACTTACAAGTATTCAGATGGTAAACTCTGCCTCCTTATTTTTAAATTTTATTTATTGTATCCGTTTATTTTATGGATGTTTTCATATTAGCCGACAATGTTGCCAGGAGAGAAAGTTAGACGCATCGAGGTATTTTGAGTGTAATTTTGGTCATCACTTGGAACTCATGTTTCACTTGCTGAAATATATTTTCTTCTTTGTTTTTTTAAAAAATATTTTAGGGGGGGGGGGATCCGATTCTCAATATTTTGATAGTTTTTGCTGATTTTGTTAACTAAGAATTGATATGCCCTGTATAGATATATAGACAGATATAAATATATATTAGGAGAGAAAGAAGTATAGGTCTCTTGAGACCGATATCCATTCTCACTAGCTAATCGCAAGTGGGATTTATATATTTAAAAATATTTTGTTTGGATCACTTATAAAAACTGTGCTCAATATACAGATTTTAAACATTAATCCGTACAATTATTATGAATAGCTGTAAAAAATACATATTAGGAACACTATATATTACACTGTGCTACTGAATTAGGGATAGCAAGGACTTTGCAAATTGTGTAAGCGCTGCGTATCAATTATGCGCAAGTGAGGGTGCTGAGATAATTGCACACATAGCTCGTTCTGTTGTTCTTCCGAATGAGTTTTTGGATTTGCAAGTATGGGTAAACTGCCCAATTTAGACACCTTCAACCGCGCTTTGACTGTCCTGCTGCAATGCGCCCCACAGCACGCCAGCGCTCAGAATCTTCCATTCGTTTTCTGGAAGTCATAGAAACACGTATGTCTTGAAAACAAATTGTACGAAAGTTTTAAACACCTTCTATCAGCACTTACAATCAACTTCTGTAACCCTTCATAAAGCTGGCTTTTTATAAGACTGCCCTTTATGCATATTTCTTGACATGAAAGCAAGATTGACTGTTACCTAACATATTTGCATACTTCCATCTACCTCTGCTGTGAATTGCATTCTCTTCAATTCTGATTGGCTTCCTGAAATTAGCATTTTCCTCTCCGTGCTTAACTTTTGGAAGTGAGTGTAGTTCCATCGAATAGCATGTGATATGTCTCATAGAGGGATTCAGAATCTATATGAACTTATGTCATCATTTGACATAGGACGTAAAAGTGTATTAATGGCAAGAGAGTAATAAAATTACAGGAGCACTCTCTCTCTCTCTCTCTATACATTAGATTCGGAGCTTTGTAACCATTTGACGATGTTACCAGGAATGAGTAAACCAAATTGTCAAGAGAGTAATGACTGAACGACAGAATAAGTTATCTTGATTCATCAAACCTTGATTCGTCCTTCCTTATAAACTATATAACAAGAATACCAAGGGCTACAATGATCACTGAGAGACCACTTGTTAGTTTGTGAGAGTGGCATTTTCTTCTGGGGATTTCTTAAATCGATTGAAATGAGAGTTGCCTGTTCTTTCTCTCAAGTGTCAACAATAACACGATTGGTTTGACATCATGTGGCTCGTTTGCCAGTACTTCCAATTAAGCCTTCGTTCTTTAGTAAAAAATGCAGAATACCATTGTGTGTGTGCTCCTTAATTGTATTCGAATGGTTGGTTCTATGAACATTTTTCACAACCTTCTTCATTCTTCAGGACCATGAACTTCTACTTCGTTAGGTATTTAGGACTCCTAATGTAAATCTGAGTTGTAAGTTTCCGTAGCTAGTCATCTCACTGACATTATACGAGGGTATAATATAGGGAATACCAATTTGCGATCCGACTATGGTTCATAATTACCAGACATAATGCATGTGTCTAAAGATGATGATGGAAAAATTAAAAAACACGTGATTTTTCAATAAATTAAATAAAATGTGGTAAATTTTCCAATTAAATTTATGTATTGTTTAATTTACATCGTACTTTTAAGTGACCCTAAGACAACTTGAGAAGGGCAACATAATTCTTTAAAAAAAGTGAGTCGGGTCAATAAAATATGCAAATGAAATTTTGTACAATAGATTTTAAAAAATATGCGTAAAATTCTTGGAATAAAATCGGATATTTAATTTTAATATGTAATGTAGTTACTATTTTTATGTTCCACATTAACACTATCAACTTATTTATCTTTTTTCTCCGAATTCAGCATTTGTCTAATTCGAACAGCAACAATTTGCAGCTGCTTTGATGCTTACTGTTGCTGTTTTCATTACTAAAAAAAGCACTTTTTCACTGCAAGTCAATAAAGTACAGATACTTCTTTAATATTTTCTTTACACACAAAATGAAATTATTTTATTTCTGATCAAAATTCTTTAGCCTTGCATTGACAACTAGTTTACATATTTTAGTCTAAAACAATGCTCAGGTGACATTAGTCAAGCTTAAGGAACGTTAGTATAAATAATAGTTATTATAAACTTTACACTGTTGCATAGTTTAAGGAAATAATTATTATTTAATATTATAATATTATTATTATAATAATAATTATTATTATTATAATAATTTATTTCATCGTTTCAAGAGTTTTATTATAAAAAGTGGTATCACACACGCCCACTCTTCCTTAAGAGTATTATTATATACAACCTCTGACAATAAAGTTCGGTGAACGAAATCAGAATGACCGGTCTGGCAACACTGGTGAATCAAACCTCTACACATGCGTAGCAGCAGGTGTTGACCGTCTGCCCCCACCATTGTTCAGTTGAAAGTCGTTTGTGTTCCGTGCAAGACTTGTTTCACAAAGTGCTTGTTCAGTGTGTTGTTTCTTAACTGAGAAGATAAAAATGAAGAAATAAAAGATCAATTTAAAGATTTGTTTTCAGCTTGGCAAGACACCTAAAAAACTTATGCGATGCTCGTACGTGTCCATGAAGATCAAGCACTTTCCATGAAGTTTGTGTGCGAGTAGTTTACCCGTTTTCGAGAAGGCCGGAAAAGTGTTTCTTACAAAACCCGTAGTGGAAGATCGGCGACTTCTGACACTGACGAAAACAATGAGAAAGTGAGGAAAATAATTGCGAAAGAGGATCAATTAATTGTGCGTATGATAGCCGATGAACTGCAGATTAACCGTGATTCCGTGCGACAAATTGTTACCCCAGCATTTAGGGATAAAGAAAACGTGAAGGATATGCAGGGTGTGACCTCAGTACGCACAACAAGGCTCGTGGTTTTTTGCTAACGACAATGTTCACCCTAGAACAGCCAATATCGTCAAACAGTTCCAGCAAAATAGAGGGTGCTGCAAATTGAACATCCACCATACTCGACAAATCTCTATCCTCCAGACTTCTTCCTATTCCCACGACACAAACTTGTTTTGAAAGGAAAGAGATTTGACTATATTTCTGACATCCATCGAAGCGTGATTAAACTTTTGAACTTCATCCCAAAAGAAGACTTCTTACAGTTTCCAAGGCATGTAAAGAGGATCTCCAGGGTGTACAGTTATAGGAAGTGACTGTTTCGAAGAACAGTAAGGTAACTTTAGTTAATACTTCATCTACATTAATGTTGCAGGATTATTCACCGAACTTTATAGTCAGTGTTTGTATATATATATAAGTTAAGTATATAGAAATTATAAAGGAAGATATATAGAAATCCTCAATTTTTACTTAGATTGAAAATTTGCCCCCATGATTTGTTATAATATAATATTTGTTCCGAAGATACGAGAAGAATAAAGGTATTCACATAAAAACTACACTCAAGAGCCAAAACATTATGAACACCCCTACATTTTCAATGAACTCGCTTGGATGACGTGGAAGGCTCGTGATCAGGTGAAAGTGGTATTTAACTGCTGCTGGCAAGTCTGAAGAATCATTATTTCACTTACTTCTGTGTGTGATGGGAAAGGCTGCGGATCTAAGTGACTTTGATAGAGCGCAGATAGTAATGCCTCGAAGGCTCGGATCAAGTACTTTCGAAACTGCACGAATAGTGGAAAAATGCGATCTACAGTTGTTAATACTTATGCAAAGTGGATGAATGACGGTGAAACCAGCAGTAGACGACATGGTGTTGGACGTCCACGCACTATCAAAGAAAAAGGTCGTCGGAGACTGTCTCGCATGGTGAAGCAAAACCCGGAGCCAAACAGTGGCTCCGCTGACAGGCCAATACAATACAGGGCCAAGTAGAATAATATCGGAGCAGACTGTTCAGCGGACACTGTTGGATATGGGGCTACTCAGCAAACGTCCCACTCGTTTGCCTTTTCTGACCAAGCGTCATCGCCAACTGTGCCTGCGCTGGGCCCGGGATCATCGCGACTGGTCCATGGATCAGTGGGAGAGAGTTACTTGGTCAGATGAATTGTGGTTTCTCATTCATCCCGCCGATGGCCGTGTCAGGATACGCCGTCTTTCAGGCGAACAGTTCCTTCCTTTAATGTACAGTAGGTCATACACAGGCCGGTGGTGGCAGTATTATGCTTTGGGCGACGTTCTCTTGGGCGTCTCTGGGACCCGTGGTTGTGGTAGAGCAGACCATGAATGCTACAGGGTATCTGAACTTCATTGCGGACCAGTTGCACCCTTACGTGGCTGTTGAAATGTTCCAACAGGACAACGCTCCGTGTCGCAAGGCTAAAATTGTGTTGGTGTGGTTCCAGAAACATGATGCTGAATACCAGTTAATGTCCTGGCCGCCTAACTCACCGGATATCAATCCGATAGAACACATTTGGGATGTCATAGGATGGCAGCTCAGAGTTCAAAGACCACCAATTCGCAATATTATGGATTTGCGTGACCGTTGCTTAAACATCTGGTACAATCTGTTTCCGGCCATCTACCAAGGACTTGTGGTATCCATGCCAAGGCGGGTTGAAGCTGTGTAGCGCGCTAAAGGTGGGCCAACTCGTTATTGACAGGTGGTCATAATGTTTTGACTCTTGAGTGTATATGTTAATTACTAAACAAGTGCACTTACAAATATCTATAGTTAGGAAGCAGGTGTTTAAAAAATGAGAACCTTCTTCCACCTTTGTAAATTTTCATCTACAACTGTTAATCTTAGTGTTAGGCATTCTAGGCTGAGACGATATATCTTCTCCTCCATTCCCCATACAGAAAGTTCTGAAAGTTAAGCGAACTACAAAGTTAATTAACGCAAGACTGTGGCTTTGGTGAGAAATAACACCTGTTTGGCACATCAGCACCCCGATATAGTGAGGGGAATAGTGAATATATATATACATAATATATATGCAATATATATATATAACTCAAACCATTGAATGGAATGAAAAGAGATTACGCACAATTTACAAAATCGAAAACAAATTCTCTGGTATAAATAAAATTGCTTATTTAAGTTATATAAATTGAAATTTTAAAAGTAACTGCCTAAGTTATTAAAAGGAGTAATGTGAAATGAATAATATATTTTATATGAAACGCATTATTTTTTGATGGATCAGTTTCAAAATGCATATTATTCTTACATATTGTACTATTTTAAATAAGCTTCAACACAAAAAAAATGTATTATTTACTTGAGCATCACTACTAGATGTTTTTTTGAAGCAAAATGTTTGACAATTATTCAAAAGTGCGTTTATTACGATATATATTTAGCAGCTTTGTCTGAGTGATTGGCATACTGTTTCAAAGCTGCCAGACATGGCGCGTACAAATACAGTCTCGCAAAGGACTTTCGAGTGAAGTGATCTTCATCAGAATTAATTAACTTGGTTTTCGTAAATGAAGGCCTTCAGATATCCTATTTATAATTAATCAAGGCACGATGTATGTAAATTATGTATGGTCTTGTATGCAAACTATTTCTGTTTCATTTTATATCTATTAATCGCTTTAATCCGAGGCATTACTTGCAACTATACATTAATATACAGAAAATTTTTGTTGCAGAATGAGCTACCTCCATATAAAGTTTGTGTCCAGTTTTTTTTTCAATTTTCTTTTTATATAGAGAATACAAAAGTATTTACAGAAAAGTATAGCTTCTATTTCAGTAACATTTTTTGAGGCAGACAATTATTTGATATTGTTATGAATGATAATAAGAATAGATTTAAAATTAGAATCCATGATTAGACTTAGAATGAATAATGTGTTTCGACTTTCAAAACTGAATATTATAGAATAACGACTTTAAAACTGAATCTGATTTAGAATGCAATCATGTGAATTGGATAACGAAAGTATTTCGTATCACAAAACAAAGACGCGTCCATCACAAAAGAATAAGAATAGAATGTCATTTTCCCGCCAAATCACACATACTTCCAGAATAAAAAAAAGTTCAGTTCGTGGCGCCATCTCTGGACGGCGAAAGGAGTCAACTGTTCTTAACAGATATTTTTAATAAAGTAAAAAAAAATTTCTTTGAAAATAATTCTATTTTTCTATTAAAATAAAAAAAATCGTTATTTATTATTTATATTTATTTCCAGTAATACCATAATACTTATAAAAAGAAATAAAAACTTCATAAGTTTAAATGTTATTACGAGAGAATAAAAACACTTTGCTCTCCAATAGAGTCCTACTTCAGTTCAAAATGTATTGCTTTTAAAGAGAATTGGCACAACAAAATTCAGCTATTTTAAGCAATCACTTACATCATAAAATAAAAAAAATTCTTTTTAAATTTATTTTGATTATAAAGTTAATCTAAAAAAGATAATAAGTTAGTAATGCAAATTACGGTAAAAATTTAAATGGCTAGATGAATTTTTTTAATTAACATTGCTTCCATTTAGAAATTTAAGATGTATTTAATTTAGTGATACAAATAAATTAAAATGATTCTTTACAGTGCTTAATAGCAGAGTAATCATATAGAGAAATTAATAACCTTATAAAGGTAATTTAAATTACTCAACAAACACATTTGAAAATGTATGAATAATTTCTATTTAATTTTTTTTTAATTCGTTAAAGAGATATGAAACTTTTTTTTTATACAATTCAAATTAAAATTAACTTTCATCTCGCGAGTTTTGAGTGTGTATGTATGTGTTTTTAATAAAATTAGATTGAAATCAGTTATATAACGAAAGTATTGTGTCTAAGTTAACTAATTTTTTTTCAATTCAAGATTTTCAAATATAAAAGGCAAAAGTGTTCGAATATCTAATACAAGTAATCTGCACGTTTATTTATAACATTTAAATAAACTCCAAGCAATATCATTCACTAATTGGAAATAAAAGAGTTACATCATTTCTAATTCATAAAAAAAACCGCTTTAACAAATCTTGTATAAAATCAGAAAATTTTATCATATTTTAAGTTATTTTTTTTCCATTTTATGCTTATCACATAATGCATAAACAAACCAAAAAAATGGCAGTAATTAATACACATATTTTGCCATGCAGTGCCTAAGAAGTTTATTATATGAATATAAATACATTCTGAACACATGCACCCATGTGGTCATAAAGTAAGTATAGCCCTAATTACACAGTAGTTGTGCATCAGAACAAAGATTTATCCTTAAGGATAATCACAGCTATCTCCAAAATCAGCGTGCTTCCTTATTGTTAAGACACTTGATGGTGTTGCCTGAACGTTGAGAGGAAAACTTTATTCAGATAAGTATATAAAATAAATTATTGCGGCGAAATAGCATAATTGATAACCGACGTATAAACTAAACAGTATAAAAATCAAATAGCTATGACTCAGAGGGCACATGTGTATGATATTTTCTTGGCAGAGTTATCGGGCGTTCGGAATGGGAATGCATCCAGATAGATATATCAGAGGAAATTCGATAATTTAAACTTTAGATGCGGTTCAAAAGGGATGAAAATATAAACATTACAGTACGAGTCTACTAGTAATTAGCAATAACAGTAAAAAGACGAGTATAGGATTATACCTGTTACGATATCTGTTTGCAGCTACGGGTTGAACAGTTTTGAGCCATACCGTGCACAGACAATACAACTTATATACCCTCAAACTTGTCGATAAGCTGCACTCACTGCAACTTACTGTTAGTGTCGTTAGCCTTTGGCAAAGAAAATGTTAATCAAACACCTTTACAGTGGTATTGTGTGTGTGTTTTCTGACTAATTTAGGTTTTCAATGCAATCGATCTCACATCATATCATGATGAGAAGAACACCAGAGACCCATTACATTTCCTAAAATATCATTGGACACCACTGTTTTGATGATTCTTGCCTAACTTTGGGGCAGCTTATTCTTTTTTAACTGTTCTCTATATCAAAGACGTGCCAAAAATTTTGAAACATTATTTTGTCGCAATACTTTCTTCTTTGCAACAGTTAACACAGATTTCCTTTTATGAATGGCCACATATATCATCACCATTGTGCAACCAGCGTGAACGAATTCTTTTCAGATTAGGAATTTTGTTTGGAACGATCAGCTTCCTGCCTGGAATTGAGCCTCATGGGCATATTTGAAAAATGATTGAACCGATTAATTACAGTTAACACCCTTTCCAAATGTGCTCCCACACTTCCTATGACGCTTCACTTCTGCCAACAAAATGATAGTAGGATGGAACGTTATACAAACACTGAGTTCACTGATATGCACCCGGCATCCTAGTCCGCTGGTTACAACGGACAATGGATGCACACCCAACGTTAGCTCAGCAGGCAAACTCTCAGCCATTCCTTATCTGCAGTATGCAACAGAGATTTCCCGACAACAAAATCTTTCTCGCCGATACACAGGAAAGCGAGCAGAGAGTGAAAAAGCCAAAAAATGAGGAGACTATTCTGCCTCCGGTACAGAACAATCCGGTACCAGAGTGTTCCATACCGGAGTATAGTATACCATAATAACCAATCATTTCTCATAAAACCGTCTAGCGGGTCATAAAATTTTGTACAGTACCCCCAAAGAATTATTTTGAAACTATATTCAGAAAGGTCATTGTTATGAAACATGCACACTTCTGATCTCACAACTGTACAAATTACATCCCTAAACTATACGTTAGTATGGTATACAGTGGTGGCAAAATGTCCTGAACACACTCATTTTTTAGCGTAATTTTTGTGTTTGACTTCATTTTTCTTTGTGAAATTATCGCACTATCTTAAATATTGTTATTGATTTTAATGTATTTTTTCAAGCTGATTTCAAATCTGTTTGTAGATTTCATCTAAAGTAAATAGTTTCATTGATATGTTGAAAAAACCTTGACAAGAAAGCACAAGGTCACTGTAAGAATGAGTGAGTGTGTTTTATACCAATGAAATGCTCCATTATTTCAACCAATCAGAGAGCAGTAGCGATAAAGGGTTGAAAGAAAAAGGTGAAACGTGGTTTGTTGTATTGAATGCAGTTGTGTGCTTGTGGAAAATAGTGTATTGAAAGCAATTTGAAGTGGGTTTGTGGAAATATTGGAATTATGGCTAAATTTTCATATCTGCCTGAGAATAAAAGGTACAAAATAATACATTTGAAGGAAGAAGGTTATTCTATGCGTCAAATTGCTGCTAAAGTACTATGTGGCCTTTCTACTAGTGTGAGAACTTTGAAAAGATTTTCTGAAATAAATTTTATTGCGGACAGGGAACGATCAGGACGACCAAGAAAAACATCTTTACGTGAAGACAGGTTATTGCACAGAATTTCACTTTCAAACAGAAAGCTTAATTCCTCGCAAATTTTGAAACAATGAACTTTGACATCAAATGTGTGTGCCCAAGAACTGTTAGAGGAAGACTGCTGGAAATTGGGTTACGAGGCTGTAAAGCGCGCCCAAAACCATTACTGACTGAATTTCAACGCAAGAGGCAATTGGCGTGGGCAAGGGAACATTCATTATGGACTATTAAAGACAGGGAAAAGGTAATATTTAGTGACAAGGGAGTCAGTTTTGTATTTCTGGCAACCAAAGTAGTACCTATGTAAGACGACGCACTCATGAGGAATTCAGCCCTCAGTGTCTGAAGCCCACAGTAAAGTACCTGACAAAAGTGATGGTATGGGGTTGTATGTCTTCTCATGGTGTTGGAAGACTTCACATTGTTAGCGGAACAGTGAAAGCCATGGATTACATTGAAATACTACAAAATAAATTGCTACCAACTGCGAGAGATCTTTTTGGGAATCAGTCATGGATTTTTCAGGACGATAACACCCCTGGTCATCGTGCAAAATCCAGAAATGATCATCGTCCAGAAATGGTTGAAAGACCATACTGTGAATAGAATGAACTGGCCAGGACAGTCTCCCGACCGTAATCCGATAGAGAACTTATGGTTTAAAATTGGTTATGAAATTTCAAAGAAAAAACTTTCAAACAAACGTGAATTAATTGAAGCTTTAATATTTTCCTTCAACCATATTGTCACGAAAGATCTTCTTTTGAAATTGGTGCATTCCATGCCAAAAAGATGTAGAGTCGTAATTAAAGCAAACAGCTGGCCCATAAAATATTGATTTTCTAACATGTGACAAAAATGTAATTTTCAAAATGCTTATTAAATATACTATATTTGTCAATTTTTGTGTTATTTTTCTTTGCATATTAGGTTATTCTATATTGTTTTATTCTGCACATATTTCACATTATTGTGTTCAGGCAGCTTTACTACAAAAAATATTTTAGTCATTAAGAAACTAGTAGTATATTTGAATTAAGCATAAAAAAATACATTAAAATCAATTACAATATTTAAGATAGTGCGATAATTTCACAACGAAAAATGAAGTCCAACACAAAAATTACGCTAAAAAATGAGTGTGTTCAGGACTTTTTGCCACCACTGTATACCTACACCAACATGAATTCCAGTGCAACTATCCACATGTCGAGGTATACTGTTGTTAATATCACCCGAGAGTTATTGAGTCAAATTTTCCATTTCTCCTATAAAGCGGCACTCATAAGAGCAATTTTGGTCTCTTAGAGTCTGGCATCGAGTAGAAAAACGTCTCCCTAATTACCCGAAGCATTTTTCAATCAAATTCAAATCAATAGAGCATCATGTGTGTGCCTAAATGAAGTATTGAGCCTCCTTGCTGTCTTAACAATCATGTGAACAGCGTTTGTGCAGTAAAGTATCTCCGTATAATAGAATGTATTCCTAATGGAGCGTAGAAACAATGAACACGGGGCAAAAGAGCTTCTTTTATGTATCGATCAACGTTCACAGCTCAAGTTAGTATCATATATCGCAGCGTGTGTCTATTAACCGTGCTATTAGTTCATACCTATTCATCATGAAAAAACATATCAATGCTTTTCATAGATATTTTGGGATCAATACAATTCATTGCTTTCTCGCTAAATCAGTAGGAGGGTGCAATCAGAGTAAAACTCAAGAATATTCCTATCCGAGAAAAGCAAACATCCCCAGTCTAGTATCATTGCTGTCAAAACCATTGTAGAATGGTGATAAGTTGCTTTTCTGTCAGTGATAGATATATAATAAGTCTTCAGGTGTAACTTCGTCCTTGTTGCAAGCATCTGATGATAACTCCCCGTAATATCTGTGTAATTGTTGCTCAAATTCCATTTGTCAAAGTACCATCTGTGGAATGATATCCCCTTAGCATTTAGGCTCATATACCTGTCAAGTTAAATTCAAAAACAGCAAGGACAACCCATCCCAAATTGCACCTACTACATATTCCACTGTTTTAAGTTGATGATGATCATAAGTGGAAAGAAAATTTTATATGTGGTTTGAGTTTCCTGGCAATATTCATTACTAGTAATCTTTCTTCCACCTTTAAGACAATCCTTTCACACATGTAAAATTATATAGATGATAACTTCTACACGTGTTGAAAATTTCAGTCTTCAGTTCATTCTTTTCCCATTGAGATTTCACTAAAATCAACACAAAATGCACTCGCAGATAACTTGCATCAACGATATTACGGAATCCATAACAACGCAGAGCAAAAATTTGTAGGCATACCAAGTTCTACACCACTCATTTGTACTAGTTTATTCAAAAGGTTGTTTGCGATTTTGTACCTATCATCATAAGGAATAAGATCCGTCCTATAGTTTTATCCATTTGTTTATGGTTTATCAAGGAATTACAATCCATTTTTTTTCCAGTTGACCTAAACTTAGCATATGACAAGGGTATTACTGAAGTCATTGGCAAATCACGCGTGCAGATATCCAACCTGTTAACGCAGGATGTTTTGATTGTGCAATATTAAGGGAAGAAAATCATCTGTGTTGTTGTAACATACCAATAATAAAACGCATGTCATACATTGTTTGTTGTATGAATTCGACAACGTCAGCAATGTGGACTAACATGTCATAGTTTAAGCTAAGTATATGAGGAATATACAATTAACGACAGCACAAGTCGTCGATGATTTCGAAAATTCCGTTAGGGTGACAGAAATTTTCAAAATCAGATACGGTATGAGTATCTTTCCCTCATTAAAGAAGACTTTTGATAAAAAGCAGTCGAAATCTAATTGAACCCAAATTAACCAAAAAACATAAAAAAGCCAGCTGAAATTTCTAGAAAATATAATAATAGGATTTCACTTCGGATTATGGTGGATTAGCAGGATCAATGAGTAAAATTGAACCATGGATGAAATAAAGAAAAATGGTTTTTGTGTACCATAAGCAAAATATCTGAAGTTTGGTGGCCTATTGAACTGCCGTTATTGACAACTAAGTCAGAACTTTTTATCAAGAAGGCTTTTGAGTTTGTGGAGGAATGTATAGGGAATAAATTCATTGGTTCCATGGGTCCACTGCTATATGACCAAATCAAATTATACTAACTTCTGCATTTAGTTAGGCTGGCTGCGATCTTCATTGATAGTGAAGAGGCCCGGCACCAACCTAATTAGCTACATCATGCTAAAGCACGAACTCATTCTACAAATTATCACTTTTCTAAAAATAATATAGGTTAGGGTGGAAGTTTCTATTTTATCATTTCCATTCTCTGAATTGGTGACGCATATTTCAATCTATTGACTAAATTTTTCAACTAAAATATTAAATAATCTTGAAGATGTGAAAACTAGAGAGATTAATGTTTAGAGAGATGTGAAATCCAGAGATTTTCCTCGACAGGTTCTCCATGTATTACGGAAGAGCAAGTTTCGGTAGATAAAAATGGTGAGAATGCGAGATCTGAGATTATGTAAAATATGTTTTAATGAAATATATAGAGAGAATAAGGAAAAAATATAATACAATTGTTCAAATTGTTTTAAAATAAAACTTTATTTTTCGCGATGACTTTTATTAACTGCTAACTAATTGGTAATCACAAGAGGAAGGTGCAGCTAGCTATTGTCTGGATAATATGTATATGCACTTCTTTCAAATTACTGATATAGAAACATATTCGGGTTGTATTTTTAGATGCATAAATGACTTAAGTATTTTATTGATAACTTAGATGATATCTCTTATTTTAGAATTTATCCAGATTTTAGAATTAAATATATCTAATCGATATAAATACTGCAATCTTTTTAAATCTATAATTGAAAATTGACAATAATTTTTTGAAAAAGTAATATTTTTGGTAATAAAGCAGTCTTTGAATTTAACATTATTAAAATGTCTTTTTGGAGAATTAATATCCATACCTAAATTTTCAGAGATTTTCTAAATTATCTGCAAAGAAATAATAACTTAGTTATGCTAATAAAACAGTAAAAATTAATAACACAATATTTTTTAAATAAATACTGTTTGCTACATGATACATGTTCCCTGCTAATATGTTATACATATATATATATATATATATATAGATTATAATTTTTTTTCGGTTTTCAATTTAAAACTACATTCTCTTTAATTTCTCTAGTTTCAAAACACGTTATATAAATGGTGCCTTTTGGATATAGATAGTTTCCTACTAATCGTTATTTTATCACAGTTCATATTTTCTTTTATAGTTTCCTGATTACCTTTTTAACTTTATGTATTCAAAATTTTGGGTTATCTTTAAATTTAAGGTAGCTTTGTTAACAGTATTATTTTGCTACTATTTCGATTCATTTAAAATTCATCCAAAATAGTTTAATTTTAAAGATATAACTATTAATTTACATTTGCAAATTTTACTTCTCACTTCTCTCACTTTTAATATTATTTAATATTCTTAAATTTTTTGGTTCTATTTGTGTAAGTTTTTTTTGTGCTTAAAGGAAATGTTTGAATCCTATACACAGCAAAGCTTAACCTTACTTCACTGACCTAATAGCTTTAGAGAACATGGCAGTTTTTCACTTAGGTCAATTAATTTTGTTCCTTCATGTTGGTTTCTTGTTCTCGGTTCTTTATTTTAGAATTTAAGCACCGACCGATTGAAAAAAATTTTCTCATCTACATAGTATTACTTTGATTTATTACACAAAAGTAATTTTATAAATAATAATTGCCTTAATACATATTTATACATATACTTTTTATGTGTGTATGCTTACAAGATACACTCCATCTTATTTCTATTTATTTTTCATTCGTTTCCTTAACATTTGTTAAATGTTTTCTTTAACGTAGAATGGGTAGAAAGCTTAATCTCTCTCTATCGGAAGGGAGTTGTATAAATGATAAATAAAAGAGCAAAAATTATTTCTTTTTTACAAAAAATAACATTATGGATGTGAAAATTGTATAATGAACCCAGGTGTTTTTAGGTCTGTTCAAAAAGTATCCGGCCTAGAATTTTCTCGTGAAAAATAGTTATTCTAAAGCTATGACACTGAGCACAGTAGGAGGTGATATCTTAATGCACATGCTTGTAATTTTTTGTCATCGTTCCAGCATACCATTCGTTTCTTGCAGGCACTCCAGTGAGGTGCTGCTATACGTGTTCGTCGAATTTTTATTTCCCTGAAGATGAGTGAGTGACTTGAGTAGAGGTATTGTATCTAATTTTTTGTCAAAAGCTTGGTGATTTTCTAAGTGAAACAACTTGTAAGATTCAGCAAATGTTTGGAAATGATGTTATTTGCGTGGCATAAATTAAAGAGGGGTTTAACCGATAGAAAAGTGGTTGCGCATCGGTAGAGAATGACCAGCCTGCTGGGAGGCCACAGACCACTTGAAATGAAGCTGTTGTTCAAAAGAAGGAAAATCCGGCAGTGAAAGGCCGTCGTTTAACCATACGAGAGACTGCTGAACAAGTTGAGATCAATACAGGTTCTCCACATGCAATTGTGTGTTATCATGCGCATAGCGTCTGTGAAATTTGTCCCCAAGCTTCCTTCGGTGGAACAAAAAAGCCATCATGCAGTTGCACAGGTTCTACTGAACACTAGAAACTTGGACCACTACTCCACGGAACCTGGCTTCCTACGACTTCTACAGATAAGATTTCCTTTTGAAAGTAGAGAGGAGATAAGACAGAATGCAACGTTCGCGGAGAAGGTGAACACCATTCTACGAAAAGACATCTAGAAGTGTTTTCGACAGTGGAAGGAATGCTGGATTTAATTGTGTGAAGGGTGGAAGGGTCTACTTTGAATTTGATTGGGATCCTAATCCTGCAAAGTATTTCTGAACAAAGGCTCCTATAGTTTTCGAAAAAATCTTATACATCCACTAAAATATCTATTTAGCTTCAATGAACTATCAGTTTTAATTATCATTTCGTTTTGTGGCATCAGTTGATTTATTTCTTATACTGATCAGTGGCGTAATGAAGATTATTAGCACCCCTCCCTGCAAAAATCAGGTTTTGCGCTGTAAGCCCGATCTTACAAACAGTTTCAAAATCGTAACACAACATAGTCTTAGGGTCCCTTAGAAACATGGAGCCCTTGATGCGGGGGTTGAGGGTACGTACGTAACCTGTAACTTTGTACGTTACGCCCCTGTAGCTGATGTATAAATAAAAAGCTTTAGTTTTAATTGGAAAGTATTGAACCAGATAAAAATCAAGAAAATATCAAGGATCAGTTCTTTACATTCCCTGTTATTTTCACAATCTTAAATGAAACACAAACTTCAATGAGGAAATAAAGTTTTATTAATTCAAATAAGTATGTACAAATTTATATTCACATTTTTATACAGTGCAAGTTATGCTGTAAAAGATAACTATTACATGTTCCACCGTTGTGCAGGTTTGTCATGAAACACCTGCTCGAGGGATTCTAAAATACTTGAAAGACGAGTGAGAAATGCCGGAAATGCTTCTCGGCACCAGAAATGAAAACAAAATTCAGATCGTACTTGAGAACCAAATTCTATCGTCTAGCTTTCTGTAAAGAATGTAGCTAGGAGACATTATTTCCTCAAAATCTATGTTTACTGCTTATCAAAAGCATACATTTGAAACATGAATTGTAATAGGTTGAAGTAAATCTAAACTACGATTCATTTTAATTATAAAAGAAATAAGTTAAAGTAAATCTAGAGTATCATGCAATAAAAATTAGGCCTTTCTGTATATAACTAACTCTGACTTTCCTATTCACAATCTTAGGATGGATTATTTTTTGGACAAATTATAAAAAAAAGAATATTAAAAAGTACAGCAAAATATTTCTTTAGGACCACCACAATTATATTTTAAATATTCGTGGAATGTTTAAATTTTATACTGGTTTTTTTTATCAATTGACATTATTTCATGAGACGTGTTTTACGCTATATTTTTGAAGCCTAAAATTATTAGCAGCAATACTTTTTAAAATAATAAAATCATATTAAATTATATTTATAAACTTTTAAAATTTTCATTTCAATGATTTTAAAGCACATACATATTTTTCTTTCCATTCTTTTCTTTTTCTTTTCTTTGTTAAAACAAAATTTTAAACTTCTTATATGTCCTCATTATTTTAATTATTAATATAAATGTAATAAAGTTTCAAATGACACCCGATTATCCCGTTCCACCAAAGAATAATTAAATATCTTTTTAATGAATAAAAATATATTTTCATTCAATTAAATTAAAAGTACTCAAAAGATTTTAAACAACTAACTGAAAACATTCCCAATAAATATATAATTAAAATATACTTAAGCATTATTGTTTTAATTGCAGACATAATTACTAAAAGGACTAAAAAAATCTTTTTCTTTTTATGCATTTTTTATAATTTTTTTGTCATTTGCTTTCATATAATTTCTTTAGTATACGACTTTAAAACTAAAAATATAATTTAAGTAAACACCCTTCATTAAAATGGATTTTTGTGTTTAATTATATATTATTTTATATTTGTCTAAAGAGTGGTCACTATAGCAAGATTTTACTGCATGTTAAAGGAATAAAAGGAAATATTTTCGCAAAATAACATATAATTCGTTTTTCTTTGCAATGGTTTAAATATTTGTACTTCACTTCAAGCTAAACAAGCTATTTGGCAAATGGCAAGTTTTATCTTGGCAATTTTTAATCGTAAATGGCAATATTCGAAAAATATACATTGTGCAATAAAATATAACTTCAATAACTTCATAGCTAATGAAGTGACTAAAATAAGTAAAGGCAGCAATTATGTTGAAGAATAAATTAAACAACCATCCTCTCTCTAGCCCTAAAAATATTTTTTTATGATGATGTGTAATCATTGTGATAATGATAAGTCACAATATTCTGAATTTTAAATTGCTTGAAATCAATTCCAAAAACAAATAAGGAAATCAATCGTCTGAGTGCCCAAACTAGTTTGTTTTCTTGATTGATATATAATCAATGAAGATAAAGCTAATTGTACTTAAATTTCCATTTTTTTTCAATTTAAATTATACTGTGCTGTCTTTTTTATACGTGAATTTATGTAATCTCTCATTGGTAATATGGATCGAATATATATATATTAGATTTTATATAATTTGTCAGAAATGTATAGTTAATATACTAATCATTTCGTTCAAATTGATATTTATTTTAATTGGTTTTTAAATAATGTCAAACATGTACTTGAGCATACTTATAATTAGGTTGTCATTAGATTAGTATTTCAATTAATTACGAAGTATATAATTATAAATAATGTGTACCCAATTTGCTTTAACATTAACAATGTTTTTATATAATGAATATTCACCTCATATATTTTATAAATATTTCCTTCTGCTTTTTTAAATATTTTCAGCATACCATAATTCGTCATATTTGTATAATTTCATTGTAAAACAATCTTAAGGGTATCAGAACATTGGCTATAATGTTAGAAATTTTGTTTTGTGTGTTACAAAATTTTACATATGACCAAATGTATACTTATCTAAGCATATATACTTGGATTGATTCAAAATTACAATTCTGACCTAAGTAGATCCAATATTAAATAGTTTTTGAATTATGTAAGTTTCTAATTTTAGTCTACAATTTTAAATTTAAAATAATGAACAGAAAACAAGTAGAAAAGAATTAAGTTTAAATAAAAAAATAATAAATTTGAAAATGATTGCTGTATTTAAAGATTTCCTAATGTGCCTAAACACATAAATAAAGATAATGACCATTTTTTTTAGATTTTCAAAATAGGATAAACAAGATTATACGGTTTATATGATTGTATTTTGTTATTATTTAAATTGTTTCTTTCGCTCTTATTAAAAATTTTTATGCGTGAAAGTAAAACGATTGTATGAATACTGTGAATGATAATAGTGGACCAACACCCAATACTATACTAAAACTTATCTGCCGTCTGGAGTTCTTTTTAAATGAAACAGCAAAGAAATAATTTAATTGTATAAGAAAACGTAAATCTTAAAACCATTTTAAGAAAATCTTCACGTGTGTAATGAGACGAGAGAAATTCCAAGCAACAAGGGCATAATTAATACACAAATTGCTTGCACTTAAGCAAATATGCTTCAAAGTTTTCAAGTAACAGCAGTTGTTTTTCAAGTAATAAATATGTATTGATATGCATATTAAATTCACAGTTTGTTCTGCGAATAAATAAGGAGTGCATTAAAATATGCACATTTCTATAAAAGGGATTTTTAACATTGCATTATTTAACTATTCTGTCGGCTCTCAAGTGGCAACATTCTAAATATTTAAATATGTTTGATATGAAAATTCAACTTTTTTTTAGTATATTTATTTCATATTTCTAAAGTGCTTAAGTGCATAATGTTTGGTGATTTTTTCAGAGAATTATATTCCTATTGAGCAAATAAGTAGATATTTTACCGTCTCAGTAATTAAATTTACAGATAAGAATTACTGTCACTAACACAAAAGGTATTTTATTTTCTAACTAAGAAGTAAATGAGAAAAATTATTGTTTTAAAGAAACGATGGTTGTTTCAAAATATTTCAGCTTCTTAAAATATATATTTTACACATTTTTATTCGCATTAACTCGTATAGTTTCTCGAGCTGTAAGATTGACAGGCGAAATATTACTTCAGTTTCTTTAAATTTCAGTTTTCTTAATCTATTTTTAATGAATAATTATAAAGCGAACCGGACTCATTTATTCTGATCCTGAAATTAGTTATTAGTTCTGTAAATTATTTCATTTCTTTTTTTTATTATTTTTAAACAAGTAAGTAACAGGTTTTCATTTAGAAATAATAATGAATATATAGTAAACATAAATCTAATTTTGACTACACATAAAAAATACATTATGCTATGAGCTTGTGTTAAAACTGAATTAAGTTACAAACCGAAAGATATGGGATAAATTTAAATAAATTCAAAGAAGTACATTTAAAATAATAATCAAGTCTTCAAATTTCACCCTCTCATCTTATTTTTCTCATTCTTGTTCTCATATGCGATAGTCTGCCTTTTAATTAATGGCTTCTCTATGCACTTCATGAGCTATGAAAGTCTTAGAAATTCCTTATTTTCTATTGAAAAATATTTTTATTGCTTTTTAAAGAGAGAAATATCTTTCTTAAAAAAAGCTTTAAAAAACTGCACAAAAGTGCTTTAAAATAATTAAAAAAAAACGGTGAATAAAATTTAAAGAAACATGAGTGACTTCTTCTATGTCTAAAAAAACAATGGAAATAATTAAGGTATCCCACTACATTCGCAACCGTGGTTTAAAAAAGGAGAATAAATGGAAAATTTTCATATTTAGTGCCACTTGGATTAGAATGCATGTATAAAATTGTTTTAAGAATATTATTAAAATAAAAATTATTTGAATGCAATATTTTGGCAAAAATGAACTTAGAATTACCTATTTTAAAAACAATCTTCCTTTATGAAAAAAGCTTTTATAATGATAATTTTTGCTTATATAAAGCAAAGATTTCTCCAGAGGGCCTGAACTAGGACTTATGTAAAATTCCCATTATTTTTAGAGTTACTATCAATATAAATAATTATCGGTGTCTTTTTCTTAAAATATCTCCACTCTGTAGTATTAAAATGTGGATAAATCCACTTCTAAGTTATATATTTCAAAAATCCTTGATCAGGCTTTGTGCAATATATAGGCAAAATATTATTATTATAGAAGCATTTTCCATGGAAAGAAAATGTTTTGAAAATAGGTAATTCTATGTTCATTAATTGTCAAAATATTGCATCAAAATAATTTTTTATTGTAATCACATTCTTAAAACAATTTTATACATGTATTCTAATCTAAAGGATACTAAATATCATAAAAATTATCCATTTATACTCTTTTTCGAAAACACAGTTCAAATCATATTCGGATACCTTAAATGGGGAAAATGAATTGCGAATTATTATCTTAAGATTGGTACTTTTTACATGTATTTTTACATATTGGCTCTTAAACACATGCATGCAATTAGCACAAAATTGTTTTCATTCTTTCTTGCAACAAGTATTTTTGGTCCACAAATAATGATGTTTAAGTCCAAAAGCTTTCCTGATGTTTAGCTCGTATTCATGCTGAAGTAAGAGCCAGCAAAGAGGATCATATGCAATAAAATAAATGAAATATGTATTATAGTTTCCTTATAATGAGGAAACTCTCGAATGAAGTTAGCTCTTTCCATCAGGCTTGAAACTCTTCCAAAACCAGTTTTGTTTACACAAGTTATCTCTTATCACAGATACTAAATATTAGAAAGATAAAAATGGACATAAGAATAATCTTTTTCAATATAAAATATGAAAAAAAAAACATTTCGCACAGTAAATCTGCAAGAGAAACAATCAGCATAATACAAAATACAGTAACAAATAATTAAGTATCACATGAAAGTAAATACATACAGTAAAAATCAAAAATATAAATATAAATAAGTTCTATAAGAAAACAACCAGTATAAAAACTTAAAATGTACAGTGTAAACAAAATAATATAAATATAAGAAAAAAATGAAAAAATAAATTAAAATTGCATTATTAAAATGAATAGAAGTTTCCTTAACCAATGATATTTTGATAACACAAACAAAATTATCATTTAAAACAAAATTATAAAGCCCTAAATTTTGCGAAAAATCATAAATCGTGAAATCTAAAAAAAAGGAGATCTAAAGATTAGAAATCCTTTCATTAATATATTTCTCATTTTTCTCAAAACACAAGTGCTTGATTCAGAATAATGAGGAACATGTATATATTATAATTTATTGCAATTACAATTATACTGAAATTATTATGCTTAGCTTAGAAATCAATCTATATTTTATTAGCTATTATTCTAAATGCAACAAAAAATGCGTCCATATATGTTACAAATCTACAGCCTTCTTTATAAATGTAACAAAAAATGCGTCCATGTATGTTACAAATCTACAGCCTTCTTTATAAATGTAACAAATATCTACACAGAAATTTTGTAACTGTATAGAGGTGTTCTTAAAAATAAAAGCAAGTAAAAAAGAATCATTCACAAATTTCAACGCATCTTTCTATCTTTGAGTCTATATCAGGGCTCTTTTTTTCCTTCATTCAATCACAAATATTAAAATTCCACAAATAATTTAGAGCAATTAAAACTACCACTATTTTTTCTGTTTGAGATTGAAAATTAAACTATAATCTACAAGCGAAGAAAACCTGGCAAATTAATTCTAAGGTCTCAAAAATGAAAAATAATTAACTCTTTTTCCAAAGAGGATAATGAAATTGCTTAGAATATATATTTAAGTTTTAAAGATTTCTAAAGAGACTCGAATGAATTTTACATTCTAGAATTTAAACTAAATATGAATTTAAAGTCTACTCCATTATTCAAGAAAAATTTAGACTTTCTTCGAAACATGTGCCTTGAGCAGTATTAATGAACTAATGGCCAGTTTAAATATTTCCTGTCTAGATGAAGAATAATCTTTCTTTAAATCATTAAAAATATTGTACTAATTAAAATTGTATACTCATAATTGAAAATAGTTTTTTAAAAAATTAATATCATCTGTAACTTTATTTAATGTGACTTCTTGTTAATGTTTAAACCAGTGTCCCTTCAGCTTGTGTTCCTAAAATTACTTATTAAAAATGAAAGAAAAAAAAGAATAGAACATTTTTACTTATAATTTTGAATATTTTTGCCTTTTCCCTCTCTTTTACTAAATACTTTATACAGAATATACCTTATAACGTTTTTATTAAAACATTTGGAATAGTTTTAATTTTAAATAATTTTTGAAACATTCACTGAATTTATATCGATAAACAAATAAATCTAACACCATTACTACATTAGTACCATAATCCGTTTAGAAAATTGTGAAGAATTTTGATTAAAAATATAAATTATGTGCATTTTATATAGTTGGAGCAGCACTGGCATTTATTTCGTAATTAAGACTACGATTAATATTCTAAGGACGAAAAGCTTTTATAATACAGAAGAAGAAAACATTATAAAAATTTATCATAAAAATGATCCATAGCAAATGTGATATAGTATTCTTTATCTTATAAGAGTTATGTATATCTTAGTTTTGATATCATTGTATCAGTGGCATTTTGTTTCTCATGCAACAGTTTTCCCTTTTACTTAATTCTGAAATAACATTTACAAGTACTTATAAGACCTATAGAACGTTTTAAATAACTCAAATGTGAGTTTAACAACTCGGTATGATGTTTCAACAATAAAAAAAAATCCTTTAGGAAAATAGATATGGCTCATTCTAAAGATAAATTATCCTGTTTGCAAAGTCTAATTTCCCTCACAATTCAAAGTACTTAATTCAGTTTTAATATTTTTTAGCTTAGCACTCGTCAAATATTTCTGTAAAAATGAGCAAATTTAGCAACCAGCGATAAATTATGAATTAAAACGTAATGCTAAACTCTCTGAAAAAGATTTGATTTTAAATCAATATTAAGGCATTCTTTTAATTTTTTTCCATGTTTCATTTACAATTTAAAATCTGAAACTGTTTTTTATATCTTTACGGTCTTAACTGTTATTATATCTATTTCCTTAAAATTAATGTGGTAAATGGAATTTCTTATAATATTATTAACATCACATGCTTTATTTGCATTCATTTAATTTCAGCAAAACCCTTAAATGGTTAAAAATAGTTACTTGAAAGTTTTGATACGAATATAATAAATAGCAGTGACTCAAGTAAGACAATCCCTAGCCGAGCGAGAATACAAGAATGCATAAATTTTCCACTTCTTCAATAAAAATTATTTAATTATATATTTAGTTAATGCTGAGAATGTTCTATTTTAATTTGAATATCTTCACACAGATGTTTTTCCTCTATCTTTCACACTTTATGTTTCAATAAATCATTCGATGAAAGCAACACAATCAATTAAAGTAAAATTAAATGCCTTCGTTTTTGAAACGTAACGCTGTTGGAATAAATGATAGTTCTTTCTTTTTTTATGTTATTTAGGATTAAGGAGTACTTCTCAAAACCAAACATAATTTATTCTTTCTACATTAAAGTTGCGTAATTGTAATAATCGCAGTCCATTTTTAAACACTGATATAGTTTTAAAAAAAACAGAAATAAAATGCCATCTGTGATTTCCTTAAAAAAAGAAACGTTTTATACTTTATCAACAACTGTAATCGTAATAAAAAATTCCAAATATTTTTAAACATTAAAATAATTATCATAGTTTTTTTTAAAAGCTATCATTTATAATAACGAGAACAAGTACAGTTATACATTTGCTATTGGATGCGAAAAGTTTTTATTTAGGCTTATGGTATTTTTTTATAAAATACTATAATCCAAATTATTTTTTTTTCTCACAAAATAAATAGCTTGAATGGTTAAATTCATAAATGTAGTTACATTATGCAAGCTTATTCAATCTTATAATGCTCAATAACCACATAATTAATGAGGAATGAATCAAACAAATAAAATACACTGATTCTAAAAGTACAAAAGAAATTTTTCTTGATAAAAAGAATTACCCTGCATTATTCTAAATTCTTAATATTTTGAATTTAAGGAAATCAAATCTAAAAGGTATAAATAACACAGATTAACTAGTTTTTCTTGAAATTGTATCCATTTTAATGGTAGATTTTCACACACATAATGTTTTTCAAAATTAAAATTTCTCTAATTAAACCATCAATTTCTTTCATACTTCATGTAATATCTAAAATTTTGAGGAATAGAGATAATGCAATTTTCTCGATAGGAAAATTTTAATTTCAATAAAACAATTCATTTGGAAATATGTTTATAAATGAATAACAAAAGCATGTATTCCCATTTTAAACTGTTTTTTTAGATTCATAACAAGGCAATAAAAATAGAAAATAATTTCTAATGTGTTGTTTTAGAATCAGGAAAAGCATTCTTATTTTATGAAAACCATTGCAAGAGAATTTCATTTGATATTGAATACTCAAAGTTCAGCATGTCGAGTTTCGTGCAAATTTCTTTTCTCAATCCTGTTTCAGAGTTGAGCTAACATCATCCTACGGCGCAGCATCAAATAACAGGCGATAACCGGAAAGATGGTCGTTAAGGTTGGCAGACTTATGCTTGGTCCCGCATTGCAGTGGTCACCTTCACAAAAGCACATGTGACCGATTTTGTGACCTTCATACATACAAACATGGTCAACCATGAACAAATTTATGTGTATATTCTTTGTACAGGTGCGCCGTACAACTTCATTTGCTGAAAAAACAAATACATATAATTTATCATACATCAAAAATTGAGCGAACACATGTCCTTATAGCAATATCTAATAATAAACACATATAAATAAAAAACTATTTATTTATGACTTCCAGTTCATATCTTGAGCCTCCTATAATCGATGATGAAGATTGTGAGCTTTTTGGTGTATTATAATTCTAATTTCACTAAATACAGTCATTGGGAATATTCAGGGTTTTGCTCTATTGTATAACAGTGTAATAAAATAGAACAATACCCTGACGCCAAAGCTCTATCGTATAACAGCCTGTTTCTCTGGCTATGTACTGTAGAGAACTAAAGGGGTGTGAATACTGATTCTGGTGTTACACTTGCCCCTTTGACTATCATTCAAATTTATAAATTACGTCACCAACAGCCTTTTGTATTACTCTGGTGAAAACCATTAACTACAACAGCAAATAGCATACATATATCATTATAAAACCATAATACAAAGTAGTTTCCATTTAAATCATTATTAGCATCGGAAAATTATATAATTATTTCGAAAATCACGGAAAAATAAAATATTTCTAACGTTGTGATGATTTGGTTAATTTAACTTAATTCACACTAATTTTTTTGGAATTAATATCGTGGCACAAGGCCTCTTAATACGAGAGGACAAATTTTACAGATATTGGCAACAAAAAGTATACTTTTTTATGTAATTGACTCAATTATTTTTATCTGGTATATGTTCATAATATTCAAATGTAACGTTAAATTCGTGCAGAAATCACTTTACATCAAAGACGGTCATGTAAAATAATTCAGCTAAGTTTACTTTAAATGAAACGGTGTTTTGAAGTCCTTGTTTGACTTTGTGAAGAAGTTCAAAGTATCAATTCAAGTGTCCTTATTTGATATTAATTCACAATTATGAGAATATTCAACGATAGCTTTCGTGTAGTATTTCTGCTGTTAATTCAAAATATATCTGCTTAGAATCTGCTCTTTAGAAGGACGCTTCGAACTTTCTTAGATCAGCTTGAGATTTCGATAATTCGTAATCTAAATATTATAAACTGAAATGACTATTAACTTTTCTGTAAAATAATAGACATGAAGTTCATTGACATAAAATTCAGGAATTTTAACTGTCTAAAAGTTTTCTTACGGGTATATTTGGATGCTTTGGGAAACATTTACCAGTAAAGTTAAGTTTCTAATTATCGGACATTTAAAACTGAGAATCCCCACCAATAATCCTCGCGTTTCCTTTAAATGCAATGTTACTTACAATGTTACTTACAATGTTTGAATGCAATCAGCCAATTCAAAACTGCAAATTCTTTTCCCTATATTTTATAATGTATCTATCATACACACATGCGAATTTATAAAATTAGATGAAACCAAAATATCTACAAATAAAGTATATTCAGAGCTTATACTTATAAATACCTAAAGAAAAATTCATGAGGATAAAATTCCAAATATTAACAAAAATGTATTTTCTACATCAAAATAAATTTTATAGAAATCGCATAAGAAAGATTTCTGGACATTTACTGTGATTCAAAAGGGCTTTTCACTTTAAATTTATTGTTCTAAAGTGGTTCAGGATGAAACAAATTAACACACCACTATACAGTTATCTAATAATTTTAAAGTGAAGTTACATAGAAAATGGAACTTGTGTGTGTGGAAGTTGATCCACTGTTATAACTATTCAGGCTTCGAATCCCAGATAGTTCTGGGACTGCAACTGCATCACCCAGATGGAAAAGGTACGGCTGTATGATTTAATCCCTATATCTCACAACAATCAAAGCTCTTCTCTCAAATACATAATTTTATTTTCGCTCGTCCAAAATTATATCTGGTATGATATCTAAGAAGTAAAAATCAAACCTTCTCTACCATAAATGTTTAATACCAGATGTTGAAAAACACGTAGCGTGTCTCTACTTCCCTCCAGAGAAAGGTGAATAAATAATATAGTTCTGCAACTTCTTGTCCAAAATTAAAATCACAAACAAAATCTGTGAAAACTGATGAACTATCTGTGTTGCCACACTTTGGCACAGAGACAAAAAACAATGCCAGAAAGAATATAGCAACATAACAATATGGAAAGGATATTTTAATTGTAAATTAAGTACAAGTCATATCAAAAAGTGTGAAATAATGAAACGAAGATAAGGCATTTATCTTAGGAAAAGTCTGTTTAATGTAGTGTAACCAGTATGAACCGCTATAAAAGCCTCACAACAAGCTGCCATACTGCTCATGAGAGTGTCAATAAGGATTGATGGCAAACAAAGTCTATTTTTCCGAAAACGGGACTTTTAATTCCTGAGGGTTCTGGGAGGGGAACTAATCTAAGAAATGGCTTTTACTTGACCCTAACAGACACAATCAATGCATTTGTGATCCGGAGATCTTGAGGATCTGTCTATTTTCTTACGTAGGAGGAATGAAAGTATGTTCCAATTTCTCTCCCGGTGAAGACTAGAGGAAAATTATTTTGTCTGGTACATTTCAACTCAACACTGAAGAGAACACCCCCTCCCCCCTTCTATTAGTTTCCACGGTTCTTGTCTTCAGCTCCCCACAATATCTGGTCTTTCCTGAAGGATGCAGTCAAGAGACGCACGAGATTGGACGCCGGTCGTAAAGGCCAGTCTCTACAATACGGCTGTTCTTAAAAACTCTTTTCTGACACAACAGCAAGGTCACGAGAAAGCTGAGGACCCGTTGTTTGCCTGTGAGGTCGTGGGCTTAATGCTAAGTAGTGGTCCTGTGCAGGATATCGATGCTCTGCGGGGACTTCACCACCCTTTTTGGAGACAGTACCACTTGTGAGTAATTGTTACCATAACCGTGAGACCCCTTTTGGGCCACTTGTAACCATCGAGTCACATCCGTTTGAGACTGGACAGCTTCAAGTCTCCATATCAAGGAATCATTCTCAGGTTTATGAGAAGTCACTCTGACTACAAACGGACTAACTTGTTTCTTTTAATACAATGTTCTAAAAACTGATGGCGAAATTCCTATATGGTTGAACGGTCTTTTAATCCAGTAGTTCTGCAAAATCTAACACTAAACAACATCTTTTCCTAAACTTAACGTTGATTTTTTTACAACCCGTTATTCCAAACATATAAAATACAAATTCTATCAGTTTTACTGGAGGAATTTTAAATTATGATGAAAAACATATTTGTGGACTTTGTTTTGGACATCTGTACGGAAAACTACATAAAAACTATATTTTTTTACAGATTTTAAATTGCTCTGTAATTCAAAAACGTCCCCAAGTCCATTTTTTGTGTATGTAAAACTCAAATTTTATTTCATAATAACAAAATTTTCATCTAAGTTGAAATCTTAGATTTTATTTTTTATTTAGAAAATCTCTGTAAAAACATCATTTTTAGAAGGGCATAGAAGAATCAAAGAATGGTAGAGGGGGAGAAGTGGAAGGAGAGGGAGGTATTAAAGGGTTTCAAATTTTCCGGTCTCCTTCCCTTTCCTAGATTTTCCGAAATACCAGAAACATTTTCCATAGGAATACATCGAAATTTCTATAAATCTGAAAACAAGTTATTTTTATTTAATATCGAAATATAACCCCACACAAAAAATAATGATGCTAATAAATTCCATAAATAATAATATGCTTCTTCAAATATTGAGTTATAAAATACAAAAAAAAACATAATAAATAAACATATTCAAATTATGATCGAAAACATAAAAAAAATCTTTGTGTATTTATCACGTTTTCATGCTGGTTCTTAGATTTGTTATGAATAACCCAATAGGAGAAAATGCTTTCTCACCTTCGCTGATGTTGGAGAAACTATTTTTAATCCCCCCCCCCAATTTTATAACATTTGATGATTTAATTTTTCCTGAGTCAAATAACTGTCTGTCTTGCTTCACTATCCGTGTTGAAGAAAACACTCATTCTTGTTGGGAGACGAATAAGACCTATATCTTTGAATGGATTGCCTTTTCTAATTTCTTGTCCTGAAGTTAAAAAATTTCTCTTTCTATGTTTCTATGCTCTCTTCTGATTGCTGGAAGTCGGGCAGTGATTCTTCATACTCACGAAAAAGCATTTTTATTGTTACTTTAGTTTGTCTAATAAACAATTTTTATTTTTTGAATGTGAAATATCCATAGTAACTGCAGCTTGACTTTTTAACGCGTATAAAGGCTCACACATCTCTCCACAACCCAGAATAAATTTTTGGTACCAACCCATCACACCAAGAAACTTTGCTACCTCGCGTGCCTTCTTAGGAGATTTCATCGCCGTGATCACCTTCACCTTCGAGTCATCAGTCCGGACCCCTACATGACCTTGTCACAAGACCCAAATACTTCAAATTTTCTCCCGCAAAGGAACACTTTTGTTAGTTCAGTTTCAAACCAGATTCCTGTAACAACCGAAAAATTTCCCTTAAATGATCCACATGTTTTGCAAACGATGGTGACTTCATAATAAAATCACATCCATATATACGCTCACAAATTTCCCAATGACTGGTTTAAGAATAATATCAATCGCCGTTTGTTCCTAAGCCGCTCTTAAGAGACCAAATGGGATCCGTTTAAATGCAAACGTACCACTTTTTGTAACAAATGCCGTTTTCGGGATATCCCTGGGATTAACCACTAACTGGAAATATCGTGACCTGAGATCCCCACATCACGCGATTATGAGGAATATTTGAAAATAAATACTCTAAGAGTGGTTGTGTATAAGGAGGATATTTAGTTATCACGTTTAATTTTTGATAATCAATCGCGAAACGATATGCCTCAAACAATTCTGGAGGCAGCCCATTATTTTAACGGCACAAAACTGTCGGGGATGCTTATGGAGACTGAATAGGGATAATCGTCCAGCATCTTTTGTTGACATGATAGTCAATAATTATATGTTTAACCTTATAGTACTTATACGGCCTCGATTCCACGGGTGGACTGTCACCCGTATTCATTTCATTATACGAAACATGGGCAAGCCATGGTTTATCTGAAAAAGTCCACAAAAATTCCTGAATAAAGCCTGTAACACCTGCTTATTCTGTTCATCCAACTTTGAATGAGACAGATCCCCCTCTGCCTGCTCCTTAACCTTTTGTACCACCTTAATCTCTTAATCACCAATGTTTTTATCGAAATCCAAAGATATTTTTGTTGTCCTCATGAAGTCAACATCTAGGACACACTGGTACTTCATCCCTTAAATAACATAGAAATTGCACTGCTTCGTAAATTCATGAATTCTGACATGCAACTCAACGATCCCCAAATTCACACCCCTCGCAATGACCACTTATGAATCCGACCTTCTCTTCTGTCTGAACGAAAAATATGATTTGAATACCTCAAGAAAAATAAAAGATTTTCCTACCCCTGTATCCACAAAGCCTTAATAAAGGTGCCATTCAGAAGTATGGAAATATACGGTAAGTCCACCGGACTTAACCGTAAAGCTCCGAGGACTATTGAAGTGTTTTCCTCAATTTGCTGTCGATTACCTCCAACACGTCGACTGCACAATAGTTTAAATTTCTTCAAGTTCCCCTATCATTTCGAATCTACTGATTCCCAAATCCTCTATTGGCATAGTCATTTCGAACCACCCGATTCTTGGATCCACGATTACCAGAATCGTTTCGGACCTTCCAATTCTGGGACCCTCGACTATCATAGTCGTTTCGAACCATTTGATTCTCGGATCCTTGATTACTGTTACTTCTGCGATACCTAATACCATTCGAATCCCTGTTTGCACGCCTTGCATCGATTTGTTCATTTATAACACAAACGCACAGTGAATAATGACTGATTTATTTCCTCACTTCTTTCGCAGCACTTAATATGTTTTCTTCGGCAACAAGTGATAGGCGTTCTAAAATGGATTTCACTTACTACCGAAAAGATAACATCGAAAGGAATGGAAAACTAAATACTGTTGTTCTTTCCAACTTTTTCAAAAGTATAAAAGCCTTTTGTAAAAGAACATTTACTACATTTTAAAGAGAAATTAGAAAACTGGCCAAATCTTGAGTCCTCAATGAGCAGTAATTCAGTTGAATAACAAAGACAGCATAATATGGAAAAAGCACAATAATTTTTTTTAAATAATAATGTAGTTTCCCCAGCATTTTTAGGAATTATTGTTTTTAGGAACATGTGTACCTAAAAGGAAGCTGTTCTCTTTCAGTTTTGTCGCACTTGCACCGGAACTCGAACTGACTATATGCACAAAAGTACTAATAAAAAGTACAAAAGAGCTCTAATTTTAACGCAAATGACAAAAAGATAGCGACTAGTTTAAATCAAAACAAACATTGCAATCAGTTAACTGTTGCCAATTTGAAAGCAAAATATATCGATTAAAACATTTAAAAAGTGAAATAAAGTTTACTAAACACGGAAAAAAAATCGCTAATATACACTGGTGTGCAAAAATTAAGGACGAGACGGTTTTTTCAATATAACTTTGTACAAAATCATTCCAAATTAACACATTTAATACCGTAAGATCCCCAATACGTAAGGACATGAGTAATGTAAGCAACACTTACTAAAAGAGAAATCAGAGGGATAAAAAAAAAAAATGAAGCTTTATTGAAAAAGTAGCATGGAGCGCAATGCGACTGAAGGCCGAAACATCCCTGTGATGGGTGTCCAGCAAGAAATATCCGGTCTTTAGTAGGGGATATGATCTCCCCTGACTGCTAGGCAGGTTTCACAGCGTCTGCCCATGCTGAGAATGAGGGTGTCAATGAGTTGTTGAGGCATTGCTGCCCATTCGTCTTGCAGCGCCAATCGAAGCTCCGGAATCGTTACTGGTGGTAAGGTACGAGCTGCCAAGCGTCTGCCTAGAAAATCCCATACATGCTCGATGGGATTGAGATCCGGAGATCGTGCCGGCCAATCCATACGTTCAATATCCTCACTCTCTAAGAGCTGTTCGAAAGCTACTGTGCGATGACATGGTGCATTGTAGTCCATGAAAAGGAACTGCGGACCCATAGCGCCTCTAAAAAGCCGCACATATGGAAGAAGAATCTCGTTACAATAACGGGTACCGTTGACTGAACCTGCGTCGAAAATGTGAAGGTCTGTACGACTACCAAGCATGATGCCTCCCCAAACAAAAACACCGCCACCTCCATACCTGTCCCTTTCAATGATATTCGAGTGATGATTGCGGCTTCCCCGCTCTCTCCAGATGAGTATGCGATGAGAATCGCTACTCAGACTGAATCTGCTCTCCTCTGTAAAGAGTACTCGTCCCCATTCATTGTCTCTCCTATTCCGATATTCCCGGCACCACAGAGAACGCCTTCTCCGATGGGCAGGCGTTAGAGGTACACACCGTACAGGGCGTCGTGCAAACAGACCACCACCGTGCAGTCTTCTGGCCACGGTAAAACGCGATATCGGTCGTCCAGTCGCCTGTGTCGTGTGTCTAGCGATTTCTCCCGCTGTCTGCCGCCTGTTTCTTCTGGCCTGTAAGGCAATATACCAGTCATCTGCGGGTGTGGTTCCTCGGGGACGACCACTACTGAACCCCCGGATAGCTGTTCCTGTAGTTTGAAATTGTCTCCAAAGTCGTGAAACGATGCTGTGAGCAATTCCGAACTCTGCAGCCACACTTGTCACACTGCGACCTTCCTCCAACTTCCCAATGATTCGACCTCGGGTAAAAGCATCCAGATGTCGTCTAACAGATTGTTTATTCGCCATTTCTCGCTGAGGCAGCAACTCGGTGTGATTTTAATTGCTATACGGTGTGCAATCTCTTTGCCAGAAATACTAATCTTACACCGACAACATGCTTTACTACTCAGACACTCCCCCATTACGTCTACCTGCATATCTGCGCATGTGCTACCGTACATCACCTCACTTAATCTCCTGTTTGGTCTTTCTGTCCGCTCTGCCTCTTCGTTCAGCTGATATGCTAATTTTTCGACTTCGTCCTTAATTTTTTCACACCAGTGTATATTAAAGGAATAAAGATCGTATTTTGTGGTTGAAAATCCACGGAAAACTCACAATTCCGGTTTCTGATTTAAATTTCCGGTTTCGATTTGGACTTGCTACCCCAAACAAAAATAGCTGTAAATTTTTCTAATTGACACAGAGTTAAAAGTAAGATGGACGAAGTAAAGAATCCTAATTTCAAAAAATCTGCAGTTTATTTAACATCGTTCTTTCGCTTTACCTACCTGTGTGAATCTATGCATTTTGAACGATGGATATAACTAAGACAGCATATCATTTACGTTTCACAGACAAGCACTAAGAATCCATTGCAAGGTTTCAGCAGTTAGTAGTTATATACCGAGATATTCTAGATTGCGATGGACAGAATGCTGACTAAGTCTTCTACTGAGATTATAACAACGAAAATTAACTTTAAATTATATTAAAATTAATTGTTTCACAATAAATGCATCATTTGTTACTATTAAATTTGTGGGTATAATTATTATGTTTGTATTTTGATTTTTACTTAAAACGTAGTTTTAAGAGAGTAAGTATTTTTTATTGCAGTTATGTTGGAAAGTATATATATATTCTGTATTTATTATTGTTGTAATACAGATATTGTTGAGGCTTTTTTTTTTTTTTTTGCTCATCACACCTACACCACAGAGTGAGCCACAACACCTTGAAAAAATGTGTGGTTCGTAACATGTAAAAGTCTGCCCACCCCTGATATTGAGGACAGCTGTCGTAAGAATAGATCAGCTATATTCTTAGGATTTTAGCCCTATGCAGCATATTTGAGTGCACTTGAAAAGGTAATTGTATAAATTCTCTTTCTCTCCTACGAGAACTATTCCAGCTTTGATTGAAAAGTGAGACCAAATATTAACAGTTTTTTAGTTACTACAGTTAAACGATCACTAACTGTTGTAAAAGTTATATAAATATAATGTGTGATCTACTCCCTATTAACTTATTTTTTTCCATATAATTTCTCTTTTAGATATCCTTAGCTTATGAGCCTGTCGTACATTTGTTCATGTACTGTAAGTGCAATAAGATATTTTTGTACCGTAATAATTTATGAACACACTTATATTCTTAAATTCTTTAATTTCTATTCTTTTTTTTTTCTGGAGATAATTATCTCAAAGCAAAATAATCGTAATTTTAATCACTATTATCTTTAGTAATTGTGATTAAAGCTATTATCCCCTAGCATTCAAAATCTCTTCCTAATAATATCAAATACTGTAAAATTTGTTATCCTATAACTAACACTCACCTCAAAAAATTCTTTTGGTTGCAAATTTTTCAGTACTTTTGGTTAAGCCCTGAAGGTCATTTTTATTAATTATTCCTCCTACAGTTAGTAATATATGTACACAGTATGAAGAGATATTTGATATTAGTACAATGCAGTATTAATAACAATTTCCCTTAATTATTTTTAAAGTATTTGTATCTGTCTCTCTCTTTAATTTTGAGTATTCAATTATATATATACGAAAGTTTATTTTTCCCAATTTTCAACTTAGGTCAAATGACAAGAACAACACCTGAGCTTAAACCTCAATCTCCGAGCTTCCTTACCACGTCAGTTTGGGAACAAGGCTTTAAGAGATTTAACGTTCATCAGCCTTTCTTCACGCTAAGTCTTAAATGGGACTTGGACTCAAATTCATGACTCGACAGATATAACACCGGCCACGAGTTCACGATCATGAGCTCATGAAAAATTTAATGTAAGCAGAAACTGAGATATTAATACAAGTAAAAGCAGAATACACAATGTAAATTATTTTAAAACTCAAAATGTATTTAAAATATTTTACAGAGAAAAAAAACAGAAAAGTTCGATTGGATATATTTGTACTAACTCCGCTGAAAGAAATGATAATTTTTAGAGTAAATTACATATTTTATTTCACCAGTGTGCCCTATGTGTCACATATGACATCAATTCAGAAATAGAATTTAATAATTACCAGATCGCTCACTATCTGTGGCCAAGTTTAAATTAGAGAAATTGTTTTCAATAAAAGAAACCATATGTTGCTAGGGAAATACGTGCCGTTTGACTTGTTCTAATCACGCTAGTATAATGACAAAAATATGTTTCGTCTAGACTTATAAATGGAAATTTCATGCAAAGAAAAAGATTCAGCAATCCACAGAAAATCAATATGTCGTTTTAAGAATGACTGTGAACTTTGCTGAGATTTTTGAAAATTTCTATGTTGCGATATTCAATGGTGTTCAAGGTTAAGTAAATTTGCTTCTTTTGTAGAATTTCATGAAAAGAACTAAACGGAAAGCAAAAATACTGCTTCTGCTTCGATATAAAGATGCAAATCTTATACGTCGGATACGTAAGCATATATGTATTGCAGTGGTAGAGGGAGTGGAGCTCTAGTAGAGAAATAAGATTTAAATGCGCACGTACCAAAATCTATTTCGTTCGCTTTCCGATTTCGCCAAATTTTTTTTGAAGCAGTCGGCTACAATAAATTTCAGACAGTAAAAATGAGTAACCACTAACGTTTAGTGGTGGCGAATTAGGGGGAGGTTAGAAGCAGGTTAGTCTCAAATTCAGATTTGTAGAGAATTCAATTTAACGTAAAGCTTTGTTTTCAAGATATTTAAAAAATTTCAAGATCCGTCAAAAAAAATCCCGGTTATAGTCGCCTAAGAATCCCGAGGGCCAGAACAGATCATCATTTCTACATAATAGTGAAGCCTAACAGGGACAACTTTGTAGATCACTCGCTAGTTGTATGTGGCCTCAGGAATCCGAATTTCAAGAGTGACTGCTACCAGAAGACTTTATGAGAGAGTGTTGTTGGCAAAAAAACTGTTGTTCGCGTTCCAATCCATGTACCATCATGAAAGTGGTGGTTTTATATTTTGGGCACACGCATCGTTAACATGGCGCACATAGTAGACAGCACATCTTTTAAAAAAATACATTGACTGCTTTGAGGTATAGGGATGAGATCTTTGACCTATGTGATAAGTATTTCAAAAGGGTATTTGACGCAAATCTCATTCGTACGGAAGATAATTCCCTTACTCACAAAGCTCGGTTCGTCGACTAATATCTCGAGATCGAGAACTTTCAGAGGATGGATATCCAGCCAGATAATCTGACTTAAATGTCTTAGGAATGCTCTTAGCTATTCTTGGAATGCTCTTAGAAGAGAAATTAAAGCTCACAATCTTCCAAGATTACTTTTGCAGCTAAAAATCACCTTTTGCAGAGAAGTGGATTAAACGTGAAAGCTACGTTTGCTGTCATAGGCGAATGGTATTCCTTGTCAACGTCCCCATAACATAATTGAGAGTTTTTCCTGATTTCATGAATATAAATCATGATCATATATGAGTGAATACATTTATTTTCTATTATCATCTTTGCATTATAATATCTTTAAGTATTGTCATACTCAGTTTCTTAATTGGCTTAGAATTTTTTAAAAAGTGTACGAAAATGTTTTCGTTTACTCCAGACTACTTTATATATGTATTCACATAATATACATTCACTGCTATATATATAGAGAGAGAATATACAAAATTTCCATAAATCTAATTTAAATCTCAACTGTAAACAGAATAACGAGACAATGTAGGTCAAAATTAAATGCCCATGGTATTAAAATAGCAAATTCTTAGTCTTAGGAACTCAGCTTGTAGAATTAAACATAGTTTTCAGAGCAGCAACCTTCCCTTAAATTTGATTGTACTGAGCTGAAAAAAATTAAAAATGGTGTGTGATAAGTTATTTTTTAAAAGTATTCTAAGTTTAGTAATATAATTTTAAATGATTAATATTAAAATGCTCTTAGTTTGTAAAACCAAACATCATGATAATGAAAGATGGGGAGAATTAAATATATTCTGATAAAATATGTAGTGCAGTTTTGAGATATTTTATTTAAATATAAAATAATCAAGTGAATTCTGACGTTTTCGAACTGAGAAAAAAAACTGATTATATGCTTTGTCAAAAATTAATTTTATTCATCAAAATATCCATCCTAGCATTAAGAAAACTTTTTCTAGACAGAAGACAATTTGCTTAATTTTTATAGAACTATATATTTTAATTTTTAGAAATATCTACAACGCTTTTTAGCTTTTTTTTAGTATTAAAATATCTGAATAACCACAACAACTATTTTTTCTTAAAAATATTTCTGTAAAATTATCTTTATATTCCATTTTTGTTTGGTTACAGCTGAAAATTTAAATGCCAAAAACATTTCCCCAAAGTATTTTAAAAACGGGGTCAATTTTAAATTTAATTTAGGCATTGTCTTCATATTACATCAAAAAATGTGAGAGGAGTTCTAATGCATATATAAAAAAGCAAGTTTTGATATAGAAAGTAAGCCAAGGAAAGCACATAACTTTTTAAAATCTGAAAGCCTTTCCCAGTTAGCCTTAGACTCAAAACAATTAAAGAATTACACGCATGTCCATAAATTAAGGATAATGAAGTTCAGGCAAAGAAAGAGACAGAAACAAAACAAATTTGACTTATTTGTAAAGTCTATTTATTAAACAAAAGGTAAAGAGCAAAAAGGATGCTATATGTTTGACATAATTAATAAAAATTGCGATTTTTACTCCCTGGAGCAAATTTCAAAAAAGAACCTATTTACAAAAAACAGTATAACATGGTTAGTATGATGGTTAATACGGAGTATGTCTCCCGGACGATGCAATACAGGCCTTACAACGCCTACGCATGCTGGGTATCAAATTATCAATCTGATCTTGGGGAATATTACACCACTCATCAAGCAATGCCCTCCGAAGTTCCGGTAGACAGGTGGGAGGGGGTTGACGGGCTGCAATTCGTCGGCCAAGCCATATCCCACACATGCTCTATTGGATTCAAGTCCGGTGAGTATGATGGCCAATCCATACGGGTGACATCCTCCAATTGAATTCATTCGTCTACGATGTTTGTATGGTGAGGACGGGCGTTGTAATCAATAAACAGAAATTCAGCACCCATGGCGCCCCGAAACAAACGTACATGTTGTTCCAGAATGACATCCGGATAGATGTGGCCTGTCATCGTTACACTCTGAACATGCAGGTCATTTCTGGGATCAAGAATAATTCCTCCCCAAACGAGACATCCTGCATCATCGTAACGGTGTCGTTCAATGGTGTTCTCTTGGTGGTAACGGGTACCTGACGCTCTCCATATGAAAGTCCGGCGAGAATCAGACTGCAAACTAAACCTGGACTCGTCGGAAAACATCACACAAGACATCTGTTGCGGTGTCCACAATGTATGCTCTCTACTTCAGGTTAATCGCAGGTGACAGTGAGTTGCGGTAAGGGGAACACATCTGACAGGCCTAGGAGCATGTAGACCAATGTGCCCTAAGCGTCTGTACACGGTCTGCCTTGAAACTGTCGTAAGGGTAGCTGAAGAGCGCTGACGAGATAGGTCTGATGCTGTGCTCCGTCTGTTTCTTTTGCCAGTAACTGCCAAATACCGGTCCTCATTCGATGTTGTAACTCGGGGGTGACCTGTACTGTAACATCTACTCACATTACCATCAACTTGGAATCGTTGACAAAGCCTGGAGATGACACTCTGGGCGATTCCAAGTTCCTCGGATACTTCTAGCTGGGTACGTCCACATTCCAGTTGTCCGATAATTCTACAACGTAAAAAATAATCCAAATGCTTCCTTTGTGCCATGACTATGCGGTTATTGCACTGAAAGGCTTTTAAAGTGCTTGTGAACAATTTTACTGCTTTGCCACCATTCCTTATATACCCCTCTCTTTCACTCTCGTCATTGTGACGTACTATCCGCGCCATCTGGTGGTTTCCTGTAATTTGCATATTCTTCTTCAAGATGTGTGTGATAATTCTACAGGTGAAATTTTTATTTTAGAGTTCAAATTCTGTGTAATTCTGAATTATCCTTAAATTATGGACATGAGTGTAATTAGGAAAGAATTATCCAGGTTCTTTGTTGTAGGGAAAACTTTAAAAAAACAATGCTTACAGTTTAGGTGTATTTTTGAGCAAAATTCTCTGATAGAATCTTTTGTTATTTCCTAACCCTTTGAAAAACAATCAAATCAGAAAACTATTAGAAGCAATAAAATTGAGTTTGTGTCCAGCTGCCAATTCCACTTGATCTTGAAAAGCCTCACTCTTTCTAAGTAGTTTTAAAAAATTTGGGGCTAAATTTAACATTTTAGACATTAGTTGACAGGTATCAAATGCTAGTTACAGACATCAAACGATTCATTATTGGTTGCACTAATAGTGAAATGTTTCAATAAAATCAATGCTTTTTATGTTGTCCAGATCTTACTTCAGGCATAATCTTTTTTTTTTTTTTTGCCTTTTTATTATCAAATATATCAAAATAAGAAAAATACGAAGTGAAAAAACGATACATACGAACATAAGCAAACAAGTAATATAAAAAAACATTTTTTAGTCAATTTAATCAGATGAGTAAAAAAAAAATTATTTTAGTTACTTTTTATTAAATAGTTACAATTAATATAAATATGTATATACATATGACACAGAATCACAACATTAAGTGACAATTAATTTTTATTAATTATCATTAAAGTATCGTATTGTCATCCAAAACAATTGTGTATATAAAGTTTCAGTTCAACTGTTCAGCTTTGAAACGTGAAAAAAAAACTCTTAAAGTTTTGACCCAAGTCGCTAAAAATGAAGCCAACGTGGCTGTATCTGTAATTCTTTAAATAATTAATTTCAGTCAATAATTTTAACTAATTATAATTAATTGATCGTATTGTTACTCAAAACAATAGTATAGCTAATATGAGCGCTTTAAAATTTGAGAAAAAAAACCTTTTCAAGTTTTGATACAAGTCACCAACATGGTCGCTAAGTCACCAAAAATGATGGCAACGGGAATGTATTAGTAATCCATTAAATAATTAATTTTATCACTTAATTTTTATAAATTATAATTAATTTACTGTATTGTGTCATCCAAAATAAGCGTGTATATAGATTTTCAGCTCAATTGAGTGCTTCAAAATGCATTTTATTGACGATTGAAAATTTTAACAAGATAAATATAGCGAGAGTAGGAATTAATAGTAGTTGTTGTTGTTACTAATGCCACCTATCTGATGTAGTCAGATCGAGGCCCACGATATTCATCATGGCATCGGGCTAGATTGTACGCCCGTCGTTAGCCGTAGCTTTGTGCACCATGCAGGTGACAGTACGAATTGGTTCGGTTCCACCCCAATTTTGAGGGAGAACACCCTGGGAGTGGTCAGGGGCCTCCCACATCTCTTCCCCTTCCACCAACCTCACGAGAGGACTTGCTATTTAGAGAGTACCCCATGCCGCGAAGGCACTATACATTTACAAACATCCACGTCTTCTCTGGGATTCGAACCCAGGCCCTGCGGCACCGCAGTCAGCGTCGCTAACCACTATACCGAATGGATGGCATTAATAGCAGTAATTGAAAAAGAAAAAATATACAAAAATGTTGCCAAATTTTACTAAAATCTAGAAAACTAATTTTAAAATGAACGTCGTATTTTCAATTTTAGTTATACCTTAATGAACTTCAATATCCTACCTTAAATTCAATAAAATATCTAAAATAATATATAAAATCTATTAATGTGAAAAGACTTTTAGTTTTGATATCTAACTTATACTTCACTTTTGTTGCTCTCAGTTGACACAAATACTACTATAACCAAATATAATTGGAGTATAAGCAAAAGTAGGGTATTTTTAGAAAACAGGAAATTTATGTATTTAAAATTAGTAAGAAATATACTCATTCTCATTAAAATTGACGTATTAGAGCACCTGTTTTCCATGCATATGATTGTTGAAAGTAAAAAAAAAGTTGATAATCAAAAGAGAATGGTAAAATAAAGAGATATATCTGAGAAATAGAGAGGATGAAAAATTGGATTTTTCATCCTCCACAAAATACAAAATATTTGTTGGTCTCTACTAAACGTGTATTGTCTGTTACCCATTTACGGAAATTCTGCCTTTTCCCTATCGTGGGTAAATGGTTCTACATTGTTTTGTAAATTACTTGGAACATTTCTTGAAGTGTTACACATTGAATTGAAACTGATTTCAATTATTTGGTATTTTTCATCGGTAAACTGCCTATCTAATGTCGTCTTGTACGGATTACGCCTGTGTAAAAAAAATTTAAACCATCTCTGGGCCGTTCTTGTTGCAATACTTTCCTTCAAACGAAGCAAAAGTTTTTCCATGCTCTTGTAACGTTAAATTCATAAAAACAGGAAGCACGTACCGGTATTATACTATATTTATTTTGCACTTTTAAAGGTGAATTATATTTTAAGTGGAAGTTAATTATTTGAGGTCAAGAAGTAAATTAAAACCATTTTTAAATGATTGATACACAATTTTTAGTTTTTTGTCTGATAACAACTTCAATCCTTGTAATTATATAGTATATTACAAAAACAATAAACCCTCTCTAGGTACCTAATGTTTTACTTGCGTTACATTAAATGTTTAGCACTTTTTATCCTCTATAATTTTTTTGAAAATGCAACTTTTCCCATGAATAAATTTTCAAAAATTTGAATATGTAAAGGTTTCTATAGATTAGCATTATAGTAAAAACTTTCTACATTTTTTGTCACAGAAATTCACTCTGAAATCAGATAGAAGAAGAAAAAACAGAAGCATTCGAATGTTTCTATGTAATATTATTCTTAAAGTAACATAATTATGTCTTTCTAAATTTTCTATCTTATATTTAAAAAAATTGAAAATTTTGTTATTCTCATGTTAATTTAAATATTTTTTTTTCTAAAATCTTGAAATGCGTATAAAAGAAATTCTGTATAAAATAATACTGAACTCTTTGATGCTTAATACTTTTGGGCTTTCTTTTCTTTTAGTTTTTGCAAGTAAAAAGATAATTTTCTTAATTTATACATAGGATTGTGATAATAGACATCGGCAAACGGGAATCATGAAAGAGCAGTAAAAATATAACTATCATTTAATTAATTCTAACCCACGTTCCACGAATATTCAAAAACTTTTATTATAATGTTGACTAATTTTAAAATATATAAAAGAATCTAAAATATAAAAGATCTGGCTAATGTACAGAGTACTAAGAAGTTTAAATTATATTTTTAACTTGTAAGTTTCTGAAAATTGAATGTCAATTAAATGCTTATCTTCTATTGAATTCCATCTGTGTCTTCCAAGATGACTTCATTTTCAACAAATGCACTTTTGGAGATTTTATGTGTTTAAAATTTAAAAAATAAGCAATTAAGAGATCAAAAGGAAATAAATGAATATTCATGGAAATTTATTGATTTCCATGGGTCTATCAAAACACTGATATTCACATTTAAAAGAGAAAATTATGCATATTCATTGAATAGCGCTTCTATTATGATAAATGCATTATCACATATAATCGAAAAATCAATCTGATTCACGACTTTCTTATTTATTTTTGTATTATGTTTGTGTCTTTTGCGCTGAGATTGAGCTTTTGGCATCATGTACAACTAAAGATCCAGAAATCTAAGAGTTCCAAGGAATGAGAGCTTTAGAGAATGTATTAGTTTCAATAAAAATGTATGTTGCTTTAGTTACCTTTTTTTTTCTATTTTTAGTGACGACTTATTACATTTCGCGTTAGAGCTCTTAAAATATTCATCTGTAAATAACAGTTTTATTTTTTACATTCGCATCCTCAAAAACATCCTGAGACAATTTAATAATATTATACAAAAGAGGTTCCGAAAAAAAATGTTCCGTCATTTTTTTTAAAGTGAAGCTAAAGAGAGTTATATATACTTCATTACTTTTTGTCTTAAATAAAGAAAAAAAAACATCTAAACGTATAATTTCGTCAGGAATAATTTTGAAATTCTTTTAATATAGTTTCTTTCGACTTAAAAATATATTGCGAATATATACTACTTACGCTTTGAGTAGTTGGTAACAATTTTGACGCAACATCCTTCGCATTGCTTTGACAAAGGATGCTCACTAAGTGGCGCTGAGTAATTGAAGGGATCGTGACAACGAGGATCAGACCAGGTATCGCATTCATAGCACCAGTACGATTTCCCAGCTGAAAAAAAAACTTGTTTTATGTTCTTATGTTCAAATTTGTTTTCTACACTAAATGGTTTTTTATTACAATTGCTATGACTATGTTTTCTCTCAATTGACAAGATTGTAAGGATTTTATATCGATTAAGAAGCTCAACTATTTCTTATCATGTCTTTTTCTCATATTTGATTCATGTAATCATTTATCCCCACCATCCTTCCTTAAGGTATCCGTATACTTACGAAAAAGTTTTTTTTAAAAAAATTGAGTATTGGTTTTTTTAGGGGGGGGGGTAGATTTTTTTGTATACTTTAAGAAAAATATGCTAAAATTAAGAAAAGAAAAAGAAACTATTACTACTAAAATGGGTAAAAATTTACAAAAAATAACATAAACGGGGCCCATTCTGTACCAAATGTTTATAAACAAATTTTCAATTTTTCAATTTTGATGTGTTGCTATGCTATTCATTTTTGAAATGACCGTTAGGACAAGAGATGTTTTAGTTTTTACAAAAACTAGAGCACTTTATCTTAGTTATTATATGAAATTGCTTAAAAAAATCTGTAATTATATTAACATAAGGGACTGTAAATTTTATAATAAAACAGTGATTGAAAAATCTGAAGTTTAAAACACTTCTACTTTTATACAGAACATACACAAAAAATTTCAATTAATTATTTTTAAAACTTTTTGAGCAATCACCGTCCCCGTTTGAGCATTTTAAAAAAACACACATTTCGAGTAAAACGCGTTTTAAAGTATGGTATATATCTCTTGCTTAAAGAAATGGCATCTGCTTTTACTAAAACACTTGCAATTTTTGTTCTAGTGAATGGAAAGTAATAAACTTGGTATTTTTATAAAACTAATATAAGATGGCATATAATATAAATTCATAAAAAAAATTTGTCAATTTTGGGGAAATTAATAATTTTAGCCTAGTCGGATACATTAATATTAAAAATTCTTTGGCAAATTGCATTAGCGGAATGCGGCATTCCTGAACAAGTTAATCTGAACTATGATGAAATAAATTTATAGTATGAAATCTGGAGTTTTTCACATATCTAACTTTTTGAATCTGTTAACATCAGCCAAAAATTCTATTCATACTAGGTTGTCATTTAATTTTAACTATCAACGGATGAGTAGACAAAAATATCTGAACTTAACAAACTAGTAAAGATTCTAAAAGAGTTTTAATTTATTTTTGAAAATCCAATTTAATAAGGATAAAAAATAGAATTTTACGATTAAAAACATTAATATTAAGATTTCCAAGGTTACAAAATATTTATTTTCATCAAATTTCATATTTATTGTAATATAATTATTTAGAAATGAAGCAAAAACTATATCTTTATTGGAATCCTAATTATCTGTAGTTTTTCTTCTTAAGTATAATAATGCCAGATAAAACATTAAGAAGGTAAAGTTAAAAACTTTTCGTATTTTTGTGGAATTTTTAATTTGCAAAATAAAGCAAATATTTATTTACGAAAGTAAAGGAATTATGTACAAGGGAGTTTTCCGTACAGGAAAACAATATTTTCATCTCTGTATTACATGATACTGGAAATGTGAAGAACGAAGGAATCTCACCAAACAGAAAAAAATAGGAATGAACAATAAACGAAGCTTTCTTTAAAATGATATGCATAACACGGAACGAGAACTAATAGTAAGACCGCTGTGGGCGGTGATATAAGAAGCAATGATTCTAAGTACAGAGTCCATGATAATACACTTGACATCCTGAGAGATTTCTGTGAATTATTTGCCTCAATTTAAAACAAGGAGGTGGCTGGGCATAATCGTGATTTGTAATCACATCCCAGACGTGTTTAACGCATAAAGGATTAAAGGAGAAGGTTGATCACAGGGCGGAGAGCATCAATAGACTTTTCAGAATACGTTGATTAATAGGTGTAGCATGTTTCACTGGTTATCCTGCTGGCAAATGACACTGGATATCTCCCCAAATAAAAAGAAAGTCTCGCCGGTTGCAGTTCATATCCATATATCACTGTGGCATCCCTATTTACTGAATATTTACCGGATGTGATCCGCTATCGTACGCATTGACATTCGAAAATATGATACCACGGTTTCAGGAGGAAAGGAATTCTACAGATGCCGGGTTGGACCTATCACAATTGCACACAACTTCATTGGACAAGCAGAGAAATGACTTGTTTGAGATTATAACCTTGTATCATTTAGTCGTCACGTCAATCTAGTCTGGCACTACAGAAAACGTAGTCATTCATGCTGTGGGTTCAATGGCAATCTGCTTAAAGGACGATATAAGAAAAGAACACTAGTAACCGATAGACAGACCCTTACTCACTGTATGCTGTCGCAATTCTGGCCACATTCGTGCGCTTTGATCTTGCCACATTTCCATGTTTCTACCATGTCAGCCACAACCAATACACCGTTATTGTCCAAATCTATGTCAGCAGAGATTTACACACACATATATAATGACGGCCATTATATTATGACCACTTTAATAAGAATCCAGGACCACCTCTCTTTGTCAACCGTACCAAAGTTTGATTAAGCATTGACTCTTGAGTTCTTAATAAGTAATCTGAGATATCTAAAACTAGACAGTCATCAACTGATCCTGCAATTCTACACACATTGAGAGAAGATATAGTGGCAGTAAGAATTTGAGACTCTTCTAATAGACTCATCAATGCTTAATTGAATTTATGAATAGTGAATTTGGAGCCAAGACGAGATCTGAATGCTCCTCTAACGGTGACGATTCGGCCTTCAGGGCGTAGGGTAGTCTGGGAGTAGAAGTATACAATTTATAAAATTCATCATCCGTGAGGGAACACTGTTATAAATCATTGCATCTGTTCTGCAATAATAATCAAACATTACGCAGAACGACAGAAACCGTTTTATTGAGATTATGGGTTCTAATACACACCCAACTCTGTTTATACACGGTAGATACGTTCCTTAGAAAACCGTGCAAAAAGAAAAATTAATGTACAAAAATACATGTGATATGTGGTAAATTTGGGTGTTATGTTTCACAACTTTAAAAAAACGTGTTAAAAGAAAAAAAATTCTAAATATTTTCCCTAAAAACTGTGCAAAAATATATTACTGAAATCCAAGCTACATGTTTTTAAAATAAAAACAACTCATTTTTATTTTTAAAAATTTAAAATTATAGTACATTGAAAATTCAGTCTGTACATACATAAATTCGATCAAATCGTCCTTATCTAACGGGCTTTATAGTATCGATTCTTCGATGTCAGCCATTTGCACTCTTCGCTATTGTAGCGTCCCCTCGTTAGACGATAGTTTTTTACCCCTCTTTTCACTTTTGAAGCCCAGGTGCAAGCGAAATCACCAGATGGGTTATTTTCTTCTTCAAATGGTGATATAAATTCTTCTCTCACTCCCTGGGATGAAACGGCTGTGGTATCGACTCATAGACGGACTTTTGTTACCCCTCATTTTCTTCACCAACACCCATGTAAGAATAAATTCACCAGATGTCATTGTCTGCAAAGAGATCTATAGAAAGGCCACACCTGTTTTGACGGCTGTCCATTCTTTTGCTCCCTCTAACAATATGGCCATTATACACTTGTATGGAAAGGAGTGTCTGCTTTTTTGAAGAATAAATGCCAAGGAGTGTATTCTCAGGGTCGAAGTGAAAGGTCGATTTATAGACCATCCATATGGTTTACGATGCTGAGGATACAAAAGAGGATCTCAGGCCAGACAGACTTTTGTCCCTGAAAAACCAATGGTGGCTGGGACTAAAACAGAGGGTCCCTCCAATCAGAAATTGTGGGGGCGGGAGAGTGAATTGCCAAGGAGGCATGAGGAAAAGAATCGAAAGGTGATCAGGGATTTTCTTTTGCGATACCTACGATAAGCTAAGTGGCAGCGGGATAGTAAATATGCGAGAGATTCTTGGCAGTGGAAAGACCAGCTACATGAGACCAGCGAGGCGGGCTATAGGAGCAAACGCTGCAGGGTAGCGGGATCAGAGATCGGGAAGATCAGCGAACTGCAATCTGGACGATATTCCCCCCCCCAGCAAAAAGGCTTCGGAGCAGGGGAAAATTGATATCGGCGTTCCTGGAAAATTAGTAGTTCTTCTTGAGTTGCGAGTGATCTACTTGAAACTCCATTTGGGCGATTAGTGAACATTACTATATCCAGTTGAAGAAATTCGGGACAGATGTGTTCTGATACAAGTAGCTGATAGCTAAAGGTGTGAAATATCGTACTGGTGAATATCGTAATAATGATGTATCTTTATAAACTAGTAACAGCCTCTAGACAGGAATGATCACTTTTGTCCAGTGGTTATGTTACGTGGCTATGGAGCCTAGCGTCGCGGGTTCTGTGCTCGGATATTTATATCCACAAACTCTGCAAAGTTGTCAAGGTTAACAATTAATAGGTTTTTGGAATAAATAAAATAAAGAGCAAATAAAACCAAAATAAAAAGATGGCTACAACTATAGAACTAGGTAAATATCTTATTAGTGTTCTGAAAATCATAACATTCGTTTTTGCTAGTCCTCATAACAGAATTCGACTCATCGTAGAAAACAGAGAGTTCTTCCTTAATCAAACAGTCCAAATACATATTCATTCAAAAATGCGACAGGCATTTATACTATATCCAAACTTTAATGTAAGACTGTAGTGCAGTGAGAGAGTATGTGGTACCAAATTTGAAATAACAAAATAGGAATTTCGCCTCTTTTCATCACCATTCGTACGAAATAGAATGCTTTTAAGCTTCAGCTATTCATTCACTGGTCACAAAAATTTGGGCATGTAAGACAAAAAATATTTGTATATGATTTTTTATAAAAGAGTAACTTTTTCTTCGTGCTTCGCTTTTGTTTGGTGAATTGCATTAAAAAAATAACTTAATTGACTTTTAGCACAAAGTAGTCATTATAATACAAAGAACAAACACACACAAAATTTCACATAATATTTCAGTTACTTTAAGATGTATCACAGTTACAATGAATCATTATATACAAAAATTATATTCTTCAAAAAATTCAGAAAAAAGCTTATATTTGCTATAAAACTTTTTGAATATTTAGAAAAGTATTAAAATCCTCCACAGGTTTGAACGGGTGTCTTCTTGCACCTCATATTTTATACTTTTACATTTTTGAAGAGCTTTTCTTTTTTTAAGTGACAGTTTCTTATCTGGTTCAGAACGTCTCGTTGAATCAACAATTCCCGTATTGTCGAGGGACCAAAAATACCCCTTCATTTAATACCCTAATTCCATTCCTAACTTTTAGATAATAACTTTTAGATTCCTAATAGAGGTCGCAGACCAGCAAATCCAGAATTAAAAAGCATTATTGCAATATAAATCCCTAAGCGGAGTGTCTGTAGCTCAACAAAGGTCTCTTTCGGGGTTATGCTCCACACGACATTGTTAAAACAAATATTGCTGTTCTGAGTTTTTCCGTGAAGACATCTTAGAAGATACCGATCGCAAAGATCCATATAAGTCTTTTTAATAGAATTAATAACTGAATTTAGAAGATCCGTTGATTTTTCTTTTAACGTATCTCTAACAAATTCTGCTCTGTGAATCTCTCTTCTTTTTTTTTTTTGGCCTCTTTGATTTTGTTTTTGGCATGATATCTTTAATTTAATTAAAAATAACTATAACTCTATGTATAAATACTAATAAAAAAAATCTAAAGAGCTCTAATTTTGAACGCAACTAATAAAATGATAGTTACTCGTTTAAATCAAGACAAACATTGCGATCAGTTAACTGTTGTATATTTGAAAGCGAAATATATCTATTAAAACTTTTATAAAGTGAAAAAAAGTTTACTAAACATGAAAGTAATTCATAAAAATATTTTAAATGAAAAAAAATCGCATTTCGTGGTTGAAAATCAACAGAAAACTCACATTTCCGGTTTTGGATATAAATTTACGGTATCGGTTAGGGCAGCTGTTTTTCTAATTGACTCAGAGTTAAAAGTAAAATATTTTTAAAAAGCTTATTAAACAGGCTACAAAAATAGAATAAAAAATACATTTAGATTCTTTTTTTTATAAAAATGATTATTTTAAACTAGTCAGATAACTTAATAATATATTTCTATGATTCTAATAATTAAAATGCCTTTAATTCTTTCCCTTTAAGAAAGTCAAGCATTTTGAAATCATATTCTGTTATTGATAAATGTGTTATTGAAAAACTAAAAGTTTGATAAAAAAAATTATAACCAGAGTTTTATAACTCTTGATAATTAAAATTAGTCGTACTTTATTTTAAAGTATATTCTGTCTTTTTAAGTGATACGCAATAAATTTTATAAAAATAAATACTTATAAATTCTTCTTTGATTTACTTCCTGAGAAATATATTTTAAAATTTTATAACGAATTTCTTAGTTTGATTAAAACTTGCACCCATGAATTGAGAAAAATGGCAGCAAAACGCAATAATTTATTTCTTCGATGTTTACAGCATGAATAATTATTCAACAAAGAGAAAATTTCATTTATTTTTAAAAAAATTCAATTTTTATAAAATTGTTTCATAACACTTGGATGTTTCAGTAAATAACCAAGAAAAAAGCTTATTTTTAATAAACTATTATATAGTGATTTGATTACTGAAATAATTCATAAGTCATGTAAAATTAACAAAAGTATTATTTCATTACTCGCAAATTTGAAAGCATTCTAATTTGGCCTAATTGATAGCTCATAATGTAAATAGTTTGACCTAAATTTTTATATGAATTATTAGGGAAATAACTGCAGCAAAACATGAAATAACGAGTAAAAATGTAAGTTACTTACTCAAACACTCTTCTTCTGCTAAATACTTCGGCGACAGGACTACTACTGCAAAAAATAAAACAAGAAGATTAAACTGAGTTGAAATGCTACACAGAAGAATGTTGATAAAATCTAAAAATCAATACACAAAACTGATATTTTTAAAACTTCCGTCCGTAATGAGCGAACATAATTTTTTAATACACACTGGCCTCCAAAAGTTAAGGAACAACATGTTTTTGGAAGCTCACTGTAAAAAAAAAATGACAGTAACAATAAAATTTATGGTTTATATAAATGATAAAAACGAACTTTATACAGATTTATGCAAAAACAATAGCCACCCCTTTTTTCAATAGGAAATAACAGAGATATATGAGTGAGAGAAAAATATGCATATATCAGGCTTTTGTAATTACGCGTGTAACTTTTGTTGACTTACAACTTTTGTTAGCAGATTTGTTGACAATAAGGAGTGAGGTCTTGCAATGTCTGAGAGAAGCCGTTTGCCCGATTCGTTAAGGTGGAGGGTGGTCGGATGGATGGAAATGGGGTTGTCACAGGATGCTACTGCTAGGTGTCTTAATATGTCTCATAGTGTGGTCCACCGTCTCTAGAATCAATATGAAACCAAAGCATCTGTGTCCAGAAGACATGTTCTAGGCCGACCACGAGTTACAACACCCGCAGGAGAACGTTTCATCGCTCTTTGAAGAACTTTTTATCGCAAGGAGAAGAATGATTTCTGTGCCGCAACTTGTTGCAAACTACTCTGTAGCATCAGAGAGAAGAATATCCGCTAGTACAGTCCACTAGCAATTCAGGTCTCTATGCAAGACGACCAGTTGTATGTGTATCCCTCAACAGACGACAGAGAAGGGCCTGCTTAATCTTGGGCAAGAGAAGACGTTTCCTGGACCAGACAGCGATGGGCTTCTGTACTTTTTACAGACGAGTCCAGATTCACACTGGAGAGCTATTCAGGACGTTTGCTCATCTGGAGGGAACGAAGCACCAGATATCATTAACCCAACACTGTTGAAAGACACAGTTACTGAGGTGGTGGAATAATGGTTTGGGCAAGGATCTCCCTTGGCAGTCACACTTGTGCTCCAGGGAGGAACTCTGACTGGTGTGAGATATCGGGATGAGATCCTTGATCCATATGTCCACCCGTATGCCAGTGCAATTGGTAATGACTTCATTCTGATCGATGATAATGCACGACCTCACCAAGCTGTAATTGTTGAGGAATATCTTGAGGGTCTTGGTTTGGAGCGAATGGAATGACCAGCTCGATCTCCAGACTTAAATCCGATAGAGCCTCTTTGGGACTATCTTGGTAAACAGGTTACTTCTTTAAGTCCTCCTCCAAGGTCTTTAGGAGAGCTAGAACAAAGCTTATTAGGTGTCTGGTCTTCGCTTTCCATTTCGGTAACCGACAATATAATTGACAGCATGGAAATTCGAAGCCGCCAAAGGATTCAAGCTAGGGGTGGGCATATTCCTTATTAAAACCTATTTTTTATGTTTTTAGGACATTTTACCACATAAAACTGTGATTATTATTTTTCCAAGAAGACTTTTACAGTGAGATTGCCTTTTTTTTGTTGTAAATCATTTTTGAATTTTTGTTATGTAAACTTCTATCTTGCAGTCAATACTTAACTGTTTTGTGCACATTTCATCCAAATTTGATGTTTCTACATTCATTCATTTGCAAATAAGGCGCAAAAAACCGGTTGTTCCTTAACTTTTGGAGGCCAGTGTATTAATTTCAAATTACCAAATAATAATTACATAAATATAATTTCGGAAATATAAATCTATAAACAATTTTTAGAAACAAGTACATTGTCAGTTTTGTTAAATTTCCCATACTTGGATGTAAAAATTTATATATATAAAACAATATTTAAGATTCAAATGAATCGTCCCATATACAAGGGCTCAAATATTAATACAAAAAAAAAGAAAGAAAGGTGGAAAGAAATCAATAGTGATACTTTTTCTTCTTAAGACAACAGTTTAATAATTAATAAGATTTAATAAGTAATTAAGAATATTTCGAATATGAAAATTAATTAACAACTAAACATAAAATGTTACACAGATCTGTTTAAAATGGGTTTTCTAATAATTTTAACTATCTGATCTTCCACATTGCCCAATTTTGTCGAAAGTTTATTGATTTTGTAAGGAAATAATTAAATTTAATTCAAGTGCTGCATCACAGTGAATGGAGTTTAACACATGCCTTACTACGTTATTTAATGAAAGTAATTACATTTTCTTTGTAATGGATTTAAATTAAAACCTTTAAATGATTTTACGTCTTTAAGTGTAATAGCTAAATGGAATTCAATCAGATCTTAAATTAGAAATTATCTTGATCATATTTATTTAGTTTTACATGTAGAATGAAAGGATCAGCTTGAAATAAATACATAATACGCGCCTCTGAAGCTAAGACACATTTATTACCACTTAGTTTGAATCCATGCAAACAATGAAATAATAAATTGAAATAATCTTTTTACTTACAAGATTTAAAACTACAAGTTTTATTCCAAATTAATTACAAATTACAGGTAGCTAATTCTTGCTTTAAAAATCATTAAGTTTCAGAAAATTGTGGTATAAATAACTGAAAATAATGTGCAAGAAATATATTTTTTGCATTGATAAATATATATATACTTTTTTGTTAAAGGCTCTGTAATAAACATAAGATGATAATGTGTGGAAGTCATATTTTATAAGAAACTAAGAGACATATATATATATAAGAAACAAATATTATAAGATTTTTATAAGAAACCAAGAATACCTTCTCTATATTAGTCAAAATGGATAATATTGTGTTCTAAATGTTAACTAATTTGTTTCTCAACGTGTTTCAAGAATTATTGTAGAGTTGTATGAATTTTAAATAGCAAATACATCTACGCAAGAGCCTAAAATATAAATAAGTATAAGATAATGTTAAACATTCACGTGCTTTTAAAATATAACTTTTCTTTCACTACCTTTAAATGTATACAATTGCAACATAAAGTACCAACTATAATAATTTCTACAGAAAAACTTTTTCAAATTGCAAAATAATAAAAAATTTCTTAAAATAAAACCAAATATGATGTTTTTGCATTATTTTAGGGTTTAATTTAATAAGGAATTAAAAATATCCTATGTGAGATAAACCATTTAGTTATATGAAATTATTGTGTTGTGTTTCAAAATGTATTGTTACGTAGATCGGGGTTCGAGGATTTTATGCAAAATCAGACGTAAACAACAAGACAGTTCTTTAAGAGCGATGAGGATTTATTGTCAGAAATTAATCCTTAAAATACAGGATTCAACAGCAAAATTCACAGAGTAAATTTCAGAAGGATTTGACACCTTCAACAGCATTCAGACACAATACGCAGTGTCTAAAATACACGTATGTAAAAAACTATTCACAAGCACAGCCGAGCTGATCGCTAATCAAAACAATGCTCACTACTCGCTGGTTGAAATCAGACTCACTGCTGCGGCGAGTATCTCTGTATTTATAGCAGAGGCCGAAAATTTCTGGAAAGATGCGCTCGCGCCACAGATCGTGAAATTAGTGGATTTTTCTACTAACTTCTAGAAGAATCTAGAGGGTCCCAGACTTGCCAACATGGTAACCAATGTCGCCAAATTGGTCGCCAAAGTCGCCAACTTGGTCGCCAAAAATGATTGCCAACTTGGTTCTCACGCCAATATTTCGCCAAGTTCCCATTGAATTGCCATTATAACGTAAGAGACGGCTTGCTCGTGAATATTACAATCTTAACATAAAATAAATATAGAGTAATATAAAGGCATTGCACATCCAAATCCAAATTATTTACATTATTTTATACAAAATTCGTAACAGTATTCTCATTTATGGTATTTCTCGACAATTGATCTACATTTAAAATTAAGAAATTGCAAAAACACTATAACCGAAGCAACATGTCTTAACCCTCTGTAACAGGCTGAGGTTAGTAAACTTACAACCAATTGCAATAAATTTTTAATGTCCAGGGTAAGGTTTTTACTACTTTTCCACTAGACTTTAAATTTTTTAGAAAAACTAAAAGTGTTCTCACACTCTCTCTTTTCTAACAAAAACTGTTTTCAAATATTTGTTTTAATTTTTTCTCTTTACACGGAAAAAAAATTTAATTAGATTTTTTATACTAAATTATGGCAACATAATGTAACAAATTCAATTACTCGTAAATTAAACTTATGTATTATGCAATATGTTACTTCTAGAATTGTTCTTAAAATTGTATTTTCATGCAATAAAGGAAATTCGAATATGGAGTTTAGGGGCTCCTTTTTTTCTAATTCTCTTTTATGAATGAGTTATTTTTAAAAAAAAGTTAAGCCAGATAATAAGAGATAACATGTTTATATCATTTTAAGTGAAATGATATATATCCCTGTTTAATTCAGTTACTCATCAGTATATTGAAAGCACAAAAGATAAGAAGAAAAATACCAAAATTACAAATAATAATATAATAAAAATGATTCTTTGATTTACTTATGCATTTATTCTTTTCATTTTTTAAATACAAGAATAATTTTTTGTCAAGGAAATGAAAAGGGGTTATAGATCAGCACAAAAGCACCTTGTTAAGATCATTAACACTTATTACAAATAGAAAAAATAACCATTAAGGCGATATGGTACCCTAAAAATCATCAAACGATCGAAATTTTTTATTGGCTTATTTGACACATCGAATCTTTATAAACATTCCTGCAAAATTTTAAAGCTTCACCTGCATTTTTTATCAAGTTATAGAGCAATATTTGATGCTGGGCAACAACTACCACGCCCACATTTCAGATTATCTGCTAGAAAAGAGCTAGGTAAAAAAAAATTTTATTATTTTTCTACCGCGCGTAAATGGGACTGAGATTATATATCCAGTAACAAATCCTTTCAAGAAAGAATTATGCATTTCATGCAAAAATTCTAGTTTGTGAATTATTTACTGAAGATCAAATGGATTTGGTCAAGATTTAAAAGTTCTGCGTGGTTTTTATAATATTATTAGGAATGAAATTAAAGCTTCAAAACGGATTCTCCCAAAGAACAAATACTAAATCTCATTTTGATAACTCAGATCTAATCTAATTCGCAAGAATAGAAAAACTCTCCCATTTTTATGTATTTGTTTTTGGTGGTATATATATATCCCATGTGTGCGAGATTCAACAATTTATTATTAAAATATTTTAAGATATTTATTTAAACAAATGCATATATACAGTTCTTAGATTTTGATGTATTTTACCTATAAAATGTTACTTGATTTTGCTTTTATTCGTGTACAATATTTAACAGGCGAAGGCTTTTAAAATCATGGAAATAAAAAATAAAGGCATAAACATCTTTTGTACATGTTGTGCATTAGCTCTGAGCATGGAATTAGCTCTGAAGTGTGTGTATTTATTTTTTATTATAATAATTAAGATAAAGTTTTATGAAATATTGATCTTTCATTCGTTTTTTTATACATATTCATTATGGCAGTAAACTGTTTAATTGTTCTACATTTGTGCAATTTTTTATGGTAAGTAGTTATAAATAAGCTATTTAACATTTCATAAAAGTTTCAGACTATTCGATGAATATTATATCATGCTAATCATGGAATGAAAACTTCAAACTCATATTTCTCCATATTGAATTTTTGAACATATGCTGTTATTCAAAACCATGAGGCTTTTTTGATAATAGAAGTATGGGTTTGAAATCTTTTATAAATGTTCTGATATGTATGTTTTGTAAAACTGTGCATGGAATTAGCTCAAACATGTTTAGTACTTTTTCTAAAAAATTTCAAAATCAAAATTAATGTTTTCTTAGGAATTTTTGGAAGATTAACTACAAAAAAAAAAATAATAAAAAATTAAAGAGCAGCAGCAGAAAAAACCCATGCACACTTTTATATAGTATTTTATTAGGTACTTGGAAAAAAATTTTGAAAGAAAAGAAACATATTTAAAAAAGCCTTAGGAATTTAAAAAATGGCTAAAAAAGCTAACAAAAATTAAATTTTACAAACATTTTGCAACAAATTAAAATTCTTTTGTCTGGAATTATTATTAAATATTAACCTTTATGAAATACAATTAAAATCAAATATCAAATATTAAAAATAAAAAAAATTGTGAAGATGGTACCATATTGCCTTAATATTACAAACAGTTAAATCAACTTTATCAACTTGTTTTAATAGACGAAAACGTTTTTTCTTTGTTTAATAATCAGATTGACTTTGAAAAATGAAACATTTTCACCATTACTTTATAATAAATACACAGATGTCTTATTCTTATATAACTTTCAATCAGATTTTTAACAATATCCAGGAAGTAATTCTGAAATACTGATAAAAATATCAGTTTTAATTCTAGACTTTATTTCATTGAAACATTACAAGATTTAGCCAATGAAGATGGAAAATTCATATGTACCCATTACTTATTAGTGTTATAATAATCTGTAACTTCTTTTTGTGTTGGAAAATAAGTTACAGCAATGTATTTTCCATTTAAAGGGTGTGCATACACCTAAATGCTATCTATTAACTCTATTTGAGGCAAACTGGACGAATTTCAGGTAAATTGAATTAAACTTGTCTGGAATTCGATGTGGCCGCGGTAGCCAAGTGGTCTAGGCATCGGATCATGGCTAGCGTGTCATGAGTTCGATCCCAGTACCACTAAAGACCCGCCGTGTAAGGAAGAGATGCACGTTAAATCTTTCGTGAGCTCAAACGTCCTCCCGTTGGTGTGGTATGGTAGTTAGGAGAGGGGCGTGCCAGCTCAGGTGTCGTCCGCGTCCCTTGACCATGGTTCAAAATTACGCAAACAGTCCCCAAAAGCCCTCGTGTGGCTGAACAATGGGACGTTAATATTCTCTCATTCACTCACTGGAATTCATATTAAAACGTAATTGTAGCAAAAATTTATAACATAAAACAATCATGACACTATTTTTAGGTATGTGTCTACCTTCGGAGCACTTTTTTTGAAATATATAAATTTTCAACTAAATAAACTTATTTTTATTTGAAATGGGGCGTAAAACTAGGAATTTAAGTACAATTTCCACAAAATTAAAAATAATTTTTGATATATTGGGAATTTTGAGTGAAATTTTAGTGAAAAATTGCAGTTATGGTAGGGCTTGTATTGAAATTTCTAATTAATATATTGGAATAATATATTTTTATGCAATTCATAAATAAAATCATTATCTGTGCTTAGAGCTATAAAATTTGTGATGTTTTTGAAAAGTTTTTGAAATATGGCATATTTTATGCAAGAACTCAATTTTTTACAAAAAACCAATGTTATTTTCTCATAAAAAGTGCAATAAAATACATAAATATAAACACAGAGATTATATTATAGTCCAGACTGGAGATAAAACTAAATAGAACATTTTCTGAAAATTTCAATTCAATATCTTAAAAAGAAATCAGGTAGTGAACTTTACAGTGAAGCAAAAAATTGAAAAACATAGTTCCTCAGAAAATGCATTTAAAGATTTTACTATGGTATAAAAAATTTTCTACTAATTGTACATTTTTTAAACTTACTATATTTATGGGTCTCTTTAGCTTCATGTTTAAGTAATTTGGGTTTTTTTTTAAACTTTTGCTGTTTTCTGGAGAGTTTTATATACTATAGCAATTGTCAATTTTAGTGAAATTTTGATGAAAAATTGCATTTACAGAAAATTCTAATGAATGCATTCAAATAACATTTATACAGTACGTGAATAACCTCTTATATGTGTCAGGATTTAAAAGATTTGTAATACTTTTGAAAGTTTTTTAATTATGCCAAATTTTATGCAAAAACACGATTTTTAAGAAAATTAATGATCTTTTTTCATAAAAAAGCAATAAAGTACATAAATATGTACACAGAGATTAGATTTTGATTCATAACACAAATATAACTAAATAAAACATGTTCTGAAAATTTCAATTCAATATCTTACAAATATTTTGCGTATGGATGTACTTCTGGTTTTGTAAACTCCATTTCCGGTTTACTAATTATGCTATAACTTTGTTTCTAAATATCGTAAAAATAAAACTAGAGTGTTTTTGGAATCTTAAATGTATGGGCTATAAAATAAAAGCATAAAATCAATTTCGAAAATTTTCCCCCAAACGACGAAATTTTGGTAGTCACATACCTTAATATTCTTCACGCTCCTTCTGCAAAACTCAGATTTAACTTGTATCGGCTCCCTCTACATTGCGAGTCTTCAGTGGTACTAGAATTCGAAACCCCAGAAATCCATCCATAAGTTCGTAATCATAACCACTAGGCTACCACGGCCCCATCTTTGCCAAACTGAAGTATCATTCATATTTAAATGTTAAAGCGATCATTCAACTTGACAGCATTCTATTACGCTTGGCTCAATCACAAGTCCTTTTTGGCTTTCATATATGAGGCTACGTATTATCAAATTAAATAAGAAAAAAATAATATCATAGTTATCCTCTATAACTGGACTTTGTCTTATCTTACGCACCATTCGATACATATCAATTTCTTTAAAAGAAATCAAGGAAATCCTTATACCATAGAAATATATCGCAACAAATTTCAATTTATTCCTCTTCTCCAAATTTCAAATGCATTAATACAATAGTTCAGTTAGAAAAGAAATGCTTTTAAAACATCCTAGAAATACTAATTCTTTTGTCATTATAATGCATTTTAATTTTAAGAAATTTGTTATAATTTTCAACTTAAAGATTATTTTGTTAAATAATGCGTTTCAATCTGTTATTTAATCATTCTCTTTTATTTTTCTACAAACTCTTTAGCATTTTAGCAAAAAATATTTGTGAAATATATAGCATTATAATATCGCAGCAACTAACATTAAGCAACAAATTCACTAAAAACAAAAATTCATTTTTTCTTTTTTATCATAGCCTAAACAATTCTTTAATATTGACCGAAAAGCTACAATTTTTTTCTTTAGAGAAGATTCAACTTTTTTTATTCAAGTGAGCAACAATCTGCTGACATCTCGTACGTCCATTATTTGCGACATTTAATTTCGCATGTTTCAAATCCATTCTACATTCGAAGCAATTTATTTGATCTGCAGTGACAATTTTCCCGCCTTTTCAGTGAAGTATTTCTCTTTTTCTCATGTTCTTGTCTTCATGGCATTCCATCACTTCACTTCCGAAGCCAAACGGAATTAAATGAAAGTAAAACCTCGGCCTAGGAAACGGCCCTCTCCGAAACGTTATTCTGCTTTTAACTTTGATAAATTGTTACGCATGTTCTGGCAACGGTAGGAAAGAAGACGAAAAGATCGTCTTCAGATAAACCGTTCCAGTTCGGAATTTTAAAAGGTGCATGTCAAAGATGGTTATCGCCATCGCATCGTTCTTTTGGACATAAGGATTTGACTTTTACTGATGGGTTTTCTGACAGTAAATAGGAGCATTCCATAGTTAGGCGGTTGCGTTTGATCTCAGTTTAGATTCATACGGATGTCCAGTAGCAAAATTCGAACACGTAATTTTGATCTGTGAATCTTGCTTGTCATAGGTTTGGTTACTTTTTGATCTCGCCAAAAAAAATTTATTAGAATTAAACATTTTACTTTAAAAATAGAAATGAACAGTTATTCCTTTTTTTCCCTATATGATTTTTTAAGTTATTATATATATACAGATATGTGGTATGTGGAACAATAAGGGACGTATCTTTAAATTCTTAAGGTTATTATATCTATATATATAAAAGAGAAAAGCGACTCACTCACTGACTCATCGCGATATCTCCGGAACTATTCAACCTACAGACTTAAAATTCGGTAGGCATGTTCTTTTCATGGAGTAGAGATCCGCTAAGAACGAATTTTGCGAAATTCGAACCGCAAAGGGCGTTATAAATAATTACTTCCATTTTTAAACTACTCGATGTACAGTCTTGAAATTTGGTGAGCAGATTCCTTTCATAGAGTAGAGATCCGCTACAAAATGGGTTTGTGAAAATAGCCCCCCCCCCAAGTGTTTTTGTCGGGGATTAAGGAGCGTAATAGATAAATATTTCCGTTTTTAAACTACTAGACCTACCTGCTTGGAAATTGGTAGGCATGTTCCTTTCATGGAGTAAATATCCGCTACAAATTGGGTTTTGGAAAAATTGACCCCCAAGGGGTGTTGCGTTAAGAGGCGTTATAAATAATTATTCCAATTTTTAAACTATTAGACGTATAGTCTCAAAATTTGGTAAGAAGATTCATCTCATAGAGTAGAGATCCGCTACAAAATGGGTTTCGTGAAAATTAACCCCCAGGGGCGGTCAATTGCATGGCGGAGGCTAAAATGGCGTTATAGATAATTTTTTTACATTTATAATTTTATTATACGCGCAGTGATGAGCAGATTTCTTTCATAGAGTACAGTTCCCCTACAAAATGGGTTTTGGGAAAACAGATTTCCAAGTGGAGTTGCGGGGGCTTAAGGGGTGTTATAGATAATTATTGCCATTTTAAAACTATTAGAAGTACAGTCTTGAAATTTGGTAAGCAGATTCCTTTCGTAGAGTAGAGAGCCGCTACAAAATGGGTTTCGCAAAAATCAACCACCCAAGTTTCATTTCAAGCTGTTTTTTTTTTCAAGTTTCCATTTTTAAACTATTAGATCTACCTGCTTAAAAATTGGTAGGCATGTTCCTTTCATGAAATAGAGTTCCTCTTACAAAGAGTAAAACGAAAATCAACCCCCAAGGGAAATTATAGAAAAAGAGGGGAGTTATAGAAAAAAAATTCCTGCTTTTGAATTGTTAGACCCCCATACTTGAAATTTGTTAAGCATGTTTCTTTTGTTAAATAGGGTCCACTAAGAATGTATTTTACGGCAATCAACTCTTGATAAGGCAGGGGCTTACTGGGGCGTATTGACCAAAAAATCATTTTTTCTAACTACAGGGACTATAATAATGAAATTTGGTTTGCATTTTTCTTTTGTTGAATTGAAATCCGCTGGTTATTTTGGAAAACGACTTCCATTGGGATTACGGGGGGGGGGAGGAGACTGATAATAAATATTTCGTTTTTGCTCTATTAGGTATATACTTGAAATTTGGCTTGCATGTTTATTTTACGGAGTAGAGATCCACCGAAAGTTGATTTTGCGGAAATCAACTTGGTTATATGGTTACGAAAGTGCAAATATCATTCTATACTTCAATATTAGAGATTATTAAAAAATACAAATTAGAAGTTCAATCCTTTTTTTATTATCAAGAGTTGAGATTTACAGGTATAAGTATATTTTTCAATACAGACGAATTCTTAATACTAGGACTTAGATATCGATAATTTATATATATAAACAGTATATAGTTATATATAAGACATCATGAAATACCCAGCAAAGAGGGTGCGTAACGGCTAGTATAAATATAAGTATCTTAAATACAAAGCAAAAGAATTTTTCCTCAAAGTTTCTCCTTAAATGTTTCACTGGAAATCTTCTAATAAAAGTGTTTCTTTTAACACTTTTTGCCATTTTTTCCCTTCATTTAATTGTTTTAATGTTACAGTGACAGTATCTGTGTGTGTGTGATTTGATGGCACAAAAGCCACAATTCTGGTTATAAGGCACAAAAATGTGCAAAATGTCTAAAATTAACATAATAATGTAACTTAATTAATTTTTTTATTAAGTTACTATTTGTAATAAAAATTATATACTTAACTTTATGCATATCATTTTAATTTAAAATTCTTTTTTCAAAAATTCATTTTGAGATTCTATTGGATGAAACAATAGCACGCACACTTTTAAAATAAAGTTAAATACAGTATTTCATATTAATAATATTTAACTAATTTACATAAAAGTTTAAATTTATGTTTAAAAAAATCATAGTTTGATTGCAAGGTTTTTGTAAGTTATTTTGATGGGGAAACACTACCTATGCAGTTTGCCCCCAAATTGAATCATTCTTATATTTTTCTTAGTCATTTTCGATAATTCTCATGTGCTTTTTCTATATAAATGAATATTTCATTTATTAATGCAAAAAATTTATTGAGAATTTATACAATATTCTTAAATAATGAATTTATTAGCTATATTGTTTCATAATCAAGATGCCTATGTACAAATATTTAGAGCAGTTTTATTTAATGTGTGGTCCAAGACGGCTATATATATTGACGACGTGAAGCAGGAAAAAAATTTGCGAATTTTAAGACTAAAATTAATAACAATAATTTTTCAAATACATATTTAATTCTTTTCTCTAATGTATAGTCTATTATTTTAATTCATAAATTCTTTAACGGTGAATGGTTCATGAAGTAATTTGTGAACTAATTTATATTAACTTTTCATGATGTGTGAGTGAAGCGCATTTATACATTTCTTATTTTATAGCAGATACTTATAGAAAAATCAAACATTTCCATCTAATATTAATTGCTTGAAAACTAAAACCTATTGTCAAATTTTTGAGTTTTTAAATTTCAGAATATCAAGTAAATTAAGAAATTTATAACCACAAACCTCAAAAATTTAATTCTAAAATACGAAAGTATGATGTTGAAAGAAATTGTATGCCGTACTAAATATTTTTGTGATTTTATCTTATTTATATCCATTAAATTTTTGCGGTTAGTACAGTTTATAAAATGTAATCTTTCATTTTAGCAAAATGCTTGGTTAATTTTTTAGTGAAAGTAATGTGAATAAAATAAAGTTTCGCCATCTTAATAATTTGCAACATTTTTATAGTAGTGGCTTAAGTATAAAATGTGTTTGTTTCTCAAAATGTTTGCAATTCTTTTCTTGTTAAATATTACATTCATCGGATGAAAGAAAGTTGAAGCGATGTGCACACAAATCTGTAACTTAGATCTGATATTGATTCTCATTTTATAAATCATTTATTATTACACGTTCGGTAATATTATCAATAAATAAGCATCCTATTAATTTATGTGAATAAATTGATATGGTAGATAAAGTTCCTAGAGCCTCACTTATAAAATACATTCTGTAGCATGAAAAACGATGTATAAAAAAGGAATAATCCAAATGAGACACAATTACGTATGCATATACTTTATGGTAGATTATGCCTTAGATTATCGTTTGACAGCCAATAATCGACTAACTGGAGCATCCAGATGGCTCATAAAATGGAAGACATTCTATTGTTAGGTCTTAATTTCTATTAGAATATGGCTCTATCGTCCCAAGGGAAACGTATCAATAAATTACAAATGGAACCGTAAGCAATATAAACAGATGTTCCGTTTGAAAAAGGAATTACATTTCAACTAAAGAAATCAGAGTAGTCAAATCGCAAGATGGTAGAGACGCTACCCTTTGACAACGTTGGCAGGAATGGATAATCCACAGCTTGAAGAAGGTAGCAGTCAAATAAAAAATGACGCTTGATCAGAGTGACCATTCAATTGGCATTCACAACTCCTGATACGCCCTTATCAACTATCCGACGTATAACCGGGACACTGATAATTGCAATGATCGCTGATCGGCAAAGCAGCAAACGGAGCTAAGATCACGAAGTCCATTGCACTGGTTGCTCTCACTAGTACACATTGCTAGACGTTTTTAAAGTAAATTGCTTATAACGATCAGTTCCGCTTCGAACTGAACGTCTATTAACGTCGAAGACATCTCTGGAGACATACAGGACAACAAAGGGATACTCATTCTATCTCGACTGTCATTCAGCACACAACCTGACAATCAGAAATTATGGTATAGGGTATTTCATTTTATAACTGGCTTTTTTTAGTTGTCATCCATGGCACTAACGGCACAACTATGAGTTTCTATATCCTCTAATGTTTCCTTTCCTTTTACGTACCCTTGAACTTACATTTCAACAAGATAATGAACCTCCGTTGCCACTTGGAATTCCTTTTCATTGCGTGTCATTAGTGTTCTCCAATACTTGTATAGCCGGTGCGAATGCCAAACCTCTCCCCAAGAAATCTCGTTTGTGGTATGATGAGGAGGCTTCTCCAACCATCGCTGGACGCATCAACTTAATTCGTCAACTGGAACGTGTATAACAAGCAATCCCATCAGATAAATCCACCAATTCTGCGAGTAAATACCTATCCCTATTACGGATCACATCATAACTAGAGATAAGTAAATGTATTTTTAACACCCTTTTATAAGTTTCACTTGTATGTAACGGAATCTTTGGACTCAATTTTCACCCACTTTAAAAGGTCAGACTAATTCGAAATTTTGCTCACTTGTCCAGGACCAATTACAATACAATAATTTAATAATTTTGTTCCATTGTCCTGATCAGGATCATCATGACTAACGATTTTTCATTTTCAGATCCCATTCCGCATCTGGTGACCTAATTTCAGATTCCATTTCTAGATTTGGTGACTAATTCAGGATTTAGCGACTAAAAGATTAAGTAACAACTTAGTTTGATTAACTATAAAAGGGTGCTTTTAGTTTTTTTTAAACTATAATTTATTTTCTTATAAGTGTATATCCTGAATAAAACATTAAATTCCCATAATACTGATTGCCTTTTGATACATATACACCCCATTTTCTGATTTTTGCCCCTTCCCCTATCCTTGTTTTTTTATAGATTAAATAGAAAGATAGAGAGAGAGGATGGAAAATGTAATAATCTCTTAATGAATTGAAGCACATTAGTTACTAGAATTGTTTCCCAAACACGTGACTTTACAAAATGAAAATAGATAAATCATTGTTGATTTCGAAATAACCTTAAAAATATCACGAATAAAACATTATGAGGTCTTGGTGGAAATTCAAAGAGATATTATTGTGGTATAAATTTTAAAAAATTAGAACTGTTATACATATTAATAAATTGAAAAATACTATCAAAAAATCCAAAATTAAAATTTTATTTTATGTAAGTGTTTAAAAATGCAACCAGGAACACAGCTTTTAAATTATAAAAAAAATAATGAAAACTTGACAGATAAATTAAGATTTGATCATTAAAAAAGTTTATTTGTCAAAAATTAACAAATTTTCCTAACACACGTATGCTTTTATTACGTTCTGGGGAATTATTTATTCCTTAATTAAAGTCTATCATAACTCAAGTAATTCATAATTCACACAAACATTATTATCCCTTAAATAAAACTATCAAACTTTTGTAACCTAATCTATTCGCGATCATTTTAATTTACATCAACTTAAACAGAAGTACGTCAGGATATCAAAATGGCCACTAAACATTGTTTCAATTGCAATTAACTTAAATATAATCCTGGAGAGAACATCCTTAAAAGGTATAAATTAATTATATTCATATAATCTAAAATTGGATCAGCAAAAATTCCCAACGTTGTGGATTAAAATGTCATATTATACTTGTAACAATATTAAGTAAAGAATAATGAGCACGAATGAGAACGAATAATTTCGTCCATAATAATAAATTATTAAGGACCAAATGCTTTTATTGGAAAATGCTTGCATGTATGCTTCAATGTAAACTTTAAATATCTTATAGATTGCATTTATAAATACACGCAATTTCCATGTATTTGAATATTTGTATTTTTTTTTATCACTATGCCATACTTTTTAATCAAATAAATTTGCATTCATATAAAAAAGCATGTTTCAACTATAGTATTTTATGAATATATTTTATTGAAAGACGGATTCTTGAATTAATACAAATGAAAGAATTTGTTCATTTTTGTACCTAACATTTTCCCTTAAAAATTGAGCTCTGAAAATGCGATTAGTTATTCCAGACGCGGTTCGCTTTTTCGCATTCAATAAGTCATTTGCAATCCACTAACCGACAGCTTGCTTTTATGTTCAGCATACATGATGAAACGTTGTATTGAAGATAGAAAACCCGGGTACTCGTAAAAGAGGCAGCAGTTCTCTTACTCATTTTTGCGTTTGATGTAATCTCTAGGATTATATCACCGGAACGAAAATTTAAATCGCTTCATCTTCTACGGAGAGATGTAGGTAAAAAGTATTTGGTGAAAGATCAAAGCGGAAACAAATTTACATTCATTTCTAAACATGAATGTGAAAGCACCAGGTAAATATTTTCGGATCCTGTAGTACACAACTTTGTTTTTTATCTCATGTGATGTTCGAATACGGAGGAATTGAAATTCAAATGAGCTGCTGACTCCTAGTACATTTATTTAGATTGAGCCCATTTAAGCAAGAAAATCTGCTCCTGGGTTAAAAGGAAGAATTTATTTTCATTTTAAGGAGATTTTCGAACAGGAGAATTGAATTAGTTTTAACTTTTTTCTTACTTTAATTTTATTAAAAAATACAAAGGTATACCTAATATGACAATAAAAGGTTGTTGTAGATAATAACATTATTATCAGATTTTTCTCTGTTTAAGGTGATTAATATAGAAGGATATCACTCTGAAAATTTAATCTACATACAATATGTTTACAACACTTCAAAAATATATTTATTTAGAGTTTTGTTAAATATGTATGTGTGCATTTTTAATACTATCCCTTTACCATGCTATTTAATACTCTCTCGCTGTATTTTCTCAATATATTAAACATATGTTAAATATTTTCAAATAATAAAGCTAGTTGGGTATTTTATAACTTATGTCGATATTTAGAAAACTCGTGTTGAGGATAGAAGGATTTATATTGCTGTATAGCTATTAAAAATCATCTAAAATTCTAAAAAGCTTTTTTTTTAAAAAAAACATCTCAGTGAAGAAAAATTTAAACGTTCTCCTTCTAACATTTAGAATTAATTTTCGGTCAAAGAAACTGTTACAAAAGTTCTTTTAAAAATTATTAACTACCTATTTCTGGTTGATTCAAAGGTCCCTTAACACAGATTTTATCAACATGAAATTTTTAACCAACAATAGAAGACGAGGTTAATGAGCTAGTACTCCACTCTACTCATCCGTCAGTGCTAAAAGGAGTACGTAGAACCCTGACAGGTTCAATATGTATCCTTTGCACCAGAGCTCCCCAACTTTTTATCCGTCGAGAACGTTTGAAAAATTCACCACGGCCCGCTAAGGGTGGGGGACGTTGATTGTTTATACTTTATATTGATTTGATTTAATAATACTAATTTTTAATTATACCGGGTGGTTATAATTAAAGTTACACTATTCAAAGACCTGTAGAACCTGTTCTGTTTACCTTATTTTGATGTAACTTGGAATATATGCTATAGTACCATGGGGAAAAGATTTCTGCAATAAAAGAAAATTAGTACAAATTTTGTCCACCAGATGGCTTTTATAGAATATTCCTTATGCAAATCGTAAAACCTCCATATAAACTTGCAGTCATAGCCATAGAATTACTCAACTCGCGGTTGTCATCGTTAATCATTCCTACTTTACAGGAACGACAATGTTTGCAAACCACTATCTTTACACGAGATGGAGAGACTCCTCACATCGAGCGCCAAGTCAAAGCACTACTTAGTGCAGCGTTTCTCAAACTGTGGGGAGTGCCCCCTGGGGGACGTGATAACTCTACGAGGCGGTCACGAGCATATTGAAACGTCGAAAACAAAAGATTATTTTAAAAAATATATTAGTTTACTGAAATTAAACCAACAAAATACATTCCGACATAAAAAAAAATAATATATATATTTACACTCATATAATACACTTAATTTACTTAGTGCTTATATATACCGATAAATATATATTTGCACTGATCCCAGTACTGCACAATGTATTTTATTATTAATTCAACAAAAGAAAGTTAAGGACAAGTTTAAAAATTACCAGTGACCCCATGGGCTTGTTATACATAAAATTATATACGAAAATCAACACTTATCTCGATAATTTGTACGGTTTATAATTAATCCCTTAAATGCCTTTTAAAAATTACGCGATTCGCTCCCAATGCATGGTTTTCCACGTAGGTACGCGTATGTGATGTATTGGGAGGAAGGGGGGGGTGAAAAGGAATAAATAAACAAATTACCTGAAATTAGTAAATCTTTCGCAAACACTGCCACGGTCCTTTCAATGCATCCTAAGCTTCGGAAGCTTTCCACGTAGGTACGCGTATGTGATGTATTGGGAGGAAGGGGGGGTGAAAAGGAATAAATAAACAAATTACCTGAAATTAGTAAATCTTTCGCAAACACTGCCACGGTCCTTTCAATGCATCCTAAAGCTTTCGGAATATTTTATGGATGGCAGTGCACAGAAAAGATTATACTTCAGAAAGACGAATATATACATCCGTGGCAAATAACGCTTTTGCTGAGCGAGTGGTTTATATAAGCCGGTGGACTTGAGAGCTTAAAGTAGTATTGTAGCCTTAATATAAAAGTACAGTATTATTCAATTCAATACATTGTTATTGCATGGAGGGGAGCGTGATGAAAATTATGATTGTGAATATTGGGTCGCAAATATTGAAAGTTTGAGAAGCACTGACTTAGCGAAACTTTGGCGATAATCATGATTATCCAAGTATTTTCTAGATACATGGCCTTTTCGCTCACCCGATTTAAATCCCTGTGATTTCTGGGTTGTGGGAATTTCTAAAAGACCATGTTTGTAGAGAAGGAATTAGGACTTTACGTGATTTGAAAGCAAGCATTATACGCCATGTGGCTGAAATCCATCGTGAGTTGCTTCGCGCTACCATAGAAAACGCTATAATGCGCTTTCAACACGTTAGTGATGTCAATGGAGCACATATTGACCATGTTCTGTAACTCAAGACCATTTTAATGATTCTAACATGTTTTTTATCCTTTTTTGGGCACCACATTTCCTCCTAGTGGTTAAATTTTGAACTATGTTTTTTATTGCAGAAACCTTTTTCTCGCGGTCCATATAGCATATATTCAAAGTTTCGTCAAAATTTGATAAGCAGAATGGGTTCTACAGGCCTCTGAATAGTGTAACTTTAATTATAACCACCCGGTATTTATGTAAATATACTTTCAGAATGAAATACAGTTACACCAAAATATGAATATAAAGTGATTTAGTATGGAATATATAAAGTGATGTCCAAGGAAAGTTGTACAAACCCGAGATAAATACACCAAAGTAAATAAAATAGAAATACGTGAATGTTCCTTGGGCGGCCCGGGTGTTGGAGACCACTGTTGTACACCACATGCAGATCTTCCTAAGTACAAGACTCAAACCGATTGCATTGTTCCCATCAGTTATTTGTTAGTTTCTTCCTGTCAATAAAGTTACCGTCACTCCTTTTTTGAAAAGTTTATGCAGGATTACTGTTATTAAAATTATAATAAATGAATAGTTTACAAAATATTAGATGGGATACCATTTGATTGCTTGCCTACTAAAAGTATTCAACTAATTAAGAGTGCTAAGTTTGAAATTTCATACAATGTGAAGTCTAAAAACCAGATATTATATAAGAGCAGTCATGTCTAAAAAATTTAATAAACTAACTAAGCAAACAGAAATCTTACACATTTACAAATTGGAATATTGTAAGAAACAAATAGCATTTCAAAAAAAATACTATTTTTTATACAGATAAGACGATTAAAATAGTAACATAATAGTTTTCTCTCTCTTTCTGGTTTTGATAATGGTAGCATGCTTATTTTTGGTGTAATGGAAAAGTATTAATATCACGATCGTTCTTACTCTCTTAGTTACTTTTTTTTTACTTTAAGGGCTGTATTCTATTTAATGAATTCTACTTTATCAGAGAAGTCATTGTTTTGTAAAGATCAGATAATTTATTTTACATTCAAGATCATATATCACAGAAAGTTTCTGATTTAGAAACTTATATACTTATAAAGTATAGAATACTATAGAAGAATAACAAAAACGAAATTTTTCCAAATATTAATTACCTCTGTTGAAATTGTATTTCATAAAGAAATGCAAAAAAATATTCGTCTTTAGGGAGCAATCATTATGCAAGAAATTTTTCTCTATTATCTCTTTCTATATCTTTCTTTTTAATTCTTTACTGGTTGTCATCTCATTAAGTTCTCCAAAAATGCTTAACATGATGTTTTGCAAATGATTATTTGATCTTTCAATGAGTGTTAATATATCCATATTTGAATCACCTTATACACAGACATATGCCACTAAGAAAGCTAGAATAGAATTTCCCACCGGATCAGTTATTAAGTGCATTTGCTCTAATTTTTGTTGGGGAACGACTTACGAGAGGTACTTCCCCGATATTTTTGAAATAAAATCACACACACTCCAATTTATCTTAATTTTATAAAAAGGATACCAAAGTCTTATTTATATCATTTAATAGACATTTTTTTATGAAATTAAGTTGAGAAGTATGAAAAAAAGTTTATATTTGTATATATATAATTACTAAAAACATTTTTATTAGGTTATTAGTCAGCAATTTAAGTTTGGTGGTCCGCAAAAAAAACATGCATATTGCTTGCATTTTATACATTTTATTGCTAATAAAATAAAAATACCATTTAAAAAAATCATTTATAACTTTTATTAATAACAAAGCAAAAATAACATTTGAAAAAATTCGTGCTCACTTAGTGACAATTTTCGCTCATATACGAGTATTGTACTAAATCATGAAACGCACTGGAGGTAAAAAAATAGGAGACGTGATAATACTAAAGCATTTCAGTATTATTTATGGTCAAGATTCATTTATAGTTTAGTTATAATTAAAAAAATTTAGAAAGGTTGATGACAGTCAAATTAAACAATTTATTTATAAGAAATTTAATATAAGTATTGAGTAAATAATGAAGCATATAAGTTTTAATGATCTGTGTCAGATGAATTGTATTCTTATGTCAAAGTTGTGATAAAGTAACTTACATTAGAGATATAAGACCAAAAAAATTACTTGTCTGCACGCAAAAATGAACCGATTCTTTACTCGTTTTATCTAAGTAAAGAGAGCAGTGAGTTTACTGTAGTTCAATTACCCAGGCAGGCGTAGGCAACCTATAGCTCGCGTGCTAAGGCTGTCACGTGTTACTGAGTGGTGAAAGCTGAAAAAACTTTTAAATAGAGTTTATTCAAATAACATCTTAAAAGTAAGAAATTATTATGTACAATTACGAAAGTATCTTGAAGATATTTTAACGATTAATCGATTTTTTTTTATTTTGGATATCATCGCCGAAGAGATTTAATTGTTTGCAGAAATATAGCATGTTCTATGCTTTTCACTTTCTCTTAACATCTACGTGAACAAATCTTTTCTTAATGAAAACTATTTTGAGCCTGCAAAGTTCTTCAACGACAGAACGTTCAGAGTCGTGTCAAATAGAAAGTCACAAATTATACCCCTGATAGATATAAAGTAGAGCAATGCAAGGACAAAGGTTCGCATATTAAAATATCTATTTTTTATTAAACTACATTTAAGGAATGCTTACATTTTATGTTTATTTTCTTATGCTGGTAAATATCTTTAAATTATGCATAGTTAATATGCAATAAAATCGAAATCTGTATTTTCAATCTCTATTCCATAACGCTGGAAGCCTATGGGAATCAAATTATTTCAAATATTTCTTTGTCCGCGCACACTGAATCCTATTGGTAGTTTGGCTTAGCACACCACAGCTACACGGTTGCTGACCCCTGACCTAGAAGTTTCGTTCAACACTAGTACGTGGTACAAAAAGACATTTTAGAAGATAGTTTGCTCGATAGCTTGTCGTTTTCGTATCATTTCATTTTGCTCAATCGAAAATTTCCTAATATGTCCTATTTTCATTTTCTACTTCATTTTGTGACGGGGCTATTCGCGAGATTTCCGCACTAATCCTCTTGGGAAACTTTGGGGAAACTTTATACTATTTCACAGCCTTTTCAGGAAAAACACGAGATAGCTATATGTTAATTAGTTGGACTATATAAAGTCTATATATAAGTTTTGTAATTGTAAGTGGAGAAGGAGTTGCCAAGCTGTCACGTAAGTAACGCCAGGGAATTACTTCACGAACTTAGCGCGCGTTTAATAGATATAAATTATAAGAGTAAATTGTTAGATTGACAATTGAAGATAATAGATTCAGTACCGACCTGAGGTTAGTTTGTGATCATCTCCTTGTCTATTTATGGTAGCCGAGATTACTTAGAAATGAGTGTTAGGATAAATCGACGTTTTAGGGAATCACTCCTAGGTTTCTTCTTATAATTAAACTTGTGATTGTTTAAGTGTTTGTCAGTCCTGGATAAATATATTTGTTGTAATGGCATTTGGTGGTGATGATATGTTTCCTCCCACACTTAGAGACGCGCAGGGTGGAGTGAGGGGTGTCCAAGGTAGGACCCAGCCACCACAATGGCACCCAACGGGTTTGTCCTCAGGACATATCTCCCTTAACCCCGAGATGGGAGTCGGATCCAATTTTAGGCTCTTGCCTGATATTTGTTTTTCCGGAGTTGAGAATATAGCGGAATTTTTGGAATATATTGACAGTAATGTTAAGTTTTACGAGGTACCTAACAATTTGGCATGTTCTTATCTCAAAATGCGTCTCAGAGGACGTGCGTTGGACTAGTACGAAGTATTCGGGTCTTCGATAGTAAAAGGAAATGCTACGGATTTTGCGCAATTAAAAGAAGCTTTGACAGAAAATTTCCCAGTGGTTAGGAATAAGACTGAATTGGAAGTCAGGTTCTATTCGTCGTATCAGGGTCACGGTCAGGCTCCTTCTGATTTTTTCTACGACTTGCTCAAAATACACAAAAGATTGGGACTAAATATGTCGGAAACACATTTAATCGATCACATTATTGCCCGTTTGGAACCACAGTTGATGGAGTATATAGAGCTTAGAAATCCAACTACTCAATTGCAGTTACTTCAGATGATCACCAAGTGTGAAGATAAATATTTGAGGAGCGACAACCATGGTTCGAGTAATAATAATAGTGAAAGACGAGCTTGGGATGTGAGTAGGAGGTTTACCGAAGGTAGTACAAGTAGAAATTGGAGAGATACAGCGGTCGTCGAACGTCAAAGTGATAGGAGACAGGGTTATAGAACTTCTTATGGGATGAGACCCCAGAGGAACCATGATAATCAAGGGTTCGAGAACATTAACCGTATTGATAGGAATGATCATGGGTTCGAGAGTCGTGGTGGACGAAATCTGTTTAGAAATAGGGGTCCGAGTGATAATTTTGAACGGGGGTCGAATAATCATTGAAATAGGAGTAGTCATAAAAATTTAAACTTTTTAAGCGTTCGAAATCAGGATCGATCGCAGTTTAATGAGAAAACTCCTATAAAGGTTTCTGTTCTACGGTTGTCCCTGGAGAACTTCCGTACGTGCAAATTTTAGTTAACGATGTCTTTACTAAGGCATTATGGCATACTGGGGCCGAGAAGTCGTTCTTCTCCGAAGAAACGTATTGGGCATATTTTTCTTATAAGCCAGTTAAAAAAATCATATACAAAAGTTATAACGGCTCAAGGCGCCTGTTGCAACAATGTAGGGATGGTAGAATTAGAGATACGAATAAGAGAATTTAAGAAAAAGTGGGATTTTCATGTATTAGCGGATCTAGAATATCCCTGCATTTTAGGTATCGATTTCATTCGAAACTCAAAAACAACCATGAATTTCGATGAAAAATCATTAGCGATTCCGGATTCGCAAATTGAAGAAATAAAAATCGTTGAGGAGAAATTAGAAATTGATCTTTTAAATACGAAAATCGAGGAAAGTTTTGAGGATAGCAATATAGCTTGAGCAGTAATTAGAGATTTTGTACTTTCGTCAAGGGAGCAATTGATTTCAGAACAAAGGCAGGACCCTGAGCTAGGTCACATTTACCGTTATTTACGAAACCACGACGACAGTACGGTAAATGCGGGAGTCTGCGGAAACTGGTCTCAGGATTTCAAAATAATTGACGGTTTGTTATTTTATGCGAAATACGCATCCTCTCTCGAAGAAATGAGAGTATATATTCCAAAGTCGATGCGAGGTGCGATAATGCGCGAATTTCATGATAAGCCTATGGCTGGACACCTTGGAACAAGGAAAACATATTTATGCGCGAAGGATGCTTGTTATTTTCCTAATATGAAGAGAAGTATACATGATTATGTTTTGACGTGCGATACGTGCCAAAAAATGATTTATAAGAACGCGTTACCGGCCGGTCATCTAATACCGATTGTAACTAATTATCCAAATGAAATAGTTTCATTAGATTTGTTAGTCCCCTACCCAGCATCGAAACCTGAAAGATATAGGTATATTTTAGTGATAGCGGATCATATTACGAAGTGTTTGGAAATAATACCCCTCAGAAAAGCGTCCGCAAAAATAATTGCCAATACCCTGTTCGAAAATTATATTTCGCGATATGGAGCTCCAATAAAACTTATTAGCGACAATGGTCCTCAATTTATATCCGAAGTTTTCAAGCATTTAAGTACTAGATTAGATATAAAGAGCATGTCAAAACAGTTGTGTATCGACCTCAATCAAATAGAACGGAACGAGTTAATCGCGATTTATTACAAATGATTGCTTCTTTTGTAAATTATAATCACGAAACCTGGGACAAGTTTCTAAGTGAATTCGCGTATGCATTACGAACGGCAGTTCACGAAACCACTGGAAAGACTCCAGCAGAATTATTTTTGGGCAGGAAACTTATTACCCCGTTTCAAAAACTTGTAATGGTGACGGATGGAGCAGAATTTGTGGTTGGGAATATTGAAAAGGTGTTTGAGGAAGCTAGGCAGAATACGAAGAAAAAGCAGGAAAAGTGGGCGAAGTATTACAATAAAAGGAGACGCGAAATTAACATTAAGGTCGATGATTTAGTGTTGGTCGAAACTCATCCTATAAGCTCTGCCAGTAAAAAGGTGGTAGCAAAATTCTGTCCCAAATTCGAAGGTCCTTTTAGAGTTGTAAGTGTGAAAAAGAATAATGTTGTAATTTGGAAGGCAGGTAGAAGAACTACCTGTGCAAATTTACCATCAGAGAAAAAGTGATGAAGGTGCAGTGGAGGTAGATTGTTCAGTTAGCAGAGGATCCGAGTATCAGTCGAATAGCTTTGAGGATAGTCGATATGTGTTAGATAGGTCACAAGGCTTTAGGATTAATGAGTCGGGTGGAAGACAGATACAAGAGAGGAAAGAGAATACTAGTGTAGGGAATAAAAGTAATCAGAGAGAGACAAAGAGGAGCAAACATGAGATGACCAAAAGGTGGTGTAAGAGGGCGATCCCAGAGTCACTGACCGAAGTGACGCAACAGAAGAAAAGGAAGAACCAACACCCAAGAAGATAGAAAAGAAAAAAAAACCAGAGTCACTGTCAGAGGGGCCGAGGAGTAAAAGAAAACCCATTCACAGAGAGGTCAACAAGCGAAGGCTCCCGTCCTCCATCACGCCGACTGACCAGATAGGGAAAAGAAGAAGAATAGAAGATCGACACGGTAGACAAGTTCCAGAAAGAGATCGTCAGCAGCCAGAGGAAGACAGGCTACTTCAACCAAGACGGAGACAACAGAAAAGATCCACCCTACGCAATTGCAGAGAAGTTCATGGGAAAGCCAGGTCAAGAACTCCAGTAGAATCATTGCCTGACCAAGAAGGATCCACCCGATCTAGAAGAGATCAAGAAAGACGAGACCACCACCACTATAATCTGCGGAGTCGCCGACAGTACAGACCAGGGCGCCAGGAGCCAGAGGAGAGTCTACGAAGCAGAAGGTCCACATCGCTGGAGGGGCAGATTGGAGACATCAGAGAAAGGAGAGGAACAAGATATTAGCCAGGTTGTATTATTTCATTTATATTTTTACTGACAGGCAGTCAGGTGAATTTTTGCAAGGAGCAAGTCTTGTTTTGTTAATGATGACTGGGTGCAAAAGTCACACTACGTTGAGTGAAAAATGAACTTTTGTGTATCTAAATATATTCTAAATTGTGGAAAGCATATGTATGTTTATATTTGTTTCCTACGTGAAAAGACTTGGCTAAGGATGCGAGAATTCATTGTATTGTTTGTTTATATTGAATGTTTTGAAAATTGTATATAATTGTGTATATATAAGCATATTGAAGTGTATATTAGTACATGGTTTTTGGGCTCGCGGCGTAGAGAGGAAATTAACCATAACACTAACAGAGCTACGCGATTGGAATGGGAGCTTTTCTGAAACCAGATGAAATTTGTAAAGTAATTGACAATTTAAATATGTGTGAATTCAATGTTGTTGTGTATGTATATAGTGTTCAAAAAATTTTGTTGTACGTCCACTGATACAGTTCTTATTTCAGGGTGGCTGCCTCTGATGTTTTGAAGATTTTGGTGTTGAAGAATAACTCAAGATATGTTAAAACATTTAAGTTTTTCGGGTTGTGTACGGCCGGGTTTTTCCCTCCAGTGGGAGGTTTTTCCTTGGTCCTCGCCCAAATGGGGTACACCTTATAAAATGAATGTAAAAGTGGTAAACATGGGAATGATTAAAAATTGAGCTAGTAGTTTTGAGTGTTTTTTAGCGTATTGTTATATAAAAGTTAATGCTAAACTAAAGTTTAAGATGTCTAGGTACTTTAAGACTTAAATTTTTCAACGTAATTTATATTGGGCCATTAAGACCCTTTTATAAATCCCGTATTTTTCTTGGAGGGGGCTATTCGAAAGATTTTCGCATTAATCCTCTTGGGAAACTTTGGGGCTAGCACAGCCTTTTCAGGAAAAACACGAGATAGCTATATGTTAATTAGTTCGACTATATAAAGTCTATATATATATATATATATATAAGTTTTGTAATTGTAAGTGGAGAAGGAGTTGCCAAGCTGTCACGTAAGTAATGCCAGTTAATTACTTCATGAACTTAGCGCGCGTTTAATAAATATAAATTATAAGAGTAGATTGACAATTGAAGATAATAGATTCAGTACCGACATGAGGTTAGTATGTGATCGTCTCCTTGTCTATTTCTGGTAGCCGAGATTACTTAGAATTGAGTGTTAGGATTAATCGACGTTTTAGGGAATCACTCCTAGGTTTCTTCTTATAATTACACTTGTGATTGTTTAAGTGTTTGTCAGTCCTGAATAAATATATTTGTTGTAATGGCATTTGTTGGGGATAATATGTTTCCTCCCACACTTAGAGACGCGCCGGGTGGAGTGAGCGGGGTCCAGGGTAGGACCCAGCCACCACAATTTTTACCACTTTTAATATATAATATTAAAAGTAATGGACATGTAAATAACGAAAGTTAAATTGGCAATGTATTTATAATATATTATTTTCTTTAAGTCATAATATATTATTTTCTTAGTTCTGATGGTAGTGTAAGAAATGCAATCAAAAATGCAATTTTAAAAATTATAATTCCTTCAATCTAAAGAAGATATTTTACATAAGTAAAACCTTCTTTATCTTAAATTACCTGAACTGAACAAATATTTTCCACACCTCTTAAAACATTAGGTATAATCTGTTACCAATCGTACAAAATACTGTACTATATAACCATGAACAGTGGCGTAACAGAAAATGTTAACCCCCCCCCCAGCAAACTCAAGTTTAGGGTCTTAAGCCTATCAGGCAAGCTTAACATCAGTTAAGTTTTAGTTAGCATCAATCAAGGCCTTAACATGTCAAGTTTTGGGCCCCGCGTGTGCGTAAGTTGAGTCACTGTCCATGAAACAGTTTATATACAGTTTCTCCGTAATTAATAATTAGATTCAAAAGAATTTCAAGCAGGCTATTTAAAACATTTTACACAGGATTCTGAAAAATCAGATTATAAGACAGAAAAAGAGAGAGTACTCTTTTAAAAATTAATCCTATTAATCAGTTAATACTAATAATTCTTTTATTTGTTAATTCTACTATCAGTTAATTAATTAAATTTTAATAAACACTGCCACCAATTTTACCTATTTCCAATAAATATGAGGTTTTCAAAGGAATATTTATTTCCTCGACTAAACATTATTTCCAAGAATAAAACTGAAAATAAAATAATAAACATACTACAATTTGTTTCTTTCAATATTTTTCTAAATGCGATGAGAATAATAATTCATTTTTTTTTAAAATATACCTTTAGTAATTTCAAGTATAACAGACCTTACTTTTAAATCGAAATATAAATGTAATCTGTAAAACTTAATATTGCTCTATATATTTATTTAATTTCATACCTTTTTCAGTGAAAAAGTGTTGTTTCTTTTATTTGAATCTTGTTTCTCTTTCTTTTAAAAAAATTACATGAAGCGAATTAAAAGTAATATTTTAATAATTCCTAAGCTTTTTATTCAAATATTTTTTTTCTTGTTTCCATGGCAATGGTAACTACATTTAAAGTATGTAACAAGGAAATGCCTAGGTAACAAAAAAAATCAATAGATAACAACAGATAGATCTTTTTGACTTTTAAATAAGAAATAGGTGGCTTGGTAAATTAATAATGCCATGATTACAGCACAAAACAAAGCTATTGCTTGTGCAATGGCTCAAATAAAAAAAATCGTACGCTTTTATATTTCATGAGATCTTACAATTACTTTGCAAGATTCATCCAAAATTAAAAATACTTTAAATTTAGGTACATAAAACTTTGTTTTGATGTGTAATGAAGTATGCTTTTCAAAAGAAAGTTTCATATATTTAGTTTTTCCTTAAGCCTTGAAAATTATAAATGTCCTTATAAATTTTTTCAATTACATTTAATTTGAGAAATTTTATTTTCTTTAACGCGAACTAGTTGAATCAAAATTTGGCCAAACAGAAATTTTGTGGTTTTATTAATATATTAGAAAATACTCTACAGCATTATAAGTATTTTTAGCACGCAATATAATAAAGAAATTCTTTTGTGTGTACAGAATCCAATTATTTTCAAAACAAAACTGCATTAAATAGATTACAAACTTCATTTTTTCCACCGACGCTTACACGTTTTTTCTCTCTCCATCTATTGCGTGTATATCAACAAGCAACGATGTTTTTATACCGAAAGAACTGCTGATTTTCAAGCGAAAGAATAAAAATTTCACAGTAAACAGTATTTGAATACAAAGCAATTCACTGGGGGAAAAGAAACATTACAATTTGTTTCTCCGCCAGTATTCAGTCACCAGTTGTTGCTTTTTATTGTTGTTAACTCTGCTTTCGGACGTAACCATGACGACTACGCATAGCTACGCGTCAAAACGAAAGGCAGCACACTCAATATTATTTCCGTATACCTCGCACAAAAATGTATGCGGTAAAGAAAATTTAAATATATGTGTTCGCACATAGCTTTGCTGATACCGCTGCTTTTTTCAAGGTAGTAGTATGAAGCTATGAATGTAAAAGAAATTGAGGAAGAATCTTCAAAATACGCAAGCTAAAAATTTGACAACAAATAATATATGATAGGTTTGGAATTTATATATAAAAAGAACTTCAATATGTAGAAGAAAAACTTGGTATAAAACTTTAACAGATTTTATCAAAATAAACAATGACTTTAAAAAAACCAATAATGGTTTTAGTTTTTTTATGGTTTTTACCTTACAGGCATTTTTAAAATGTGCGTTTGTTATAATAATCTCATGGAATTTCTACTTCTCTTCTCAACTGACTATCTATTAACGCATACAAGGCAAAAACATGAAGACGCATAGTGAGGGAACATCCTAATCAATGGATTACACCTGAGCTGTTACTTTATCCACTCACCAAACTTCCACACTACGGAATAAAAGCATTCTGAGCTTCGACTAAACATGCACATTATACCTCCTTACAGGACTGGAATTAATGATACACAAGGTTTCGCTCATATGATCTAAAAGAAAAACACCAGCGATTAGTTCATGTCCATTACCACTTGACTATTCCTACAACTTAATGTTTAGGAGTTTTATTTTATAGTTATAGATATTTGAAATTTGTATTACATAGAGCAGTTACTATATTTTACGTTGTTGGGAAAAGTGTTACTCGATGGCCCTTTTTGAATTCAGATTTCAGAAACTTTAATGAAAATTTATTCCAAGCACATTTCAAGAGTGATCTGATGAAGCAAAGCAAAGATGCAGAGATTCGTTTCGAAAAAGGATAACGATCTCAGTGATGAGAAAGTAAAAAAATTTTAATTAGCTGTATCAGCAATGAATTTAAGGAATGAGTATCTGAAGAAATATGGATTTTTTTTAAATGAAGATTTTTATACTGATAAAAATAAAATCACGAAGTGGTGTAAAACTGAATATATGTAAAGGGTTTAAACCTGAAAAGGCTGAGCATCGTGAAATTTCTTCCTAAAATTGTATCCTTTGCAAACCTTTATGTGACAAAATTGGGTTACTTTTGAAAATAGCAATCAATTCGTTTGATGAATTTTTAGAATACACATATTGGCATGCAAATCTATACAGTTCACACACAGAAATGAACACATAGATCATATATATCAGTTTTGTAACCTAAGAATATTTTTTTAAAAATTTATTTTTTTTCATTCAGATACGTATATAATTGCTTTTCTAACTTTATCTCTTTAACGACATCGTGTTGCTTTACAATGTGACGTTAATATAGACATTCACTCACTGCCTCTTGCCTTTTATTATGATAATGAAATATTTTTCATCTTAACTAAAGGTGAGGGGTAAGAACTGAAAAGAGAGTGATAAAATTGAAAATGGAATGCTTTCGCTGAAAAGTGGAAAGGAAAGTACCATGTTGTTAAAAATGCAGTACACGCTCTGTTCACGTAATGAATAAATTAAAATACATCCTCTGAAAAGTTAAGTATTTATTTGTGTATTTTCAGGTCTTCAAAAAAAAATATTTTTCAAAAATTAGAGTAAAACTGTAATTTTATGTTGCTTTGTTTTGTAAACTTTTTGATGCACTTTGTCGCATTAATATAATACAATTAGAACAGCTAAATACTTATACGCTTTCAAGAATTCAATGTGTCGGGTAAACAGGAGCCTGGAATTTCTATTTTCATTCTGAGGAGTAAAAATGAGTGGTTGTGAAGATCAGTTTATTTTAATAAAATATTAACTTTTTTTGGGGGGGGAAAAAAACATCTTTGAATATTACACACACACGAAACTCAGAATCTTATATATTTCTGCAAATAAATTATTATACCATTAAATGCAAATATTTACAAATCAATATAAAAAAGGAGATATGAAGGATAAAAAACACATAATAGATTATAAGCATTAATAGCAACAACACCATAAAATACATGTAAACGCATGTATTATAAACTGGATATACCCATAAAGATGTAATACAAGAACATCGTAAAAATTGAGACAAATTATTAGGATCTCTCATATGCTTCAAATACTAATACAATTTATAAGAATAAAAAAGTTTTTCCAGGTACTTTCACCGTGTGACTAGCTTTTTATACTTTTATTTTAAGCGTACTATAGATATATATAAGGAGGTAAGTTATGTCTGTATGAGAGATGGTGTTCTTTTAAAACAATTTTATAAGTATAATTATCCTAATATTAAAATTCTGATTAAAATGAGTGAAAAAAATCAAGATCGGAAAGTGATAATGAAAGAGATTAAAGTATCCCCTTTTAATCTAAATTAATGTTGGCGTAACAGGTGTTCTTGATGCACATTTTAATAGGCTTGGATCATCGTACCAAGCTCCAACCTTCTCTCTGAATAATTAACTTAATAAATTTCTTTAATTTAATGTTGTTTCTAGTAGACTGATTCCTTTCTTTACATTCTTAAGTACGAAGAAGGAAGAAAAAGGGTTTTATATGTAGATGTTTCTTTAATCCGTATACATCATTTTGCAGACAATACAGAGATATTTAATTGTTGAGACTACAATATGTATTCATTCAACAAGAAAAAATAATAGTACCATTATAACACGAGACTCAAATGAACAAATTAACTTCTAGTTAATTTCTTACACAGACAACAATTGTCGTAATTGTGAAATAATTCCTCATTTGGAAGTTCGTAACTTTAGGAGTCTGTTCTTACCTTTTCTGCTTCATTTTACAGTGATTTTATTTAATTCATCTATATTTCGCTTTTTTCTCGCATTTATCATCCGAATCTGGGTTATGATGAATTCTTATTTCAAATTGAAACAATTGGGTGCATTTTTTTTTGCTTATAAAATTCCTTTCAAAGACAGTTGATAAGAGTGACTAAAGAATAGTTCGAATCGATTGAGCTTATGCCGTGACTTGGAGACATTCATCAATGTGCGAAATTAAACTTAAACGACTAATTGGTTTACTCTATTAAGGTGTCCAGTGCTTGTTTTCATCCCTCCGTAAACGTTGCCTATCGGCTGTTGGCAATGATACATAGCTTTGAGAGCTGTGACCACCTTTATTTAAGGCGTCTGCTCAAAGTAAACGAGGATACCCTTCTGGCATTTGTACGCAGCTGCCTAGCAATATTCCCTGCTGTCTGATTTTGTCAATTGTACCTATCTCTTTTGGTGAAAACGACGGTACATAGTTTTTTCGTGTTTCCCTTGGCCCACTACCACCATCTTTTCATACAATTGTACCTATTCTTTGGAAGATTTTGCTATACTTTCTAATGCTATACTTTTGCTCAATTTCACACTCTTAGTATCTAATTACGCCCATCCTATGATTTCCTGTAGCTATTTTGCACATATATCATTTTTAGAAGTCATTTGTGTGAACTAGTTGTATATTTGTTTATTATTTTCTCCCTACTTGTCAGAGGTCCATTTAACCTAGCCTAATGTGGTAAGGCATAGTAATCTGACAAAAACCTTCAATTTGAATATCATGTTTTTCGCGATCATGCCCAATCAGTAACTGCGACTTTCCTGTCTTTGAATGAGAATCGTAGAATGTACTTTCACTGTTTTAAGTGCGAGGGATTGATTTCTCATTAACGTTGAATTTTGAAGATACATGAGGACTGTTGGCAACTGATCTCATAATTTTGAAGCTCTTTATTGTAACAAGGACAATATCTGAGCTGCTAACCCTTCACACACCATACCAACTTGAGGAACTTTGGAGCCTCGACAAATTTAATGTGCATCAGCCCCTCGCACAACGGGTCTTTAGTACCACAATGACTCGAACCCACAACTAGACAAAAACAGTGGCCACTTCGATTTTGAGAACATGACAGTCGGCTACCGTGACTTCTTAAGTGGGAGTGATCGCGTTTGTGAGTCGTTGATCAGCAATGAATGACACACACAAAAGAGTCTCGTATTCCAGTCATGATTTCACTTCAGATCCATTAGGTGGAATAATGGAATTGTTAGCTCTAAATAAAATGGCCCTCAAAAGTATAGTGCAGAACTAAGAAAGAAAGATACCAATTAGTGGCATCTTCATTATTTACTTCAGTTTGGAATCACAGTGTGTTCTGCCAATAGATACGATGTTAATTCACTTTTTTATATATATATCCATGTCGAGTTACAAGAAACCAGCAAACAAAATGAGAAACAGAGAAAAAACAAAAACTAGAAACAACAACAAAAATAATAATAAAAGAAACACAAGTCCACAGTATAGTCTATAAATCGCACATCTCGTGTCTGGCCTCCCATTATCTGTTCCACATGGATCCAGAGCTGAGTGCACGGCAGTATATTTCTTCATTGGAATTGCACAGTTTACTAAGAGAACTCTGGGCAATGCCTATCATGTTTAGTTGCTTAGATAGTGGTGACCAGTGGTGATTCGAAAATTGGCCACAGCTCTATCTCGTAGCCATTTTGGAATATGAAGGAGTTTTCTAAACCACACATTTTGACTATTCTTTTGATGGAATTTCGACCAGGAGAGAGAAAGAGAAAGTGTGTGTGTGTGTGTGTGTGTGTGTGTGTGTGTGTGTGTGTGTGTGTTGTGTGTGTGTGTGTGTGTGTGTGGTGTGTGTGTGTGTGTGTGGGGGGGGGGGTGTGGTGTGGTGTGTGTGGTGGTGTGTGTGTGTGCGTAACATCAATCAGTAATATATATAGTACTGCAGCATTAATCTGCTTGTTTCCAAAATCCCAATTAAGAGTAGTTCTGGGAAATTTTTCCAAAATCCCACTGAGTGTCTGTGTCAATAACAATATAAGTTATAAAAAGCTCTTTTATAGACTCTTCATAAGAGTAGTTACTGGTGTACATGAGAATAGTCACTTGTTAATCTACATTAGTTTTTAGAGGGGTGTACAAAATTCAGTTGGCAAAGATTTCCCCCTTTAAGACATTTAAGTTCAGAGACAGTTTGGGTACTTGAAATAGTTTAATACAACATACCTTTTTCCAGTTCTCTAGTTATAACATCCTAAATCTCTTTACCTAGTGTAATAATTAAATATTAATGATTAAATCTAAAGCACCATGCAAGTATTCGAAGTTTCTGAATGATATTTTTGAAATGTCAGGCATTTCTTCAGTAGGCGTCACAAAGCAGGACATCTGCTGGAGTTTTTCCTCTCAGAGCACATCAACGTAAAAAAGAAAGACAGTTGATAATAATAAATCGTAACCAGAGTACTAAAATGATCCAAGCCACCACTGACCTAAGTCAACGCTCAGCAAGTTGAGAGGGAAAGAATTCTGCGAAGCACAATATATGCCAGATTTTTTTTTCTTTCCGTTTACGTGAAATTAATTCGCATTCGTAAAAACGGATAAGACTCCGGATACATTGCTGGAAACCAAAATTTACCACCTGTTAAAATCAAACTTCAACCACGTGTCAATCAGCTGAGTGGTCATGGTCACGAACTCATGACCGGCGTTGTCGAGTTGAGATCTTTTGCCACTTGAGACCCGTAATGTAGAGAAGCTGATGCCTGTAAAAATCTGTCGAGACTCAATGGCATGGTGTGGAAATTTGGAGAGTGGAGTACCAGCTCAGCTGTCGTCCTCGTCACTTGATTGAAGCTCAGAATAATGAAGTTCTTCGCTAATAGCCCCAGTATAGCTTCTAAAAGCGACGTTAATTAGCAATCAATCAACCAAGTGCAGTTAATGTAAGCACAAAATTAGATTTTTATGGCCTTGGAACAAAATTAATTTCGTTGAATAATTTGTTAAAAATAGAAACAAATCTCTAAATATTATTGAATTGAATTCTATTCTCTATTGCATTTTGGACTACTCAGCTGATTTAGCCTAGAATCTATGCTTCTGTTTCGTAAGAACTTAGTTTAATACAAGTCGCATATTCAATTGTTCGAATTTAGCAGCGAGCAAGGATTTTAATCGTTACTTTATTTTAGGACTAGAATAATTATTAGATTCTCCTAATTTACGTAGCACATATTTGCACATACGATATTATAATTTACTTACTTAATACAATAATTTATTGTCTGTTCAAATACTGATTTTGATCATTCGAAAAATGCATTCACGTTTCAATGATACGAAATTATTTCCCATCGCGATTTAATTTCCACAGCCACGACCCTTGTAAAAAGTTTTTTTTTTTTATTATCAACAAATAATATTCCAAAAATAAATTTGAATGAAAAGTTTTATTGCAATTTATATATAGTTTCAAAAGTTGTAAAAAAATGGTTTTCTATTCTGACAAAAGCAGAAAAATTATATTTAGCGCTTAAGTATTGCTGAAAAGATTCTATTAAGGATTATTTCAGATTTAGGAAAAATAAGCCTGGGCATTTTTATAAAACAAGCGAAAATCAGTTTCCCTTCAAAGTAAATGCATGTACCTCTATAAATATACAGAAAAAAAGGTTTTCTTGATGTTGTAATAGACTTATACATAGGGTAAAGTTAGTAAAAAGGAGACAAAAATTTTAAGTTAATTGAAGAGGAGCGCCAAGAACGAATTTTGCAGGAGGAAAATGAAGAAAGTGTATGTAAGACAACATTTTTTGAAGAAAAGGATTAATTGAAAATTTACATTCTGAACAGTTAGTACAAATTACAATGCGGAGATGAAGATTTCAAAAAAAAAATTTTCCTGCTTGCAATATATTGAAAAAATAGAACTTCACAATACACATATAAATTGCAGTTTTACAATATGAGCAATGAATATGAACAGCTGTTTAGTTTTTACAATGAGGATTGGTCCTTCGTTAGGTGATTAGGGATTATACCCTCCCCCTCCAGTTTTTTTTAAAGCTTTTGTGAGTTACTAATATACAATTGTTTAAATTCCTGCTTAGTCAAAAATATGACTTCTCTTTTTAAAAAAATATTTCAATGTATTAAAGTAAACCTGATAAATAGTTTAGAGGTGTAATAAAACCCTGCCTTTTTGTAAAGAAGTATACTTATTTCTTCATTCACTTATTTTTTATTTCGTTATTGATTGTATTATTATTTGAAATTATTCTTTAGAAAATTAGAATTTTTTAATTTTTAATATTTTATTCGTTGATCTATATGAATTTTTGAAAGAAACTAAAATCCCTTAATAAGTTCCAAGCTTATATGAAAATTTCGAATGATGCTTTTTCGAAATTTATTATCCCATTCGGCGATATGGGTGGGAGTTATGACCACTGACTCGACCAATCAGATTCGTGTAGTTCTCTATTGTCATGCATTGCATCAATGACAGCATTTGCTTATACGACTTACCAAACAAAAGGCTGAGAGGAAAGGGACGGGGGTGCTATGTGCAAAGATGACGTCACGGATAACTTCTGCAGTGCGGGGCGAAAATGGCAACAAGCCAAACTCTTTATCGCAAGGCACCAAAAGTTAGGATATTTTCCAGAAATTGGCGAGTTACTTCATTTTTTCACTGGGCAGTTAATTTTCAGCATGTAGACGTTCTGAGATTTCAAACAATATATTGATTTTTAATGATATTACTCTACACTGCTTAAGGAGAGGGAGGGGGGCTATAACGCGTTCACACGCAAGATTGCTTAAATTGTTATAACTCTATAGCATTTGTATTCTAAAGTATTTTTTAACTATTTCTTTAAACTAAGAAAACTTTAGAAAAAATAGGAAGAATTTTTTTTAGTGTTATAATATGAAGCAGGTAGATAAATTTTTTGAACGTTTCAAATTATAGGTTTTATGTTATTTTAATGTGCATCGTACTTTAATTTTCATTAGTTATTATTTTCAATTTAAAATATTTATTGTAATGGAGCAATTGTCACATTATATGCATTTTTTATCCTAATTATTACAAATTTGTGTAAAATGTGTTTATATAGCTCAATAATGATAAGAATCACATTTTCATTGATAATGCATCCTGGGGATTAATTTGAAATATTAAATGCTTTTTTATTAATTACATTTTTAAAAATATTACTATATTTACATTATTAAAAGAATATAATCAAATTACTAATCATAGTAATGGCAAAGCTCTTAAAATTAGTAATTAACTTGTTAATTACTTTTTTTGTTGAAAAGGGAGATTAGTGGGGGAAAAAACATTTGGCTAACATTAAATCTTTTCCTTAACTTGTTGTATGAGTGCGATTACATTTAATCTAATTAACGTCATTATAAAAACTGAAAGATTAAACTATTCAAAAAAATCAATTGAAACTAAGCAATTCGAATAGGAAAGTAACACAGTATTTTTTATAACCCTACACACTAACGTAATAAATGAAAATATGGATTCACTATAAGGTGATTTACGTGAAGATAAAAAATAGACTTTAAGATATGTCCGCAATATTTCCTGTACCTTGTACATTTTTTTAATACAAGTAGCACTCTTTTGTATGTATTTCTTTTAACGCACATGTTATGCACTTCAAGGCCGTGGTAATCTAGTAGTCATGGTCACGGAAACGTGGCTGAAATGTCATGAGCTCAAGCCTTTGTGCGACTGAGGACCTGACGAGTAGAGGGGCTGAAGCCTGTTAAATCTGTCGAGAGGCTCAAAATCCTATCTTTGGGGTGATTTGGTTGCTTAAAGAGTGGTGCCAGCTCAGGTGTCATCCTCGTCCCTTGATCATGATTCAAAATTATGTGGTTCGTTACTCGTTGCCATCAAGTAGTACAGCAGTGCAACGTTTATAAACACTCAAGTGCTTCAAAAAAGTGAATGTTGTCGAATTTAAATTCCTAGAGTTCATAACTTTTTTTTTATTATTATTTTTTAAATTTTTTTATCGATTTATAATTTAGAGCAATGCAAATGTTTTAATTTAAAAACACATTGAATGAGTAAATTTTACAGGTCTATATATAATTTAAATAATTATATTGTTATCACACACATCCAAACAAATTATCTAAAAAGTAAACAAAGAGTTTTCAGAGACATGATATGATGATTTGCTCTGTATCTACTCTGCATCGATTTTTAAATGCTGTTGTATCGTCAAATATGCTTGTAGAATAGTTACATTTCTTTGGTTAATAATTTTGTTTTCCAGTTGTATAGTGTTCATTTAAAAATAGAAACACATTAAAATAAAATTATAAAAGAATAGAAGAAAAAGACCCAAATGTTTTTTTTTAATATCAATCATGCATAAACTCAAACAATTTATTTATATTCTTTCATTTTACTAATGAAACGTTTATTAATTGCTCATAAAATCTAAAAATGAAAACTCATTTTAGACAATTTTGTTTATAGTGCTATTACTTTATTTTCATTTCTGCAAAAATTGTAAAATTTTCAAATTGTTCCAATATAAGCAGATATTTTTTTCATGAGTGTATGATATGGAAATTGTTTCTGAATCATTTTTATAGTAACACTTTTAGCTCTCGCGCCTCAACACATGTTGTTCCAACTAATATTATTACAATTATCTACATCTTATTATTTTTTTTTCTTTTCATAAAATATTTTGTGTTGTTAGAGAATGTAGTGAACCTTCAGAAAGTGTAAGTTTTGATATTTCTAAGAAGTTCTTTTCCAATTATAATAATGCCAAGGGTCTGTTATTAAAATTATAGAAAAATTCCTGAAATAGAAATCCTAATTTCTCTCTTCGAATGTGAAGACAATTATTAAATTAAATGCCAGAAAAAGACCCAGAAACCTTTTCTTGCAGATATTTTTAAATAAATTGAAATTATATATTGACTAAAAAATAATCTAGAAATAAAGATAAAAAATGTCCAATAAATTGATTCAAAAAATTTATGAAATAATTATTTACAATGCTATATTTAAACTCTCTTTCTTACTCCTTTTTAAGATATTATCTTTTAATGTGTATTACAGCCCATAAATAAATTTTAGGACCCCTATATTTTTGAAAATCATGAAATGTAAAAGATTCTATTTGTATAATTAAAATGCATGATATATGATATTACAACACGTTTGCTATAACTATGATTGAATAATTTTAGATCTTGAAATAAATGATTAAATTAACAAAAAATAATAGAAATTAATGAAAAATGCATTGTTAATACATAAATTACAAGACTGCTTATAGAAAAACAAAAATTAAAAAGTATGAAAATTAATGTGATATTGATTAATTGTCATTAGTTGTGATATTTTTATTTCCTCTGATAATTTCAAAAGATTATTTTTTAATTTAAATTACCAGGAGGGTGATATATAATATGGTAAATTTTTTCAAGGCATCTTATAATTGACAGGCATATTATTTAACTATTTTAGAACAATGAATAAATTGTATTAAAATATGAGGAAATTCTTACAACTTCAAATAATACAGAAAATATTTCGTTATCAATGATAATCATGTTTCCTATTTATGTCTGACTCAAATATACTTACACAACCAATAATACCCATAATATTGAAGCATGGTCATATTGTGACGGATCTATACGTGTCCTTCAACTAACCCTCTGGGGAACTCTTTAGGGCAATCAAAAACAACAACCTTCATTTAAGAAGAAATCGTGATATGCAAGTTAAGTTTGTTATATATAGTTCAGGTTCACTTGCTAGGAAAGTTAGTTAAAGCGTGACAAAGGGAGATAAAAGTAGAAGAAGTATACAGAAGAGAGTTAGTAAGTCCGTGTGAGAGAAGAAAGATTAGAAGTTGGAATTATTAAGAGATTGAAGGATTACGCATGAAAAGATAAGAAGACTACCTACAGTTCAGGTATTAGTGACATAGTTCATTTTGATATTTAAATTATTAAGCGATCTAAGTGGTAATTAGTTACATATCTCCCTTTTAAAACAATGTTAAGGTAGAAGATTGATTAATATAAAGTGGATATAAATTATTAGAAGTTTTCTCCAAAAACGCGGCTCTTGTCTCCTTACCTCTGTTAGCTAATCGGAAACATCCTATTTATTCTGATTCATTGATTTGTTTTTGAGTTAATTATAGCCCTGAATAAATAATTAGAATTTATCATATCGAATCGTTCTTCACTTCCCTTGCATCTTTAGCCTGGTCATCAGTGTAGAAAAGGGGGGGGGGTGTTATAATATGACGAGATCGTCACTGTAATTGCAACTACACTGTCCCGATTTATGATCAGTCAACTTGAAAATTATTGAGTCCTTACATTTTTATTTGTTTTAAATTACGAGACTCTAGCCTATCATTCATCGATTATGAGCCATTTATGTAATGAAACAAATCACTGGGACCCAATAAAATTCAAGCTGAACATATATTGTGGAGTACCTATTTTTAAAATTAAAATAATTTCGCAATGTTTTATGAATTGAATCATAAAAGTAGCGAAGGGAAAATTTATGTTTCCTTTTAAGACAACGAAAACAAATTTAATAGTTCCAATAGTTTCCTTTTTCCTAAATACTAGATATGACACCATAAAAAATAGGCCATTGACATTGGCATTCAGGGCATATTAAAAAGAAATACAAACGCATGTCAAAATTTCTTATTAACTATTTAATTCACGAATTTGAAGTAAGTGAAACAAAAAATGCTTCAGATTTTGCATTTTTTTTTAATTTTTAAAATATAGAGGGCGTTTTGCTGCATCCATAGAGTCATTATTTATGATAATTCGATAAATAGAAAGCTATAAAATTGAATTATAAAATTGTAAGCAAATGTGATGTAACTGATTATTAATATTTCATTATAAAGAATGTAATGTTTCTGAATTACGTGTTCAAACTCAATAAAAATTCTACATTTTTTGTGCAAAAATTATGAGTTAATTAAAAGAATAATTTAAAAATTTTAAATAAAATTTTGTTTTTTGAAATGTTAATTATGTCCAATTTTGCATTTATAAATACTCAGTGTAGTTCTTAAATTATAGATCAAGGGGATGTTAAGTGTACAAAGTGATATTTTACGGTTATCCTAAATTAATTATACAACTTGTAAGATAGACTTATCGTTATTCCTAACTGCTTATTAACCATTTGAATACTTATGAATAACTCTTTTTGTTTATAACCATTGTTTTCTCTTTAAAATAAAAATCCCTCGTGTAGCTGAACAGTGCGACGTTAATATTCCCTCACTCACTCACTCTTTAAAATAAACAAATATTCATATGTAAGAATACAAAAACAGAGCTTCTTTTGTTATAATTTTGAAAAACAGAGTTCCTTTTAACCTAAACAATAAATCAACTCTTTAAATTAATCAAATACATTTTCTCTTTGTGCACTCTTATAACAATAAAAATATGTGTAAGGAATGTTGTAATACCTTGTAATGATGATGTTCGAAGTGAAGTAAAAATACTAAAACTAACAGATATAAAACTTTAGTATTTTAAATGGAAGATGTGAATCACGTGGTTAACACTTGTTGATGAAGTTGGGAAAGAGTAATTAGAAAGACCTCTAGATAACCTAGAATTTAAAATTTAGAATTTAAAAACTGAAAACTGATGCAGAATAATCTAATTAATTATGGTAGGCCTTGCATTATATTTAAAAAATATTATTTTACAAATCATAGATGAAAATTTCTTTAGTTAAAATTTTCTCAGAATGCATTTTTTGGTGATTCCGGTAAACTTTTCTCAAAATCTACTTTACCAATATTGCCGATACTGTGCATGTTATAAGATTTACAAATTTTCAATAAAGTGAATGAATTTTTTTTTTCAAATAAACATTCACAAATTTTAGATATAGCACAATATCTGAATACAATTTAAAAGGGAATTTAAATCACACAATTTTAAAAAATTTTAAATTTTTATAAATTTTTTTCTGAAATTTCATTTTATTTAATATGTGGACTCTGTAATGTTTGCAAACACTCTGTAAAATTTTTATAGCTATATATGCTTTAGATTTTATGCAAAGTGTACCTAAAGGTAAGAACATGCCTCAAAAATAAAAAAATAGTTATTAAATGTTGCTAATATAGAGTTATTTATATTTTAAAATAGGCTTCTTTTTATATTACAGGTACATAAATATACAGAAAAATCAATGTAAAATTATTACTTTCATTGCTTTTAAATAAGTAAGAGCCGTTTAAATTTGGAATAAAAATAGTTCCTATTTCTTCTCGTAGACACTCCAGTTACCTTAAACAGAAATATAGTCAAATTTTCAAATTTCAGAGGTAATTCACAGCGAATCAAATAGCTTTTCCGTAAAAAGTTTAAGTTTTATTTCAGACCCTAATTTTTAATTAGATTAATTCAGGAATGCTGAAAATATTGGTATTACGTGAAGTCATAAAAAGTACTGAAGCGAAAAAACTGTATTTAAAGACAAAAGTAGAAAATAATGAGAAAAAATTCAGTGAGGAAGATTTCTTAATTTAATGAGAAAAGTTGTGCAGTAGTTTCCTCAAATATATTTCAGGATTCTAAGATGTGTAATCAAATTACAAACGAGGAAGAAACTTAATTAACTGAAGACAGCAAGTTTTAAGTACAGTGCTTAATCAATTACGAAGATAATTTGCTGATTAGGCTACATTCCAGAGTGTCATGCTTAACTCCGAAAGAAATATCTAAAAAAAATTATTTTTAAGAAGTAAGCACTTTTTTTAAAAGTTTTTCAAAAGTTTTTATTCGAAATATTTCAAAAAGATTTGGGAAAAAAATTATGCATTCAATCAGTAGTTATATATTTAGGAATGAAATATTTTCTTGACACTGATTTTTTTAGCGGTATTATAAAAATAATTTATCAGTAGAATTTATAAAAAAAATATAGATTAGCTATTTAAAAAAGGCTACATTTGAGACAGAGAATAAGCCATCATATTTAGCAATATAATATTGTTAACTGTCATAATTCTTATGTCCGTATTACCTATTCATAACGAATTTCAACACTGGTGATTATTAAAAGTTTCATATAAGTATTTTTATTTTCAATTCCAACTATTGCTCACACTCTCTCTCTCTCTCTCTCTCTCTCTCTTTGTTTATTATTTATCTTGTCTAAATTTTCAATCGTTATTAAAATGCTTTCTATTCATTCAATCAAGCTCAAATAAATTCTTTAAACTTGTACGAGATGACACTGGATGTTAATACAGTTTTTCAAATATTAAATCATTAATTAAATTAATTACCGTTTCCCGACGCCAACTTAGATTCGTCTCTATTGTTGTAACAATGTAATTGGTAAAACAATGAGAAAAGTTGGCGTCGAAAACCGGTTTTTCAGCCAAACTGGGTGTGCATTGTTACAACAATGCAGCCAAATCATGTTCTTTTTTTCAAATCCTACTATTAGTTCACTCTTTCCCTATGTATATATATATCGTTCAAATTTTCAATCGTTAATAAAATACTTTATATTCGTCCATTCAAAGTAAGGATTGATTTTTAAAAAATGTTTATTACTTGTTTAGTATGTAATTAATTCTTATGCCTTCAAACCGAGCATTCTTGTCATCATTATTAGTCCAACATATTTGTTTCCCTACAATTAATTCTATTTGATTAAAAATTACCCTTTTAATTTTAAGGAAATCCATAAACTTATAAATATATAAATTCTGTAATATCCAAATTTTGATTCTTATTTATTTTAAAACTTTCAAGATATTAATTCTGATTTATTTTAAACCAAAGTTTTTTTAATTATTGTTTATTAATTTAAGTCATTTCCCCCCATTTGTTTGATCGCTTGTTAACTCTCCGTTTAGATATTGGTGCTACACAACCGAATACTAACGTGATTGCAGTAATTTTAATTTTTCTGCATTTTTAAAAATGTGGAAAACTGACATCTTCCGTCATTGTGTCAGTAGTTACTATGACCACAAATTTCATAATATTACGATGATTTTTTTTCACTAATGTCATCTACATAGACCAGACTATGATTCGCAGTCAAGTCGTACAAACAGTTTTGCTGATTTAAGTAAAATTAACCTAATGTGTGTGAGTCAGGGTTTGAGAAAAATATTTCGCCTAACTTTGACTCTCCTTAGAAAGAAACTATTACACAAAAACCCCACGCAAATTTAACCATTTAGTTAAAATTCCAAAATGGTAGAATATTTTTCTTTTCTATGCCTAAGCAATCATGCAGAATTTTTTTATTTGTAGAACATCTTCATTTTAAAAACCTTTGCTGATACCTTCCATCTCATCGTTATGTACTGTAAGCATAAATTCCACAATTTCACGGGAATTTTTCACTGACGAAATCTTTCATAGCTGTGAAATTGATCACAGTCACGAATGGAGCAAAACATTCGCTGGTATTAAAATTAACGTGGTTTGAAACAGATTGAGAAATGATGTCACGTAAATTAGACGCTTCATAAAAAAAATATTAAATATTACTCTAAGAAAATTATTTCAAAAATGGTTAATTTCGTCACAATTCCAAAATAGTTCAAGACTTGATACATTTCTATCTTCAACAATGATTGCTATTTTGATCTCTTACAAAATGTTCTCTTACAAAACCCCTTAAATTCACAAAGAATGTCATTTCTTTTAAACAAACAGTATTTCGATACATGTAGAAGCCTAATTTTCTGCTGCTCATCTTTTTTAATTTTTAAAGCTCGTATTTTTGTACCCGATGTATTACGCGCACCCGTAAATTTCGATCTTATATTTGTGTTAAAGGTGCCCGTTTTACGCTGAATTTTACGGTATGTAAGGTGACGTTAGTGAGGAAATCATCGTAAAATTATGAAATTTGTGGTGACAGTAGCTAATGATGTGTTGTAGGGTGTCGAATTTCCCCTTTTTCAAAACTGTGCTCGTCCTCACTTAACCAAATGCAGGGGAAGTTTTTGAAATTTTTCTCAGAACAGATATCACTCACCTTTCACCTCGTGCCCTCTGATCGTCAAGTTTTGGAACACCCTGTATGTATGATTTAATAATCTAAATTGTTAGTATTTAATACGAAGGAAATACATAGAGAAGAAAGAAATTCGTTAAAAAATATTCATATGAGGGGCTTTTAGGTATATTTACATTTATTACGATTTTAGAAAGAATAAAGTTTGCACTAATTGCCATTTATTAACAATATTTATAATCAGAACGATGCAAATAAGAAAAAATTATCTTAAACAAAAAGTATTTTTGCATAAGATTAAAATCTTAAATAAAAAAATAGCATCTATCAATATTTTATTTCTAAACTATAATTCATCTTGCTTTTCTTGAAATATTGTTTAAAAAAATTTGAAAAAATATTAAAAAAGAAATATTCATCTTCTTGCCGAAGATTTTGAAAAATGTTCAAAATTATATATCTTCAACGAGAAAAGATGATATCTGAAGATTCCGTTTGGCTTTCGTAGTAAAATCCAAAAGAAAACGTAAAAATACAAGGAATTTTCAAGTAACAAATTTCAATTTTCCTTAAAAATTGAGGTTGGGGATTATTTACTGTAAACTAAAGTTAGACTATAAAACATTTCTGTAATATTAAATGTGAAACTTCTGGAATGTATTTTTTTTATTAAAATAGGAATCCCGCAGAAATTTCTAGAAAAATTCCTTATTCCGAGAAAGTTTTATTTGAAAGCACACACATTTATTTTCTACTTATAATTTTAAATATTAGTTATCACAATATTAATTATACTAATGATCTGAAGCTATAAATATAGCTTATTTAAAAATTACTAAAAATGATTAAAATAAAAAAACAACAACATTTTTAAAAATAGTATTGGACGCTTTTTTATGAACAATTAATTTTGAACTTTGTCCTCTTCAGATTGAATTTGTGTTCTTCCATGTCATAAAACTAAAAAGTGTAACTAAATTTATGGAGAATTACTTATTTTTCTTTTACTTCTGAAAACATCTATAGAAATTTTATAGATATTAAACAGTGTGTGTGTGTGTGTGTGTGTGTGTGTGTGTGTGTGTGTGTGTGTGTGTGTGTGTGTGTGTGTGTGTGTGTGTGTGTGTGTGTGTGTGTGTGTGTGTGCGTGTGTGCGTGTGTGACTGGAGTCTTCACACCATTGAAATAAAATCAATTACATTTTTGAGTA